>VZRR01000990.1:292792-399542 GCA_013398015.1 Oreocharis arfaki
CCCAGCCGCTGGGAGGGAAACACAAAGAGGCGCACGGGCAGAACCGAGTCCTCCCCAGCGCGCCGCCGCCGCCCGCACCCGGCCCGGCCCCGCTCTCTGAGGGGCAGCCGACCCGGCCGGAGCGCACCGGCCGCCGGGGCCTGCCGCCGCGGGGAGGATGCTGCGGGGAGGATGCTGTCCCGCGCCAGTGCCCTTACCCCTCCGGCGGCAGCTGCCTGCTCTCCCCGCAGCCAGCTTCGCTCGGCCGCCCGCCTCCTCGCCACGCCCGCGTCGGGCCNCGGCACCCCGCGGGGCGGGACGGCCGCTCCGGGCACCTCGCCCGCCCCCGGCCCCGGCCCCCGCACCCTCGCCCCGGCCCCCGTGCGCTCCCCGGGGGCGGCGGAACCCGCACCAGCTCCCGGGGCGATACCTGGAGTCCGGCGGGCAGCAAGGGCTGGCTGGGACCGCAGCCTCAGCCAGAAGCTGGCCTCGGTCCTGCAAAAGCTATGGCCCAGAAAAGGTCGAGGGGGGCCCTGTCCCCAACCGCCTTCATCCTTGGCAGCAGGCAAGAGGATGCTAAGCCGGCCTGCTCCTGCCGAGACACAGCAAGGAGGAAAAGCTGTGAGCACTGCAAAAGTCCAGAACGTGTGAATATGGCTGGAGGTTTCAGGACAGGAATTTTATTGTGGATTCAAACCAGCCACATGAGACTTATCTTTACAAAGTAGATTTCAAAAGTTTGTAACCACTCATTTCTGTGCCAGGCGAGAACGGGCATCAGATACCTACATTTTGTTGTATAGAAGTCTTCTAGTCTGAAATTTTTTTGCAAGCTGACGGGGTTGACATTTCATTTGCTTAGTATGATTAGTTACATTGAGCTAACGGCAGGATTGACCAACTTCCAGTCTTCTCAGGACTGCTGTATCAGCTTCCAAAAGTTTTCTGTATTTTCATTTTCTGAAACTGAGAGGCTGAGGTTAAAATTCATCAGAATCCAGCTGGCTTGAGACCAGCTCTGTAAATGTTTCCAAGTTTCATGGGCCCAAGAGAAACAATGCCATGCAAGTAATACACTGCTGCTTCTTGTGCTCTCTCTTTCTCAGTTTTAGTTATAATTTCCTTAAGGACTTTGGAACTAAGTGCAGGATGCTATAGGTACTCTGTTACTTATGCACTGTGATATACAAAAATTCTTATGCTCTGTATTGGTTCATCTTTATAACTTTCTTCCTTGCAATGCTGGAATTGGACTTCTGCACTCAAGTGTTGGGCACTAAACATTTTTTAATAACAAAACTGTGTGAGGTAAAATGCCACTTGGCAGCTGGATACACAGACTAGATGCAAGTTTTTCAGTGTTTATGCACCAGGGTGACTTATCACTTGTTATTTTGGGTACAGAAGAATGAGCCATAGTTACAGACTGGCCATGCAGAGTAGTTGGAAGAAACAGTTGGAAATAAAAAATTAAAAGTACTTGCTGGAGTCTGTATGTCAGATCTGGATATCTTAATACTCACATCCCTTTTGTATTGCTGTATCTTGCTTCTATCCTCTTTAGGCCTCTGGAGGCCAAGATGCAGACTCTGTACCATCAAGGCATACCTTTGCATTATCACCTAGTAAAGACTATGTGTCATTTATTCTGTGTACAGGCACGAGTGTCATTTCATTATAAAACAGCGGAATAGCTTTGTTATTAGACCCAGTAATGGTTGCACACAAGAAACTGAAAAATTTTGAAAGAGTGAGAATATTTATGGGGTTCATATCAACTGGAAATTGCAGTATTTGCTCCTTTCCATCAGCACTGGATACTTTCTGGGCTTCAAACAGAATATACATCAAATATCACCTACTGTCTTTCATTTTGAGTATTCATCAGACTTTTAAAAAGCACTCGATCCTATTTGGTCTTTTTCAAGTTGAAGACATTGTTTTATGCTGCAAGTTTTAGATTCATTAAAATAAATACTAATGCAAAAAAAGATAGGCCTTGTTGAAATTGATTATTTTTTGTTATCAATTAATTTTTCAGCAAATGAATAAACCCTTTGCACTCCATGACTGTGCCCTTTGCATTTGGTTTATGGCTGTATGGTTTTTGGCAATGTAAAAGTGTTATGATTTTGGCAAATGATATTTTGACACATCCACTAATTTTTGTGTATTAATATAATTAAACATTGCTGGATGTCTTTTCTTAATCACCTTGGGGGAGTCTCTTTTCTCTTTTTTTTTTTTTGTTTTGTTTTTCTGGAAGGGTTTAAAGCTTTGCCACTTCAGAAATAACTGCCACCCATAATTTAAAATTATTATAATAAACAGTTAAGCACCATTATATCTCCTGAAGCTAAAACAAAGTTTCCTCCCTTACCAAAGGCACATGCAGACACTGCATATGCAAACAGATGGACTGAGTAACTGTTTTCAGAAAAGCTGTAGCAACAACAGCAAAAATTGCAATCAAAAATCCACTTGAAATAAATAAGAGGTCGCCAGGTACATGCTGCGCAAACGCAGAGAATATGGCACTAAGAAAATCCTGGAAAAAAAGATTCTAGCCTGAACTTTGGCTGAAAGAGATTTAAAGCATGAAGGGAAAAAGCATCTTCTGCTGCTTGAATCTTCCTGCATTTAATGAGAGCAAGTTCCAGCAGTCATTGTAAATAAGCAAGGGGACGAATAAAAAGTATTTTACTTCATCATCAATTTTTTTTCTTAATAGAAAAAATACATGGGGTATGAAAACATGGATAATTGCGCTGAGAAAGAGTGACACCACCAATTAACGAAGATGAAGAAAGACTGCAATACATATAAAGCATATTTAACAAATCTGCTAAATTATAAGAGCTGGGCTTTTAACTGAAAACAAAAGGAAGAATCGAATTCCAGGCTATTTTTCTGTTGGTTTGAAATGTTTTTAGTTAATCCACCTTGTGGTTTGCTGCTTGATGTTATAACATCACAGCGCTGTATCAACCAAAAACAGCCATTAGAAAGTCTGATCTAATAGAACAATTTGGGAACATCTTACTTTTCCCCCAAAAATTAGACCCACAAAAACAGTGTTTAGTTGTTGCCTGGTCCTGTTGGTGATCAAAAAGGCAACTAATAATCATGGGAATGTTTTGTGTCGGAAAAACCTGCTGTACACCTGAAGTTCAACCCCTGGAGGCGTACATTACTGCATATATCACAAACCTGCAGTCAGACACATGAACTCCAGTGAATCCCAAATCAGGACTCCCATCTGCCTGTCTGTACTACCAATGTGGCCAATTTCTTCAGACTCACACAAAAATGGCCAAGCAGGAGACTTTTCAGGAGAAATGTCTGTGAGGTGGGAGACCAGTTTTCAGATTTAATCTCTTCCTGACCTGGAGCAGGTTCTTGAATGCTCCTTTACTGAGATCTAACATGCCTGCTATGTTGCTGAGTGGTCTGAATTGATTTTGCTTTGGTGACTCTTGTTTAACCTGGTTTTTTTGTTTGTTTTTGGTGGTTGTTTTTTTTTCACAATTAAATATACATAGAGCTAGAGGAGGTAAATATATCCATGTGAAAGCTGGTGACTAAAATGAATGAACTCTGCTCAAAGCCTTGCTTTAAGCCTTTGCCCAAACTGTCCCAAACTGTGTTTTTTAATTTTCTGCTCAGATTAAAAAAAAAAAAAATGCAAAAGACTTGTGGCAAGGACAACAAATGAAGTAAAGAGATGATGGGTGTCAGTATTCCTGTTCTTCTGGGTGTGGTTACAATAAAGTGCAAGATTATTCCAATATTGCAAAATCTTTTGATAGACAGATTCTTTCAGCCGAAAATGTCTTGGCCACATCCATTGTTGAAGACTTTGTGAACTGTTTTCTTCTTGAGAAGCACAGATATATTGGTAATCCAGAGACAGAACTCAGGGAAAAAAAGCCACACACACATGCAAAAAAGAAAAAAAAACAAACTCACACCCAACAAGAAAAAAAAAAAAGCAAACAAACCAAAAATCAAAAAACCTCACAATAAAATAATGGGGCATAGCTTAAGATTATTATTATCAGTAATTATCATTTTCATTATCATTGCTGTCAGTAAGATCCCATACCATCTATCAGCAGTTGTTCAAGTGCATGGACATATTTCATGTACCAGATTGCATTTTCCTGCATTTTCCTTTATCTTCCATGCTTTTCCATTTGTTATTACTGCACATTCCCTAGTAAAGTTTGTGCTACATAATGTTCATTCAAGTGGTATAGCATCGTAGAGAAAGTTTTTTGTCCATTGCTTTTGGTATTATACCAGCAGAGTTCACAAAAATCATATTTTCCCATCAGTCTCTCACAAAATTTTTTCAAAGAACAGCATTTAACAGATACTTGTAGCACTTCACAGTTCCTGGCCTTCAGGAAAAGGAGCCACATCTAGTACCACATACTATCCATTGCTAAGGTAAAGAGCAAGATTGGCAGAAATGTTTTTCTGCACCATTCTCACCAGCTATTTCACAAAAGTAACTGAAAAAGTAATCATAAAATTCTGTAAAAGTAAATAGTCAAATATAAATTGGTATATAAAGATACATGAAATCTATGAAATAAAGTCATACAATGATTCCTAGAACAATTAGTTCAACATAACTTTTTTATACTTTTTATGAATAGATGGCATTAAGCTTTTGCATTTTTGTTACTAGTTTAAAAAGTTTCATTTTAAAACTTTAATGCAGTAATTGCATGAGCACAGAACTACTATTTTATATCATTGTATTATTTTGAAAAAGGCATTCTTGTGTATTTAGAGGGAGTGGAATCCATTATTTCTGCTAAGGGGAGCTTCTACTCTGCTTCTAATTGAGACTAAGAACCGTTTATTTTTATAGTTTGATTTTGTCTAAGATCAACAATGAACACAAGTTATCATCAATTAACATTCTTCAACTGGTATGAAATCCAATAAAGTTTTTAACCAATGGAGAAATGTCAGAGCTGCAGGCCACTGGGGAGCTGGGGTGAATGGAAGGCAGGATATCATTAAAAAGAAAAATGTCATGATTTAAGTTACTCTGAAGATGTATTTTAAAAGAAAGACACAGGAAATTGTTCTGATTTCTGAACTGTAGTTTATTATAAAACTGGTTAATTTGCTCCTCTTGTCTCTTAAGTGCATCAAGATCAAAAAGTACTTTGTTTACCAAACAAAAAGCTCCTGAAATAAAGAACAACTGGACTCTTTTGAAATAGTCTCTGACATTAGATTTTAGCACATAGAATTATTATTTCAATATAGTTGTTCATAAAATGTAACAAAAGACAAATACATACTGCCTTTTCCTTTACACAGTATCACAAGAGATAATCAGCCAGCATCTGAAGGTGCAGGTTTCCATTTCCACCCCTCTCTAAAAGAATTTGAGCCTGATTGCCCATGATTAATTTCCCCAACCTGTACATTACAGTGAGTCAGAACAACATTCTCTCTGTCACTTCTATTTCACAAAATAATCAAGTATACTTTGAGCCAGAAAGATGTGTAGTAACACTTCTGTAACCCAGTGATGAGGGCACTTCTGGTCAAATGAAGTCACACTGAAAACCAATATTTACATTTAATGTATCTGAAATAAAGTACTAATTGGGGGAGCTTTATGGTACCATATATATTCTTATTGGTGTAGTCTCACGTTTATGCTCACTCTCAAGCTCACAACCATACACTTTTTTTGTTTTGGGGGAATAGGGGACTTATGAGCATGTTGTTTTCTCTGCCTAGACAGATAGACAGCTCCAATAAATTCAAGCCTTAAGCGCAGAAACACTTTGTTCTAAATCCCTTTGCCACTGATTGATTTGGAATACAACTGAGAACTTTGTTGGAGGCTATTGTCTCCAGCTATTTGTCCTGTAAAATTAACTGAATTAAATGTTGCTCTTGTGCACAGTGTTGCAGCAGAGACAGGACTGGAGCATTTTGCCCAAAACTAGCTTGTACTCCAAGAGAGGAGTTTTGTCATGTTAAGCTTGGAGCAAAACCTAATGTTAAATTTCATTATTTTTCTTATATTTTGTATGAAATGCAGATGAAAATTTAATTACATATTCGTATGTATGACTTACTTGAGCTGCATGTTTAAGAAAGCAAACTGAAGTTTGAATCCCTTCCTGCCAGTTAGAACAAAGCATTTAACATTGCTGTGGGATAAGTTTAGCAGTTTAATTGCAATTGTCCAGTCCTTCCCAGTTTGACCCCGTGAGTTTCATTAATTCCTTGTTTACTCTCTTGAAAAGAAATGGCTTTTTTCAGCCGTATCAGCCTTTCTAAAATGAGGTAGAAATATCAGGAATTTTTCAATATTGAAAATGGCATCTTTATCAATGTATAAAGCCAGGAGTCAAAATAAAAAGGTAGAAAATATGTTTACAAATGAGAATTTATGGAGAAGCATGTCACTGGATCAAGATTTTTGCAATGAAAGTTCTCAAGGTTGGGGTTTTTTTTCCACTGGTTGGGTTTGGGTTTTTGTCCCCACCAAGCAGTAAATTCCTTCTCCCCAGGCATCCTGATTGCTTGTCTGAGTTGGCTGGCACAGAAGCAGTATCACAGAGATGCTGTCCCTCTAGCCCAGTACCCTGCATCCAATGCCAGCCACAGAGGAGGGTGCACAGGGAGTGTAGGTGAGCCAGCCACTTTCTGCTGTGTTTCTCTTGTAGACTGAGGTGCAGCCCAGCAGAGGCCAGACAGGAATGAAGGACAAGCCCTGCCCCACCGCCTGTCTTCACAGCATGGCCTTCACAGCAGCACCCACTGCCTTGCTGGGGGCTGAAGGGGGAATCAAACATTTGCCACCTTAGCTGCTGCAACCACTGTTACTATTGCAAGGAATGATATCTCCTGCTGCACCCAGACTCCTCAGTTCATCTGCCCTTAAAAAGGAAGTGACAGAGAAAAGTCCTTCCTGTTGGCTTCTGCCCGTCACCCCACCTTGCTTCACCTTTTTCCTTTGTTCCTTCTGAGTAGCTCGATAAATTTTGTTTGTTTGATTACTTGTTTGTCTGGGGGGAGCTGATGTTTATAGCAAATTTCTACCCTCATGTGTCCTGTTGTTTTGCCCCAACCTGAGACTCACAAAGACATTGAGGAGCAGATGAGGCTTTCAGCTGTGGTGATAATTCTCCAAAATGAAAAAGAAAATAGTTTTCTTTATGTTGGGGAATATGACCCTGACATCAGTAGAGAAGGAAATTTCAGCATATACTATCATGACTCTCTTTGAGTTTCTATGGTAATAAGTAGTCTTCATCCCTCTTCTGCCTTTACTCTTCTCCCTCCTCCATGAGGCTCTTGCCTTTTACCACATGCTCTCATTTTGATGGCAAAGCATCGTCAAAGGCCAGGGGCAGCGCACAGTGTGACAGAGCAGAATAGGAATATTGTCACCCTTTATCAAAGAGAACTGTCACCTAAACCAGTGAACGGTTCTGCAAGAGCGACTTGCCAGGAAGAGATGTGGTTTCTTTGGGGAGACTTCCAGCGTGGCCTGTACAGCTCAAACTATGCACAGCTGCAGCACACACAGTCTGCAAGTATCAGCCTCACACATGTTACACATGGGGATGTCTGCAGGGCCTCGTCTCTACTCTGTGTTGAAAATTTTTGGGAATATTGGAGGGGAAATGCCTGGTGGTCTCTACTGCATGGGAAAAACGATACAGGCCTCTGTGCTGAGCTACTTTGGCCACTGAACAAACTAGAGGGTCCCACTGACAGTGAAGAAGATGCTGTGGGTATCTGGAAGCCACCATCTTGGGATTCCAAATATTATATTGCCAGCAAATTCCGTGCTGACCTTTACTGTGTGACTGCATGTGAATTATGCATTTTGCTATCTGGAAGAAAGGTAAAGATGCTTTGGTGTCAGACTTGATGTCCTATTAATGTTTGTATTCTTTGTTCTTCACGGTAGCAGTAAGGCAGATGGTTACAAACTAACTTCATGTGAAAACGTCAGATTTCAGCAGCACTATCACCCTGTCTCTGGGAAAAGGAGCAGTCACGCACCACTGGAATGACCAGCACTCTGAGATACCTTGGACTAATATCAGTGCTCCAAATCCTGCAGGTTGAGAGCTCCTGTGAGTAAGCTGGGAGAGATGCATGGGTGAGGTGATGAGAAGTATAGGAAGTAGCACTGCCCTGCCCCAGAGCGAGAAATCATCCAAGGCATAAATGTTTCCTACTGACAGAAATGCTTGGGTCTGTTTTGTCCCTGTTACGTACATATTTACAGAATCATAGAATCATTAGTTGGAGAGGACCCTTAACATCATCGAGTCAACCATTAGCGTTGCACTGCCAATTCCACCACTAGAGCCTGTCCCTAAGTGTCATTTGTTTGGTTTTTAAATGAAACATATATGGAAAAGGACCTATGGAGCTGCTTCTACACACGCTGCTGGTCTGGAGTAATCTATCTCTAAGGAACACATTTTTACCCTGAGAGAGACCCTGCCATGTTTGTGCCCCTATCTTGGATTCATCTTCTGCTTCCCACATCATCCTGGTTCATGAAATCTGAGTGCCATGGTGAGGCTAAGAAGAAGAGAAGAACCAGCCTACTTACTTAGGTCAAACTTCTTACGACTGGGAGAGAACAATAAACTAGGCTGACAGGGAAACCAGTGGAGCCTCTTCATTAGCACCTGTAACATCTCACACCATCTGTGCTACCCTAGTAAGTGTCTCTGGCAGCAACCTTTCTCCTAGAGATCCCATGCATCCAGCACCTCTGTGTAGGTACAGGTATTCATTATCAGATCAGGCAGTGAAAAACAGTTTGATTTACAAGTCTCAGGCCTTGCTTGGTCTGAATTACATGTCTTTTCAATGTGGGCAAAATCAGTAAGAATATTTAATTCTGACTTTATGTTGGCGTGAATAAAAATGCTAATTCTTCTATTATAGGTTGTTAGTATTCCTTTTTTTTTTCTTCTATATAAAGCACTACTTCCCTGCTGTGCAAAAAAAGGGTCCTTATGAATTATACCAGTATGGGTAGTTATGGTCAACTTATTAATAATTAATTAATGTCATCCTACATATCACCTCAGTTTCCAATACTAACTCATTCTAAATGACAGAAATCAACACAATGTTCCAAACAAAGATTTTAATATTACTAATTTTTGTTATTATTGTATTCCCTGTAAATTCCCAGATAAGCATAATTACATATAAGTTTCCACAAGCTCATGAAAGGAAGGAATGGTTTAATAATTGATTCATAAAGGAAGTTTTAATTAGAATTATGAAGGACAATGAAAGCAATGAACTTTGTCACTAGGAATATGGCTCTTTCATAAGTAGATCTTTGAAGAAGGTGGTCATTAGCATATTTCTATATTTTGCCCAGGAGCACTTCAGCCAGACTTAGTCAAGTTTCATTAATATTTTAAAATTTGTGGCAAAAATGTAACTTTAATTATGGGGTTGGATTATTTGAAAATTAAAATACTGCCTTTAGCTGTACTAAAAGAGCACTCAAAAGAGACCTTGTGAGAATCTTATTTCTCCTTAAATCCCACAAGATGGAATCAATTTCTATTTTAATTAATAGCTTATTTGCCAGTCATTTACAATTCAGTGTGTAGCCTTGACTGTTAGCACCTCTAAATACTCATTCCTCATGCTGGGTAAATTATTTTCCAGCATCAGGAAAAGGTCTCTGCTGCAGTGTCTTTTTTGAGGCAATGGTGGCTCTGGGAATTCATCCATGTGACACATTTGGTTGTATTAAGGAGTTACAGATATGAACATGGAAGAGTAAAACCGTTGCAAGGATACCATGATGTGGATGGGCTGCCACCCTCAGCAGCAGCAGCAGCAGCAGCCTTCAGCTCTGTGCCTCCAGTGCAGGCAGTGCAGGAATGCCGCAGCACTGCCGGCTCCAGTGCCGAGCACCCACCCGGTCCAGGGAGAGGCTGACCGGACTGCTCGGAGGCGCGGGAAGCCTGGCGAAGTTCCAGCAGGGGGTCGCCCAACCCACCGATGGTACAGGCGCGCTGAGGAAGGAGAGACGAGGCGGAGGGGCTTCTCGAGATGGTGCGGGGTTTATTATGGCACCGGGGTCGTGCCAGGAGAAGTGAGACAATGTGTTTCACACTCACAGTTATACCCCTGTGAGGGGGCGGGGGAAGATACAGAACCCCCAATGGTGCAGGAACGCGGGGTTTGAATTTGGCGGGCCGGGGGTACAGAGCCAATGGGAGGGATTGTGGGAGGGGAGAAACACGCGGCGGGAGGGGAGGAGATGGCCGTGCCCAGTTTATGGGGAGAGCACCGCAGCACAGGAAGAACCGTTCTTCCCTCATTTCTTCTTTAAACTAAACAGTGTCAAATGTTAATTGAAGGAAATCAGCCAGTTCTCCTCTCTACTTCCTTCTGTCCCACTCCCACCCTTCCTCCTCCCTCCACATGTCTGCTGTGTCCTTCCACCCACAAGCAGCCAGACTCTGTACTCTCTCACAGCAAGACCCAACCCTTTATTTTATGCCTCTTCAACTTTGTTACTGCATTTACTTAGCTTCCTCATATTGGGAAATCTGACTATTCCTCTGGAGCAATGTCTCTACAATTCCTTAACTTCTTGCCTCGGCACTCAGAATAACTGTGCACATGTTTCCAAATAGATATGTCTTGTATTTACCACCTTTTCCACCTGTATAGCAAGGCTGTGCATTAAAAAATCCTACATTTGGCAGCAGTATGGGCCTGGATACACAGGTGGCTGAAAAATACAAAGGGATGTTTATTAGAGAACTGCTTTTTCCTAGGAATCTCCCATTTCATCAGTCTTCCATTTTCTGCTGTTCTGCATCCCGTAATCCAAACTTCCTCTTTCCTCTAAGCCACTGTTAAAACAGAGCACCACAGCCAAGGACTGGGGAAAATGCTGCATCCACAGCTGCTGCAGTGGAAGGCAAATCCACAAACCTACTGCTACAGCTACAGAGGGTATGTGAGGATTTCAGTTGCTGCTTTGAAGGAATAGCACCTTTAAAAGAGTGCAGGATATACACATCAAAATACTGACCTGTTTATATTATAAAACATAATTAGTTGCATACAGAATGTGGGGCCCCAGCAGAGGAAGTTCAGGCAAGCAGTATAGTATAAGCTTTGCAAAGAAGCTTTCAGGTTTGCAAAGTCTATTGGCGCTTTCCAAAACAGCGTCGCCAACGTCAGCCAGGTAGGTGCCACTGCAAACACCACCAGGGTAAATACTGAAAGGTCAGCTCCCCTTTTGTGCCAGTTGTGTGTGCCTGCTCTTCAGCCTTTTCGCTCTAAACAGACCGATATCTGTATGTGTGCAAATATTAAAACATACATTCTTACACTGGTGCCAGTGTCTGTTTTTCTTAGAGAAGCAGTATTCATATGTGCAAACAAGACAGTTACAGAGGGTATGGGCTGCAATATTTACACACCACAGTTCCTTCTTGCCTTGAAAAAAAGGGGAAAAAGGACAAGTCTTTCCTGATGTGGAGAGGTTTGGGATCTTAGCATCTTTGCTGTAGTACCTGACCAATCTGAGGAAAAACTTTGTGAGCCATATGGTCTTTTGCAACTGATCCTTCAGAGGATGCTGTAAAATTCAGTGCAGCCAAGTGGAAGCAACGTAACAACATTTACTCGAAGTCCACTTCCTTTGGGAAAGAAATTTGATATGGCTTTATTTTAATTAGTTTGTACTATTTGAGAGAGGAGGTGTGAAATGTACAAACTGCAGCTGAACTGCTGGAATCACAGTCTGGATCTTGCAGGAGGCGGGGGTTTAGAAGGCTTCCTCACATCACCCTTTTGGCACACATCAAAGAGGATGCCGAGGTGTCTGTGGCTGTCACAGTATGATTGTGCTGTGGGGATGTGGTTAATGTCAAGGAGCTGAACATTTGGGCTACTTGGGAAAGATATCACTGTCTGCTGCTGTTACCACTAATGAACCAGATCTGCAACTTCCCCACATGTGAGTGCATGGCTAGAAAGGGGAAATTTTGATTTCATTATTTATTCTGTGCAAATCATATTGATTCACTAATACAGGAAAAAAAGGAGCTATCCCTCACATATTGTTGATAGTCTCTATGTCCTTTGCAGTCAGCAAATCAAAGTACTGCTGTGTTTGTGTTCTTTGCTATTGCTTGTCAGTCCCATAATAGAATGGCACAAAATTTCTGGTCTCTGGTCTGTTATTAGGAAAGTGAAGTTTTAATACTTGGGGGTTTGTAAAATATTCTGCAAGAGATGTACAGAAGTTTGGTTTGGGTTTGTGCTTTTTTGAGTCCCATCATAACACTTTGAAAGATAGTAAAATGGTAAAATACTGCGACCTTATGTGCAAAGTTGTCAGGGCGCATATTAAGGAGGTTTTTTTTAAAAGGTGCTTATGCCTGAGGTAAATACTTCTCAGAAAATTCTCAGAAGTTGGAAGTTTTTTGGGAAGATTGTGAAAACTGATCCTTGTGGATTTGGTGAAAACTTGTGGATGACATTTTTTATGTATTGTGGCCTTTTTCTCCGAAATAATTCACATCACATGAATTTACAGTGGAATTACTATGGTTGAATGATAGCATATCACATACTCAGAATAATACTATCATAATAGAAAGCCACACAACATTAATGTGGTGACCCACCTGCCTCTGGGCAGATTTTAACTCTACGTGTTTTCTCACCTCAGCCAGGTTTCCCTTCGCAGTCACTTCCTGACATCAGGACCACCTACTCACTGACATACGATAAGGTTTTGAAAAATGACCTGTCAGCAAGACTCACATCTATACTTAACAAATCATGATAAAAATAACTGAAATTTCTAAGGTTCCCAAAATACACATTAGAAAAAATGTTCTGAGGGAGCTATATAATGCATTATTTCCAGATGTATAATAAATATCATGCTTCTTTAAAAAATGCTAGGAAAGCAGTTTCTTCCAACATTTAAGACAGCTTAAGGTACAAAGGCACATAAAGTAAAGAGCATTAAGTGCAGAAAGATGTTTTGGAATTGGTAATGTCTATAGGGATTTCTGTGAAGAAACTAAAGCCCAAAGTCCTCCTAATTTTAAAGCTTGTAATAAGAAGCTTTAATTATAATGTATATAGTTCCATGTGTAGAAGAGTTATTTAAAATATCATAGTGAAAATATTTCTATTATATTTCACATTTCCCACAACCAACTGCTTATTCAACTTTCATACCCTTCCAGGCTGCTGCTCTCAGTACAGTGCCTTTGTCAGTTCTTAGAGGTGCCTCCATTCCTACTCACAGCCTTTTCTTCTGCATAAGATGCTACTCCCAAACCTCTTTGAGAAGCCTTGATTCTTTCTTGGACTGTAGATATTCTTCAAACCGTGCTTTGGACCTCTGTTGGTTCAACGTTTTCCCTAATCTCACAGTACATTTGGTAACACAAGCCAAGGCAAGCTGCACACACCTCCTGCAACTGCATCTCCTATGAAAGTGGAAAGTATTGAGTTGACCTGGAGAACCCTCAGGAAGGCCAGCTGCAAGTTCAGATCTTGTGGACAGCCATCTATCCCTGATAGAGCTTAAAATATGTCTAACCAGGACTGATATATTTTGAGGCCTTTCCAGAGGGCTTGTATAAATAACTCATAAACAGTTATATACCATCTACTGAGTACAAAGAATCCCCTAATTTTTACTGGAATGCATTGATTGTTTTGTGTGTGCAGCATTCGATACTGTACCCTATACTTTGTGTGCTTACAACCGTCTTTTTTCACGTTCTGTATTTTGATCCAGTTAGCCCTTTTAAAATATTTCCGACTATTTGCTCACCACAATATTGTTCCAGCCAGTTCTTGCCTGTTAGAATAAATTTTCTCAGTCTCTTGCATTGCACAGTTTTGTTTTACAAGCCTGAACTCTTCCATGTTGCCTTTCTTATGCTCACTGTCTTTTTCTTCTCAGTCTTGGAATAGGACAGGCATTTGTTTCCTTGTCTTTCTTCAACTCCTCAACAATTGTTTTCCCTTTGCTTGACTTTATTTTTTCCTCTTCTCTCTGTCTGTCTTTTCCTTGTACTCCACCAGCCTGACAGGGTAGGTCAAGCTACACCATTGGATGAGACCCAGGAAAACATGTATTCTACTGCTATGAATGCCAAATACAGCAATGACAGAAGACAGCTGGATTCCGTTACACAGATCAGATTTTCAGAAAAAGTTTGGTCATTAAACGGCAAATGCCTGTATTTTCTTTTTTTAATGTCTGCTTTTATCTTTACCCTTCAAGTAGCAACACAGTACAATATCGATTTAATATCACTGCTACAAAGTAGTTAATAGAACGGAAATAGAAGCTGCATAGAATTTAGGGAGGATATGGAGCTGAACCAGAAACTGGGGTGAAAAAGTTCTCCTTGGATGAACTCAGTTCATTATACACTGATTGTTAGACTGGCACACATGTCCATCCCAAATTACCTGCCTTCAAGGTACAACCGCCTGAGCATGTGCTCTACATTTTATTGACTATGTCTTTAAGAGTGAAATGAGACAATTTTACACCCATCAGTAACACAGGTATGTATGACTAGAGCCACTACAACTTCCAACTAAACATAAAGAAATAGTGTCAGAGTAAGTTAAGAATGGGGAGAACTTAGGGAATACTCCATCATAACTTCTGGGATCAGTCGACAGGCTGAACATGTCTTCTCTGCCATTGGGGTGTCTATTGGGTTAGGACCATATTCTATGCTTGCTAAATTATTACCTCAAGCTAACTTTTATTGCTGATTACAGCATGTCTTTCTATTGCTTTGAATACGTTTTTGCAGTCAGATACAATCACCAGCAATTTTGAAACCTTAACCTGTCACACCTTTCTATTAACAGCGTGTATATAAATGAAGGGTGTTATTCCACACACCATGGGTGTTCACGGCAGTCGCTGGCAGTGGGTGACACACTCCACTAAGAGTGGAGACTCTGGAGGGGATGCCTCTTATGCTGTTGGGTGTGTGTCCCTGAACATATCAGCCAAACCACCCTCTGATCCAGCAGTGGAGCGTCCCCATAACGGGATGCAGACAGACTGGTCAGGCACAAGGGTCTCAGCTTTCCTGGGGTGCTGACAGACCAAACAAAAAGGATTTCAGGAAGGCGCCCCCCTTTCATGTGACAGTCCCATCTCTTCAGTCTCTCACTTGGCTACAGAATATAATACGGATCCTGACTTCAATGTCCTTGATTGATTTATTGATTTATAGTTATTAGACATACTGTGGAATATTAGTGATTGAAGAACTACAGCAAGCATTTAACTTTTCTGTAAGGAACTGAAAAATGTAGTCAGCCTTGGTTTTTTCATGTGTTTTCTCATCATTGCCTGAAAGTATCTTAAGTGATTGTACACAGATAGTAGCAAACTGGTATGCTTGTTATAATATTTCTACTGTTTTGAGTTCCAGGTGTTCCATTTAATTGTAACCATTTCAAAGCTGATTTGTCTTTGAAGAAAATCCCTAGATGTCTTACTAAGCTCTGAAAACTCGATTGATAAAAAAGAAATTCTTTGGTAAGCATTTCAATCCCCTAAAAGAAACATTGATGTGGCACAGGTAAATTGATGAAGTGATGGGAAAAAAAGCTAATGAAAACAACCCATAATGAATTCAATTGCATTATTTGTAAGCCAAGATCTCCTGGTGAGGAAAGTGATTTTAATGCACCTCATTTTTTCCCCATTAAAAGGAAATCTGTAACAATATTTTGTTAGTGAAATAACCCTCCTTACTTAAAAGACTATCCTAGATCTCTGCAGATCTAGTTTCAGACAGATACTTGATTTTTGGGAATTAATTGTACATATCAGGAAACTATTAATAGAATCTGGACTTAAAATTTGCCGTTTTTTAAGCGATTGAATGGAGAACTCTGATTTGCATAATCATCTTCTTTTCATAGCTACAACAAAAAATATTTTACTCCATGTCAGGGCTGTACTATAGTTGGTAATTCTTAGTAGTTGAAAATTAGAGAAACACTCTTGTCTCTGTCTGTCTCTTTTCCTTCCTGGGCTGCTGAATACACCACCTCATTTGTATTTATTAGTTAGTGCTACTTCTCTGTCTTTTCATTCTGCCTTTCTGCCTTCTTTTATATGCCTTTTTAATTAAATCTTATCCTGTCCTTTCATTACTTATTAATGTTTTCATTGGCAAGCATGGTTTTCACTCTCCTCACACAGCAGAGTCAATTTATTTCAATAACCTGATTTAGACCTAGGTATCAACAGTAACACAAATAATCCATTTGTTAATTATGTGAATTGAAGTGACAATTTCAGAACACATGTTCCTAACACAAGGTCAAATGGTCATACTTGGAATGTGGCTTCTGCTTCATTAGCAAATGTGCTGGCTATTAATGTGACAGCATCTGATAGAAATTGTTTACAACTTCTGACTAGGAACACTTGAGGTAGCTGGCTAAGTAAGGATGGTTTCCCTATATGTCCATTATGACAGAGACTTTGAACATCAAAGTTAACCTCCTCATTTTGGCCAGCCCTCTGAAGCAGCCTACATTGACTGTACAGGAGCTCAGTCTCCCAGTTTAGGTGCCTGAAGTCAAGCAGTGCAGATAACCTCTTCTCAATGTCTCTGCAAATCGCCAGATCTCATTTTAAAAAGTATTGACAAAGACACTTTAAATGTACCTCTTCTTTTAGCCATATTCTCATGGAGTAGTTTCCTGGTGATACTTCCAAACTTCTGTTATCTGTAGACCTCCATCCACATTTTGTCCTGACTGCTACATTTCTTGTAAATTTGCCTTCATTGAGTAATGGTTTGAAGAAAAGGCTCTCATTTATTGTTCTTTGTCTTGGTTTCTCATCTTCTTTACCTTGCCAGTGGACTAATTTCTAGCACTTTCACTCCTACTCTTACAAATAACGGTATATTTTACTATCTACGATTTCCTTCAGAAGATATTTAACCAATAAAATGTGAAAGCACCTCATTTTGTATACTTTCTTCAGTTTTCTGATAGCTTCTGTATGCAGCAAGCAATTTAAGCAACATAATTTCTTCTTTCTGGTATTGGCAAAGACATAACTTACTTCTAGTTCTTCATTATGCCATAATGCAGAAGAGTATAGGTAAAAGATTAGTGCCTTTCTCTTAGGTTCCATCATGTGGCTTAGTTAAGGTTACAGGAAATGTTTGTGTGCTGACATCTGTCACATGGCTACTGATAAGCTGTGATTCCAGTGGCTGCCAGGATCACCGTGGCTTGCTGGGTAACCTCAGTCTGAAAGGAATGAGCATGCACAAGGTAATTTATAAGAATCTCTTGCTTTCAGAGAGACTGCAACACAAGCCCAAGGGGCTCTGTGTGGAAGGCATAGACACACTTCTGGCAAACTAACAGTGAGTTCAAGTACCATCAGCAGCTTTACAGTTGCAATCCAAACCAAAACAGTCTGTAGAGTAAGGTATAAAAGTAGCTCACACCAGCGAAAAGTTGCTGAGTAGTAAGTGGATGGGTATACAAAAGGAAATGATTTGGAAAACAAACTATTTCAGTGCTTGCACGAAGGGAAAGTGAACTTTTTCAGAGGTTGTTGGAGCTTTGAACTATCCTTTCCATCTGACTCAATGCTCGGTTTCAAGCTTCTGTTCCTGTGTAGTTTACTGGCTCTGGACTAATTATAGGTTAATATGTTAAGAAGCAGTTACACAAAATTGCCTTCTGTGTGTTGGATGCTACACACCAGCCTTTGGCTGCTATCCCCACCGCAACATCAGGCTGCTTGTGTAAGTGGTAAAATAGACACACTGGACAGGGAGGACAAACAGGCATCACCACAGCAGCCGCAGCCCCACAGTGGCACAACCACAAAACTAGCATTCATAAAATAAGGAACTACATACAAAAAGCTGCCTACGCTGAAAAAATAGTCTTTTCAGATGCTGGAGTTGTTAAATAGAAGTGAGAGCACATTTTCACCCTAGTTCTACAGGAGTTAGAAGTGATATCTCTGCAGTTAAATTACTGCGATGACATGACGTTTTATGGCATACAGACAGCATTAGAGGACAATCCTTTAAATGCATTGACATCCACTCAAAAACTGATGTAGAAAACTGAATTTTGAGAAGCCATGTTGTATTTAATTTCTGTATCTGAGAAAAACAAAGTTTCCCAGAGAAGCAGCTGCATTTTACTTATTGATTCTGTAGTGTTATCGCTTTCCCAGAGGTTCCTATGCATAAGACCGAACACATAGGGTCGTGTATCAGTTACAATTACATGAACACAGGGTCCTCCAAGTCCCTCGGCTGCGTATAATGTCACGCATGCTTTAGCATCACATTGTCACTTACGCTGAGGCACCGTCTCTGGGGCAGGATTAGTGGTAGATGACTGACCCATCCAGGCAGCTCTGCACTGGGATGTGCTATTGTGGATGAGAGAAGAATGGGAGATATGATATCCAATGCAGAATGAACATTGGAGAAGACAAACGTGAGAAGAAAATCAGACAGGTGTTTCTCACACAGAAAATCAGTGTTTTTCATTATTTTGTCTATTATTACAGTGTCATGTGCTTTTCAAGAAGATAATGTAGGACACATTTTTAAATATAGCCATTAATTTTTCAGTGTAACTTTTTCTCATGCCCAAAACATGTTGTATAGTCATCATGTAAGCAAATAAGATTTCTTACTACCTTTTTCTATCTCTAATATATATATATATATATCTATGTAGAGAATTTCTGACAAAGGAATAGAGCAATAAGCCTTTGATAAAGAGCCTACTAACTTGGTAAATGTTTTGATCCTTATTTCTGGTCTTCTGTTGTTTTAATTTGTGGTTAAAAAACTTAACTCTTTCTAAGAATATTATCCTGTATTATTTTGGTTTTTTGGTTACGTAGTCTGTAAATATACAAGACATTTAGCCTGAGCTTTAAGAGCTGTTGTGTGGTATGATGGGAATATGGAGAGTACTGAAGTAAAAATGCATATAGAGATATTACATTTTTCTTGTGTACATCAGGATCTGTAACTGATAAAACACAAAGTACAGTGTTAAACTTCTGGATTTTGCAAGGGAAAAATGCACTGCACCAAAATAATATTTCCATTTATTAATTTCTTAATAAAACTGCAAATGCAAATACAGAATTACATCAGTTTTGAAAATACTTTAAATGTTTCTTTAGCAGAACTATTGAGCAATAGACTTACTGTTACTCCTTAACCAAATTTCATTAATTGCTGATACAGCTAGGACTTTTTAAGCTTAGTACCAACTAGTTACTTTTTAATATTTTCTTGCATGGATAAAGACATACCTCTCTCTGATGTATATTTTTTTTCTCAACCTGTGCTGTGTTCACTCAAGCTGAAATTGTATTTATGTATTTTCTTTATAGTCAGAAGAAAATGGCACACTCCGCCCTGGATAATCCCTATCATCATCATCATCAAAAAAAAGAGAAAGAAATTAAACCTCCAGACAAGTGTTGTTATGGGCTCAAAAAGTGAGTTGACAAATTCACAGAGGAAAATAATATAAAAAGAGACCAAACACGAATATATGTCTCATGCCTGAGGAAGCCCATCGGCCACAGATGGCCAAAACCTGGGAAATTATATTGAGAAGTATATATAGGTGCCTTGCTCTTTTGTTCCTCCTGAAGCACCCATGCTGGCTATTTACATAGAGGCAGTAATGAAGTCGATCTGTCTCTCTCTTCTTTATGTCCTGCATAGTATGCAATAAAGTTTAGATACCTAAGATGTAGGAGGAAAAAAAAATAGAGAAGGTAATTGTATCATAAAAATATAATGTAATGCTAATTTCTGAAAAGCACTCCAGGAATCATACAACAAGGCAATGAGCCATATGGTACTCACTGTTTGAGATCAAAACCCCCTCTCTGAAATGCGAAAAGCTAATCATGTAGATTATTTGCTGTTGGCTCTTGATGGTGATTTGGCATTTGACCAGTGAGTAATTCACAGATCAGGAGGGAGGTTTGCTTCCTGATTAAATGGATAACAAACATTTTAAACAGATGCTCAACATGAATGCAAACCAATAATAATGTACTTCCACTGTGAAGTTTTGAAATTTATGGATAATTTCACAGATACTGCTTAGCAGCCAAAATGTTTGCTGGCAATAACTGATTAGATCACATAGATAAAGAGAAACAGCCATTCTAGTTTTATGTTTAAGGGTATACATATATCGCTTTCATTGTCAGGGTCCTCATGAGGTCCTTCCCACTCTGGAGTAGCCTGATAATGTGTAGCAAAACGCATAGGTATGGATTTAGCACCTGAGTTACTTTGACTATTTCACCTGAGAAAGGACACTGGTTTTATAGACAATGCTTCCAACTTGTCCTCCACAGAGTACCATGTATTATCTGCAAGAGTTCTTAAAGAAAACATGCCTGAATGGAGATAGTTAATATATCTCTTACAGTACCAGCATTTTGGGACTTGTCTTGCCTTGGGCGAGATTGTCCCAGAGATTTCAGTGTGGCTCATGAGCTTGCAGAGAATAGAAACTGCATAATCTATGAATTCTCTTCTTTTTTTTTTTTTTTTTCGGTCCGTATTAAATCTCAGAATTTTTCACATAATTGATATTTCTCTCCTATCTAATCAGACCTGACCACATAATTTCTAAAATTCAGTGAAGACCTTATTAAGCAAATTGGGAACAATGAAGATTATATGGGTTACTATGAGCATTGTTACAGAAACTAAGATACATAGGTAATCTGGCAATTCAGTGATATGCTAATGTCAGAAAAAAAAAAATTCAGGGTCAGTTATAAAGGAAGGGACAGTTTCAAGTCACCAGAGCTGCTGATGGCTTCTACATTGAGTACAGCCACTCAAATATAAAGTCCTAAAAAATTTTCTCCAAAACTGAAAATATGAAATGATTTTTGTATGAATGAACAAGCTCTGAGAAGACAAGCACTTAAAATAACCAGTATTTTAGAAGGAGATTGCCTAAATGTGTTTAAATTATTTCACAATGAAAGGGCATAGGAACATCTAATTTTTTTTTTTAAATGCAACATTTAAAAATAAAGAGAAAAATGTGTTTACAGGCATAGTTTGGCATCCTTGACAAAAGCCAAGTATGTAGGCAAGGAAAATAGTCGGGTAAAGAATATTCAAGTAAAGGTAATATTGCTTCCTTCTAGCATAGTCAAATTAATTCACAAGGTGTTCTAAACCTAAAACATTGTCCAAATCAGACATTGGAAAGAAATTTGGAGGATGCTGGACTCCTAGTTATTCTATTAAATTTAAAACGAAGAATTTAAAAAGCATGGGAAGAACATTAATGCAGAACCACTGAAGTTTCAAAAGGGACATTTAACCAAGATTGACTGCAATTAAAAAAACAATGGGACATATATCAAGAAAAATAAAGTCCTCATTGGGGAAAAAAACAAGATAAAATCAATAGCAATATAGTTGCTACATAGACGCCAAGGAGATAATTTTAAATTTTAAAAAAGAGTAGGAATGTAATAACAAAGTAATAAGGAATTCAACCAGGAAAATTCAGAAAGTATTCCAAATAATTTATAGAAATACAAAAGTAGTAATAGTTTTATGGACAAGTACATGATATGACAATAACACAAGCCAGTGTGCCCTCGTGGCCAAGAGGACCAATGATGTCCTGGGCTGCATTAGGAAGAATGTTGCCAGCAGGTGGAGGAAGGTGATCCTGCCCCTCTACTTGGCCCTGGTGAGGCCACTCCTGGAGAGAGGGGTCCTGTTCCGGACCCCCAATACAAGAGAAACACAGATGTATACTGGACAAATACTGGAGAGAATCCAGTGAAGAGCCATTAAGATCATTAAGGGACTGGAGCACCTCTCCTATGAGAAGATGCATAGAGAGTTGGGACTGTTGAGCCTGGAGAAGAAAAGTCTCCAGGAGAACTTTTATTAATGTCTATAAACACCTGAAATGAGGGCACAAGGAGGACAGATCCAGGCTCTTTTCAGTGATGCCCACGACCAAGGAAAATGGACACAAACTGAACACAGGAGGTGCCCTGTGAGTATGACTGAGCACTGACAAGTTGTCCAGGGAGGTTGTGGAGCCTTCCTTCTTAGAGATATTCAAAAGCCTTCTGGACATGGTCCTGGGCCACTGTCTCTTGGTGGCTGTGCTTGCAGCAGGGGGGTTTTATCAGGTTCCTTTCCTCCTGACATATTTTGGGGTTTTAAGTAAGGAAAGGTGTTGGAATCGTGAACAAGTGGGAGGTATTCACCAAACAGGAAATAGTGTCCACCTGAGCACCTGGACCATGGGACTTCTGGTATCAAGAAGGGAACTATTGATAAAAAGATCTGTAAAAGAGGTAGGATACATTTGGTAGACACTTGCATGAATTCATTCTCAGGTTTAGTTCACAGCTGAAGGAAGGAAGATCAGATGAATGGAGGTACTTAAGAGTGAGACACAGCTGAGGAATATGTGTCCTAAAATTAATAACAAGAGCAATGCATTTACTCAGAGTATTATATCTTACACAGCTAGAAATAACAACAAAAATCAACAACAAAAACTTGAAATCTTTATATAACAATAAGCTCTAGCACTAAGTATTACACTTAAAATGATCACACATCAGATGAAACTAGATACAATAGAAATAACATAAACAAGTGTGGCATACTTGCTTAAATGCCTTATCCCATGTAATGTAGAGGACTTCTCACTTGCAATTCTGCAGCTGGCTTTTGACTTCCAGCTCTCCAGTTGCTCAGGTTGCCCTGGCCAGTATTTTCCAGAGCTTCACTGACAGTAATTTTCCCCTGCACTGGTTCTGTTCCACCTGCAATCTTACACCTGCAGATTTCATAACTATTGTTAGTGCAGGCTCCAATGGGAAGTCACCCTGCAAATGCATCTCAACATCTTTGTGCACCAAATGTACTCTCATGACTCTCAGGAAGGTCTGTCCAAACATAACCATCATGAATGCTGCTGATGACCAGTGTCCATGTGAGACTCTGCTGAACTGAGAAGCAAAGGAAACTGGTGAGAGGCCGTACAGATCTTGGGTTTGTCTGTGAAGGCTGTGTGGATCTTGTAGGCAAGCAAAAAACTGAATAATTGTGAAGCCTGAGAGGCACATATTAAGATTAATCATATGGCAGAGAGGTCAGCAAAGAGACCTCTGCCTAGAAAGCCAAGATATACTGAGATAAATTGAGGATTTTTGAAAGCTAAACTAAGCTGTATCTTTAAAGAAAACAACAAAAAAAAGAAAGTTAAAACAGATAAGGGATTTCCCGGACCTGTATCTGTGTGGGAGAAGAGGTCAAGGAATAAAGAATCACTATGCCACGCTGTGATGACTAGGTACAGTTTAAAGATAATCAAAATATAGTCTCAGACTAGATTAATATTTTGCTTTCCTTCTCAGTGAGAATAATTATACTGAGCATAAGGGCAAAGACAAGATGGAAAATGGGAAATGAGAGCATGGAAACAAATAGGACTTCGACCAAAGTATAATCAAACTTTAAGACAGCCTGCTGTGTTGCAGTGTGCTTTATGAGAAACTAGTATTTGAGCTGGATAAGGAAGAGATTAGAACAAAAGTTGAATGACCTTGAGGACCCAAGTATTACAAATGGGAAGGAATTCCAGTCCGCAAAGTGTAGGGTCATGCACTTAGAGACTAATAATAGGAATCTCTCCTATAAATTTGGGAGCTCATCACTGAGAATGACAGAGGAGGAGGAAAACTTGTATATGCTGATCCATCACAGGAAATCTGGATGGTGTGATGTGTCTGTGAAAAAGGCAAGGAAGGATATATCCACACAGAAGGAATGAAACAATAGTGCCTCTATATGAATCGTTGGTAGGGCTCCATGTATAACAGTAGTTGTCCGTGTCTAGGGAAGCAGGACACGGAATGGGACAAAGGCACAGAAGGTCTGTTAGGAAGATCACAAGAATAAAGTCCTTTTGTATAATAAGTGACAGCAGCTGTATTTTTTTAACAAATCGAAGGTTGAGATACTCTCTCTAAAAATGTATTTAGGGTGTTTTTTCATTAAACATGAGGAAGATACTACAGCTGTTTAAACTAAAGGACAGAGGTGAAAAAAGATGAAGTCATAAATAAACTATGACAATAATGAGGCTGCAAATTAAAAGAAGATTTTTAACCACAAACATGAGATGACAAAGTATATTTTTAGTAAAAGTCCTTGGGGCAAAGCATAAATA
The DNA here is from genome assembly GCA_013398015.1 of Oreocharis arfaki. Lineage (NCBI taxonomy): Eukaryota > Metazoa > Chordata > Aves > Passeriformes > Paramythiidae > Oreocharis > Oreocharis arfaki. The sequence continues at coordinate 317,114 of VZRR01000990.1, forward strand.
CTTTTAGTCAGAGTTTCTGCAATTTATGAAAAGAATTACATGAACTTGCATTGTTCCAGACTTTTTGTAGTCTATCATCTTGAAGGTCCTTTCAGTCTTCTTAGGCAAGATCCAAGTTATCTAAACAAATGGTAAAACTATCATTCACCCTCATTGCCTTCTGTGAAAGATCACAGCTAATCATGGTATCAGTGAAGTACTGTCAGAACAGATCTGTGTGTACAAATATTTTGCAAATTCTGCTGATTAGTTATTTCTCACAAGCTGTTGTGGGGATGAGGACAGCAGCAAAATTTGAAGAGCAAGATTAAATGTAGCAAGTGCTTCAAACTATAGCTATGGATAATACCTAAACATCTTCCCTTCAAAGCACAGAGCTTTCTCTATCTTTTTAGAAAATGTTCGACATTGTTGAACTATGGTCCATAAAGGAAATGTATTAGGCACAGAAATAGTTCAATTAGCAAGTTGCACAAATTTCAAAGCCACAGATTTTTCTTCACTCCAAAGTTGTAGTAAGTAATTCCTTTATCTGTTTGTCTGTGTATCTATCAAGAGGATATTCTACTGTTCTGGTTACCACATGAGAAGTCTGGCCGAAGACTGTGATAAATGCTGAGTGGCATCCTAAAGAAATTGTTCTTGACTAGGGATAGATAATGGCAGAGAGGGTATGGAGGATGGGGACTTTACACAATCACATGGGTGCACATGCAACATGCACAAACATTTACACACATCCCAGATAGCACGTATATTACCTGCTTGAACAGTTTGAGGGCTTGAAACATGTACTCTGTCTTTGGTCCTCAGGTAGTATGTGTCATCTAGGTCATAGGAGAAGAAAACACGGAAAACACAGGAAACCACAAAGACCAAATAAAAATGTGTTTACTTCTTTCTTTTAACCCTAACAGAACATAGACCTCCTCATCTATGATCCTTACAGCACCCTTCCAATTTGAGATATTATGAAATTCCATGATTCCGTGATCTATACATACCTCTAATTTATCTAAAATCTGTGAACTATTTCAAATTATTTGATTTTTATTTGTACAGAAAAATACCTTTAGTGATTTTCATATTGGAAAAACACAACACCCAGCCCATTCCCTTGGTAGATCAGATTCCTGTGTCAGTCTTTGTCTCAGATGCCAGAATTGTGATGGGTAAGGATAATAAACTTTCACTCAGGCTGGGCTGACTAAAAGGCATCTTATCTAAATAAGTTCTATTATGGCTTCATTTTAAACTCTCTCCTGGTCCCATGTCTGAATGCTGTTGTATTTGGCTTGGTTATACAGACTTTTACAGCAAATATTAACATTCAAAGAGCTGGCTTGTCAGAGAATTTAGGCATTTTCCTAATTTTAGGAAGTGACTTTGGTGAGGCATCTCTAGTTAGACCTGTGTGTAAGTATCAGGCTGAATCAGAGCCAAGGTGTTTGTGAGTGTAATTCTTGCCTCTTTTTTATGTCTGCCCAAACCTGTCCCACTGAGTTCAAAGACAGATTACACATTCCTTATCTTTTGTAAATTTCTTTGAGTCACCTTATTCCTCCAAGTCTATTGCAAGTTCTTTTTGATTTATAAGATAAGTTGTTGGCAAAGACATTCTTCCTGAAGAGGCGTCTCTGGACCAACCAGCAATGTACTTTTTCAAAAGGATGGCTGATTTTAATAAATAAGCAATAAAATATATCTGTATGTTTACATAATCATACAATTTATCCAGATGGAAGGCACCCATTATGAAATACATTTTTATATATTTGAAATATGAAATATGGTATCAACTATTTAATAGAAGTAAATAAATAATATAGTACGATAAAATGATCAGGAACCTGGCAACCAAGTGACGTTGAAGAGCTGCAAGTAGCAATCAGCTCTCCCAGGTCACGTCTCAATGATTAGATTTTTAAGTAAAAAAATGGATTGGTGTGTAGAGTATTTCCTGAGGATAATAGGTTTTCTGAGAGAAGAGGAAATAGGAAGCAAAGAGTACCCTCTCTTTTTAACACTTGCCATCTCAAAATGCACTGAGGGGGATAAGGTTACTTATCTTTTTGTGGTGTCTTTTTCCAGATATCAGTCACTAGCCTACAGCACATATAACACATTTCTAAATTAATTAATTAACTGACATTATTGGCTCTGTATCCGACTTTTCTGGTTCGGTGTTCTTGGCCTTTTTTTCACCAATCATCATCTGGTTTAGAACTCCACTTTCTGGTTACTAATTTTGCCTCCTCCGCTTCTCTTTTTTTTGCTGCATCTGGAAAAAGCACAGGGAGAGGTTGTGAAGGGTGAGCAGCCAGTGCTATATTTCTACTTGGCAGAAGCTACAACTCCTCCTGCCTTGGGCTGTTCTGATGGCAGAAGGCAACAGAGCATGAGGAGCATTTAGCACAGTCTTGACCCTGCTAGCAAGGTGTAAATCAATTAGCTGTTGAGCTAGCAGCTTAAGGCTGTAGAATGAGGGAGAAGAAAATTATGGCTACCCTGATTTGGATTTTAGGGTGTTGTTTTGGTTTTATTTGTCTGGGGTTGGGGGGAGCTTCTTTGTTGTTAATTTGTTGGTTTGTTGGTTTGGTTTGGTTTTGGTTTGGCTTGGTTTGGGTTTTGATTGCTGATATTTTTTTTTATTTTGCCCACAGGGAAAGCTGTCCTGGGCAGCAAGCTATCAATTTTCTGTTCTAGTTAATAGTATCAATGCATCTGATACATAAATGTTTTCAAATGAGGGGCTAATTCTGTACAGCACCAAATTCCTTCACCTGTCAGCAATTAAGACGGATAGTTCAACACCTCAGAGGTCTTATTTTATGAAAGTTTGAGTTATCTCATCTGCACAGATTAATTGAGATCCACCGAGGATAAAGTCCTGAACGCTCTCACTTTTCAAAGTACTCCCCACACTGAGTAATGACTATTTTCCTGGGTAAACTTCGCCAAGACTGGGAACTTAATAAAGAATTTAGGGCTCTAAAAGGCAGCATTTACTCATATGAATTATGCCATTTTACAGAAAAAGTTTCAGACTCACATGAGTAAGAATTGCAGTTCATCCATCATTAGGAAAGCCATCAATAAATAAATGTTAAAATATAACTACATAGTCAGATCCTCAATACTGCAAAGAGGACCATTTTAAAGTGTACTAATAATTTAGCCTGCCAATAAATGTTCTTAATGAAACCCTTCAGACTAGTGTTGGAATAATTTTGCTTGATACAAGTGGAAAAATTGTGCATATTAACCTGATGGGGGGGTCACTTGAGGCGATGTGCTTGCATGTGTGTTTGAGAGGCACTTCATGTAAAAGAGAAATATTCAGTAACAGAAAAATACAAATATCACTTACAACATTAAAAACTCAAATAAGGAAAGATATTTAAAAGATTTGTGATTATGATCATCTTATTGTTTTTACACATTTCTTTTGTGTGAGGAGTGCTGTTTGTTGAAGAACAGAGAGCCTATATGTGATTAAATTTAAAATGCTTTTGTATTTATAGCCCAAGTATATTATGAAACATATTCAAATGAAAAACAAAGTGCTCATTACTTTCCTCTTGTCCTTATATTTTAAAATGATGTTGCCTTTATTCATACAAGGGCAATTTTTCTACTCCATGCAAGAAGTTTGTGCAAGAAGCCTGCCAAGATGGCTTTTTGTTATGTTTAGCATGACCTTATAAACCGGATTGTAAAACAGGTAAAGAGTTGTCTACAGAAAACCATGAAGCCTCTGCTCCTGCTAATTTCAGTTTTGCCTGCCAGGCCTCCTACCCTTGAAGAATGCAATTGCTGCAAACTTTTCTTCAGGATATAATTGAAAATTACTTTACAAGTTGTTTTCTTCACCTGCATAAAGATTTCCCACTTCTCTTCCTTCTGTGTTCCTGCTCTTAGACACCAAGGAAACTGTGACAAGTGCCACATATCTGAAAGAAAGAGAAGTCCAATTCCTGCCTCAGTTGTTAAATAGGATGGGTTTTAAAACCCAAGCAAGGATAGTGAAATGCTGTAAGTCCATGGGTAGATTGCTCCCTCTTCTGACAGCCTTCAATATTGCAGAACAGTTTTTTAACCAGCTAAAATTAAGGCCTATTAAATACATCTGGTTTACAATTTATTATTATTTTTGATAACGTCTTATTAAAAAGTCATAAAACTTGAAAAAAATTTCATAATAAGATCTGATCTCTATTACTGCACTTTACTGGCTACAATAAGGAAAAGCGCATTACTAAACATATCTACTGAACACATCTGATGATATTTCTCAAGGCCTGCCTACAACGAAACCTGTCGTTTTTTGTGGAGAAGGTTCTGAAGCAGGCGTACAAGATTTTTTACCGGCTTTACAGAAGAGAAGAAAGGAAGCTTATCTAGCATCTACAGATACTGGAATATCACTTTACGAGGACATCTGTTATATGCTCCATTTCATAATTTCAAGCAACCCAAGGTCACATTTGGTTCTCAGACTTTGCTATGCCCATTTCTAGTCAAATATGAGGCTTCCCTTTGCCTTATATAAAGTCTAAAACTAGTCAGAAACTTTTAGTTCTGCAGAATTTCAGTCAATAATGCACCAGTAGCAAAAAAGACAAACTGCTTTCAGTGTAGCCAGATTTCATTATGAAGCTCAAAATACACAATTTTCTTTGCCCTGAAAGCTGAACAGTTAGGAGTTAAAGCCATCTGTAACGAATTTTTTAGTTAATACCATGTGTGAGGGTTTGATTTATGAGAGTTTTGTTTGTTTTCTAAAGTTTAGAACTGATATTATTATCTGTAATCTTTTACTTCTGATAGAGTGAGGCTAGCTATTTTTTGGGTCACTTTGAAAATAATGAAAATAATCCCAAAAGTCCCAACATAACCAAAAAATAAAAAATATCGTGAGTCAGGCTCATTCATTCATTTTGCCCCTTTGGAACCATGGGGCTTAGAGATGCTCTTTTCTTTATGTATTAAAAGCTGAGATCTTGTGGCAAATAATTAATTTTCAAGTTTCAGAACACAAATTAAAAAAATATTTTAAGACAATAAATCCATGTTTTAGTGTTAGCTGAACATATAGAGGATGTCTGTGCCACTCAAAGGCATAGACACCATCAAAGAAGGAAAAAGGTGATCATCTCTCTGGAAAGGGGTTTCAGGCAGAGGATGCCCTGAAAGGGAGCATGTGACAAACTGGGTCTGGTGGGTCAGGCTGGAGCCAGGAGTCCCATCCTTGTGAGATGGTGTGAACAGCACTGCTGGGGAAAGGCAGAGGCAGATGGACACATGCCCAAAAGCACTTTCTACTGCCAGAACCTGATGTTGATAACTGGCTGAGCACCATGCTGACCCTCAAGGTCAGGGGGAAATGTCTGCTAATGTTAATGGAGGAATGTTTTTGTAAGAAAGGGATATTTAATATATTTTTCCTTACAGTTAAATACATCCTAAGGAGACAATTTCTCTTCCTATTTCAAGTTTGGTCATCACAATTTCTTTGGCAGTTCAGTTCTCCTGGGTGCATAAGAATGGGTCACATCTACATGCACATCTATGAGTTTAGAAAAGATCTCACCTGAATAGGGCAGTCACCTGCATTTAAAATATGCAGCAAAATTATGTTAAGAAAAAGAAGTATTTAATTGCCATTCAGAAATTTGATTAATGTTTTACTCCCAAGCAAATAAAGCACCTAAATGGTATAGATTTCATGATACTTTATGAAAATTGAGAGAAACTGAGAAAGTTTTTTTCAGAAGCTCTTAAATGAATCGTCCATCCTTGATTACAGATCAGACACTTTGGCCAGTTCCACTGTAGGAGATCAGACAGTGTTTGGAGTTAGGAATTCAAAGATGAGCAAAAACTATGTTGGAAGATGTAAATTTGTCTTTGTGGAAGGATCTGTCAAGATGCATGTATCTCTCTAGACAGAATGAAAGACATCATGATGGAAATCAAAAAGGAAAGAAACCAGGAGGTGGTCATACCAAACAGGTTAACAGGAAAGAAAACTTGAACAGGAGAGGATACAGGAAAGGACTTAGAACAAATTAGAGGGAGAAGGATATTGCAAAGCCACAGGTTGTTATGACGTAACAGCACAAGGAAAACCTGATATCCAGCAGCTTACATTCACAGCAACATCTGAGAAATGCTTCTCAGAAAATAGAGGTTCTGAGTGACTTACTGAAAATTCCTGGTTAGTTACCCATGATTTCTGTAAGTAAATAAACGTTCCAATACTCGGTAATTTTCTGTGAAAAAAAGAAAAAATAGCCTAGAAAGATAAGGGATTGCACACAGCTATCAGACAAGTAGAAGTGCTGTAATACCAAGTTCTCTTACAACTTGCTGAAGGTCTCCTTATGAAAACTAAACACCACAAGACAGAATGTTCAAAATTAGACGGATTCTTGTTGTGAGTAAAACTGTTCTTTTGTAATGCAAGTCTTGTTTCCAGGGTATCATAGGCAACAATCCAGTGAGAAATATTGCAGAACTGAAACTTAAGTTCACACAGTAGTGACACTTTTTGCCAGGAGCTAAGAGAGCTCAAATGCCTTGGGCTTCTATGGAAACTCTGAGCATCATCACAATTAAAAAAAAAAAAATCCCAGCATCTTGTGCCTCAATTTCCAATCTGCTGGGAAAGGTTTTGCCCAAGGGAAAGATTTGCATTTGATATAAAATGTCTAACAAGTGCATCACTGTTAAGAACTTTTAGAACGAGATGAAATGTTAAAAACAAAGGAACTTCCGATAAACATGCCTTTTTTAAAAATGCCTTAATCTATTTTCTATGAGACAGTTGGAATAAGATTGATTTTGGTTCTGTGGTTTTAAGTGTTTTTTTCTTTCATTCTCATGGCTCCCCAGAGTCAAAACCAAAACCAGACTTGTTGTCTTTTATAATTAGATTGAAATAGATTAAGATAAATATTTACTTCATGCAGGTTGCTTTAAATAATTGGCATAAAAGTGATCAGAGGTAGTCTTTGAAGTTCATACCACTTCAGAGGAAGTGATGAATTTTCACTCTGGTATTGATACTAAAGGTTGCCTGGGCAGACTGGCAATAGCTTAATAGCATTAAGACAGTAAGCACTAGAAATTAGGAAAGTCAAGATACATTTAAATGAAAAATTTAACAACTGGCAGACACAGTAAAATCTCTGCCACTAGGTTTTTAATGTAAGAATACATTTAGGACATCTTTATCACAAGTTTTTGAAAAAGACACATGATGATTTTTCTTCCCTCTTCTTTCCTTCCTTCCTTCCTTCCTTCCTTCCTTCCTTCCTTCCTTCCTTCCTTCCTTCCTTCCTTCCTATAATGGAAAACATTGCTGCAAATATTATCACAGCTGTAACTAGTGCTGCATAAAAATAGACAGTTTCCTTTTTAAGGACTTGATTTGCATAGATATAGAAAACCATATCAGCATCTGCATGAAATACAGTAGAAAAGTTATCAGAATTGTCTGAAATGTTCCTTTATAGCACACCTGGACTATATATGAAAAATTTCAAAATCAGCGAGTGTCCCTCATGAAAAAGAAAATTATTTCTTAACTTTGTTTAGTTAACAATTAGTTGTTTTCATGGTTTAAATAAACAACAAATTTAGCTTTGTGTGGTTTATTTGTGTACTTGTACGATGTTGAATTTCCCACTCTTGATTTCTGGATTGTTGTTCAAAGCTTTTTTCAAACACAAACTGTAGCGGTTGCTGATCTTCTATTCTCAAATAGCTTGTTTTACTTCTGAGTATATATTGCATGTTACTGCAGTTAGATCCACAGCAGAGCACCTGCCTACTGCTAGTGTGAGTGAGCCAGATCTGTCCCATGCTGCTGTCAGCAATCCAAATCTTGGTAGTGACCACCCTTGCTCCTAGTCCTCAGCACATAAGTACCATTCATCAAGACGAAGAAGTAGTCACTGTATTAGGAAGTCTTTATGGTCCCTGTCCCAGTTCCACTCCCTGGTGTTTTTCCATCATTCTTTTTTTCTTCTCCATTGCAAACTGGCTGTGCCATTTCTTCACATGCTCAAAACCAAAAAACTCTCTTTGTCCTCGTCTAACATCCAAACCGAGTGTCACTGGAATTTGTCCTCACTCTTACACTTGGAGAAACTTCAGTACTTTCTTCTCAATTAAATTTGGTTACATTTCTGAGTAAGAAACATGCAGTCACTGAAAATAAGCAGCAGCATTTGCTCTAAATAATTCCTTATCCACAAATGAAAAGGTTCCAGTGGACTTATTTAATGGTAAAATTGAGCACATATGAAGGGTATATGATATATAAATTTAAAACTTGCTGTAGGTTCAAAGATCTCACGGAACAGAGGTTCTAGACTTTGAAAAACAAGAAAAATCCATTTTGAAGAGAATTCTATATTCTCTGCTAGTAGCTCTCCTTGTTTATTCTGTCTATTTATTCTTACAAACAGGGTCTTGATGTAGGTGTATGCCATGCTGGTACTATGTATGCTATTTTTTGTATATTTTTCCTTGAACAGTTGATCATAACATAGCCAAGCCTGCCTGCCTAGTTGCTGCGGGACCAGCAGTTTCTCATTGTTTATTTTATCGGTCGACTTTACTGCATGAGATTATTCTTTGCCTTTTTTCTGTCTTGGGTTAAGGTAAGTTATTGTGAAGTGTGAACTTATTTCAGCAAAATATGTAGATATTTTAAGAGCAGCAGTGTAGACTTTTCAGTGTAGACAAATGATAAGGATGGTGTCTGTCCTACAGAAAAAAAAAAATCTGATCCCTTGAGAACTCAGTTTACCCTTTCAGGCTCAAACTAAAAAGTGCTTAGATTCATTCTGATGAGCCACAGAAACTGCTGTTTCTAAAGGGTAGAAAAGTTATGGGCCTGTAAAATAATTATTTGCAGGCTCTTTTTAACTTTCCCGTTAATGCAGCTGTCTCTTCTTCCCTGCATCATTAAAGTAGATGACTGAAGTGTGAATGTAGCAGAATCCTGAACAATCCTGGGAGTCATAAGAAGGATTGATATGAATCAGCTGTTGACTCTCACTTCCAGGATAAGATCTGAGGAAGGAGGAGCATTAAATGAAGCCATCTAGCTGGAGCTACCTGTATGGAGAAATGGGATGTACGTTAACTTCACTGAGCTCTTAACATAGCTTTGTGACTTCTGTGCTTCAACATCCAGGTTATCCATACCTGAGGTAGCTATGTAACATCATCTACATCTCTTGCAGAGTAGATATGGCTCAAGAATTGATTTTTGTTTCCCTACATCAGTTAAAAAGTAGTTAGGCCTATCACAAACGAACAGAAAATACGAATGTGTAAAGTGGATGTTATCTTTCTGTATAGAGGGGGCTTATGCACATCAGCCCTCATTTCTTCATGTGGCCACTAGATTTTATTTCACAAGGGGAATATGCTGCCAGCCTTACCTACTCCATCAATATGATACTCATCATGATCTAGAACATCCAGATGAAGTCCTAAATTGGTATGTAAAGATTTAATTCACTGGGTAGTCCAACAAAGAAGACTAAGCATATACATAGCAGTTCTGTGCTTTCCTTCTTAAAGGACGGAGTCTAAAACATCATAAAATGCCTCTGAGCCATTTACTCAATCCAGAAGAAATTTTGCAGGAAGCAAAAGGAAACCTACCTTGAGAAACTGTGCTGGTCATGTTCCAGCCTCCAGCACATGTAAATAGAAATAACCTCACTGTCAGGAGAACACTGCTATGTATAATCCTTTTGAATAAGCCATTTAAAGAGGGCCAAAATATCATGAAAACAATTAGAGGCTGTTTACCCCTTGGTAAGTAAAATCTTTTTTTTTGTGGGTTTTGCTGCAATGGAGAGGAGGAAGTGGGCATGTCTACCACCACAGACTGCTAGCTTCTCTTCTAGAGATGTAAAGAACCATTTTTTAAAGTATATTTTCCAAATATGAATATTGTCTGAGCAAAACATTTTTAAAAGTTTTCTTAGGGTATTTTGAAAATGCATGATCCAAAAAAAATAGTTATTTTGGAATTACGTTTTCTGTTCAACAGCGTAGATGCATCTATGAATATGATAGTTCTGAAGGTGTGTATTTCTGCTGAGAGTGAATCTGTTGGCTTGAGATCGATGCGTGGAGATGAGGTGTTGGGTTTCCACAAATACACCATGAGAAAGAAGTCTTTTACTTTTTTTTTTTTAATGAAAGACAGCCTGAATGTATGAGTTTATTATTCAGTGCACAGGACTCAATGCCTCTTGTTTCTGCCTAGGCTTTAAGAGCTTCAAGTTCTGTCACTATGAGTGCTCTAGCCCGCTGAACAACTGATGAACATTCTTTGCAAGTACCGTGGTCCCTGTGTGGTCCTGTCTAGCACCTGCCGGGGTGGTGGGGTCTTCTCCATCTTGTAACAGAGTGAGCTGGCCAAAAGCCCTCCAAAAGCCTGCCAAAAGCCCTCCTGGCAGGCTGTGGTAAATTATCAGACCTACTACAGAGTTGTCTTCAGTCGGTGAAGAAATGATAAGGCCTCTTGGGAACATGAGCTAAGGCACTTGCTTGTCTTGCACTAGGCTGGAGCAAGGCGTAACAACTGTATAATGCCTGGGGTGAGGGAAAAATCTCACAACCAAGACCCTCATTAAGCCCTATTTGCATATTAACTTTCATACTCCTAAGAATGCAAATGAAAAGAGAACGTGCCTCACCTGTATGATGACAGTCACCAAACCCCACCTATAACATGAAGTTGTTCCATCCCTTTGCAAAGGGACACAAGTTATTGTATAAGAAGTGGGGTTTGGGGGCAAAACAAAGAAAAGCTTAATCTATATTATCTTTTTGACAGCCATTCTTATGCAAATACAATGTAAATGCATTATCTATCTACTTGTTAACCAGTTCTATTCAGTCCTATTTCTTTTGCCTTTTTAAGTCTGAAAATGAAAAAGATATTTGAAAAGATACGTGAAAAAATCACATTAAATTTCTTAAATTTTTAAGCCAGGAAAATGCTGAAAATTTACATTTAAAATTCTGAAAAAAAACTTCTTGACTTTTGGTTTGCTTCCAAAACAGATGAAAGTACCTCAAAGTACCTCACAATTTTCCTCCTTGACCTGAGGAGTATTTGAGTGACTCAATGACTCCTTCAGTTCTTCTCAGGAATGTTTAGGCATCTACTAGATGGGTTTACTAAAAATAATGTTCAAAAACCTTCACTAAACTTTTCCTTAGAAAATGTGGGAATGCTGAATAGGATGTTGCTTTTCACAGAAGTCTTTCCATTTACCTCAATTTGCCACATTATTTTGCTGTGTTCTACTGATGCCAATTGGATTGATCTATCTTCAAAGGCAGGCTTAATTACTGTTTAACTGTAAAGAAATGTTTTAACAAAAAAAGAAGAATATTTTAATGCTTATATTGTTTAACTTTTGAGGGGTGGGGGTGCAGGTGGGTGCATTCTTCCGTAATATTTATAGAGTTGTCATTAGTCAGGAAATTAATTTTATAGCAGATAACCTCTTTAATGAATGTATTAGAGTAAGGATTATACATAGATAGTTAAGATACAATGGGTTTAAACTTAAGCTCTGTTATTCGGCTTTTCTGTCAGGAATAAATTTTTTTCACTACTTTAGACACAATACTCAAATCAAGGCAGAGTCAGTGTGAACCCCACAAAATATTAGGAGATTAAATTTCTGGAACTGACATCAAAATGCAGCAGAACTCAAGGGAAAGACAATATGCATATTTGCATACTTCACATCTCCCACCTTCATTTAGTAATTTAGTGACAACTCAAGTCTAGGGAAACCTAGAGTTGGGGTAAATGGTAAAATAAAATGTAACTGTTTGCTGAGCTAAATTTAGGAGGCACTCAATTTCCAGGAGTTTAAGAGTCATCCACCAGATGTCAGTATTGTTCCCAGTTGATATTTATGGGTGAAGAACATCTAAATCTACTTTGCTTAGAAAGACGTGATTTAGGTAGAATACTCACAAAATTATAGTTGCAAGATAGATAGGATAAAATAAAAATAATTTAAACATTTATTACTTTTATTTTGAGGGAAGGATGGATATGACTTCTGCAAGACTCAAGGATACCTAACCTAATGGAGGAGTAAATCTAAATATGTCTATAAATATTTTCGTAATTCTAAACTTCAGAAAGAAAACAGAAAAAAGAAAGAAAACACCTCCCTGCTCTGAGGGAAGTCTGTGAAAAACAGGACGTGTGTGTTTGGTTTTCAGAAAGCTTTTCTTTAAAGCAATGCAATAAAAACCTAAATAAATAAGCATATAAATAAACCTCACTGCTTTTATTGTATTTTCTTGCTTTGATCTCTTTGTAAATGGGAAAACCCCGTGTTACCTGTCTTAACAGGAAGAGAGACTATTCAAGGATGTCCCACTTTCCCATTCTCCTGGGGCTCCTTCAGCTGACCTTTTTCTTGACTCACTAACGTAAGAATTTCCGATAAGTTTTCCCCTTGCATTTCCTACAAGATCATCACAGTTTGGAAGGGTGGGGGGTCGGTGGTCCCACTTTGTGGAGAGTTCATCTTCTTTCATGGATGAAATTGATACAGAATCACTAATACGAAGTTGCTTTGCTCATTAGTTTTCTTTAATTTTGAAGACCACTCAATACACTTTATGCCCAATAGATGGCAGTGAAGCACTGAAAAATCCACCAGCTTTGTTTATCATTTTATTTCTAAATATCTTCTGCAGTGATAATAACCAGCTACAGCCTAATGCTCCTCCTGAAGAACAGGTGGAATTTACAATTCCCTCTACATTCTGAGCTGATGTTTCATAAGAATCTGAAATTTTCATATGCATCATAATCCACACTTTGCTTTCTGATATTTTTTGTGACTGTTTCTGCTTCTCTTCCTCCTTTCTTAGCTCTTAAAATACTTTCTTAAGGTTCACAAAAGTCTGTGCCTCTTTTCTTATTAGATGTCAATCATTGTTGACAAGGTGATGATAAATTCCAGTGCTTATCTCTTCATTAAAATAGCATAATCTCTTCCATGTCTCCAGGATAGTGGCCAGTTGAACCTGCTAAGTATATGCAGAAGATCTTTCTGTGTTCACACTTCTGAGAAATATAGAATCTTTTACTGAATTACTTGAAGGATTTTTATCAACTACATAAAAAGAGTAGGCTTTACAGCAATCAAGAGAAGGGGTTGTGTTGGAGTTTAGAGGAGGAAAGTTGTTTTCCACTGTATGTAATTTTCCAAGTTTCATTAGATAGCAGTAGGATTTTTCAGAAAATCTTAGAGCAAATATTTCACATGTCGTTGACTGATTGTTCCTAAGGGCCTTGCTGCCTTTTCACCGTGAGGCTTCAAGCTAAGACTGATAATTTTCTTGCACTTCAGAAAAATGTGAGCTACAAAAAATGGTGTTGTCCTATTTTATGATTGTGCTTTCAGTCTAGCAAGATCTTCAAAGAAAAGTACCTGCCAAGCAATATTTGCTGTTTAAGGACTACCTGAAAGGACAGAAGGTGTGAATTATTTACAGAAGAATGTACATGACATTTGATAGTCATAAAAATTACACACCCACTTTATAAACATGATTTATGCTTCAAAACACATATCTTCCCCTTCCGTGGGACAAATGCTTCTGTAATAAAGAATTTGTATTTATAAGTCCATTTAATGAGAGAGTTGCTTTATAGCTTCTTGTAAGAGTATGCAACTTCTTCTCTTAAGTTTCGAGATTTTGTCCTCACTTTTTCAAGTGGTTGGCCAACTTTATAAGATGATGTGCATACACAAAAGAGGTCTTCACAAGACCAGTGTGAGACAGAAAAAGAAGCCAAGAGAAGATAATATGAAAAATAACAATGGAAGGTTCCTAAGCAATGATTTTACCTGTCAGATGATGAAATTCTTTGCAAGAGAAGATTTCTACCTAATTTCACTGGTTGACCTCTGTTGTTCCCATAAGGACTAAATTTAACATCTGTCTTGGGATATGGACTGCTTCAAAGCAAACTGTAGGGGAAGATGTTGGGAGTTTGCCACTGGCGATAGGTTTCACTGCTGCCTTTCTAGCAGTAAAAGCCTAAAATACAGGCCTTCCATTCTGTGCTCCCTGCAGTGAAGCAGCTATTCCACACAGTCCATGAAGGGTGCAGTTTGTAAAAGAGATTCAAATTTTCTGCTTTGGTAGTAGAAAATTAATAAAATTGACCATGTTTTTTGGGGTTGTTTTTTTTTTTTACCATCAGTTACTATGCAGTAAATTTTTCCTAACTTCAATATTCATATCATTTTGGCTCACACCTCCTTCCTGTAACAACATTGTAATAGCTCAGTGGTTTGGATGGAGATGATACATCTTTGAATATCATGTCAAAAATCAGCCTAAATAGTTCAAAGAACTGTTTTGGCATTGGATCAAAATTCACTCCAAAAAAATGTAAGCTTGTATTTATACAATAAACTGTGCTAAACAATGTAATTATGGCTCATCATGTCATCTTGAATAAACTTGAAAGGTTTCGGTATTTTTAATGCCATTGTAAAAATGTACCAAAAGTGAAAAACTGAATACTGTGTATTTTCTACTGAACCACAGAAGAAGTCGAAGTCCAGATAATACTAACGGTCTCATTTAAAAACCACAAACTCCTGAGAATTTAGAGTTAAGACTAAAAATACAGTCTTAACTTATTTTGTTGCATTTAGGTACTGAAGAGGTGGAGCTACCTAGGCAGAACGGGGTTAGTTAAGGATCCTAAACAGAGTTTGAAAATATCCACAGACGCAGCATTATATGTCGCCAGTCCCATTTACGGATACTGCTATATTAATGACACAATATTTGTTTTAGAGGCCACCAAATATCTTTGCCAGATTAAACATTTGTAATCTGGATCCAACTTTAATATACTCTTTCAAATGGGAAAGCCACAAACAGCTATAGACAACATCAACATAGTCTCCCTCAATCTGTTAATTTGTCAGAATTACAGACAAGGTAGAGCCAATAATAATAAGCACCTTCCATGAGGACATTAATTAGAATGTTAAAATAATGAGACTCCTTGCTATAAACAAATCTGAGTTTAGTGTGTTGGAAGAAAAATCCTACACTATTTCAACAAAAGATTGGCAGTAAACAGATCAGTCCAGAGAAATGAAAGCAGTGTATAAATTTCCTTCCCTCTTTTTATCCAAAGATGCTCATGATCGCAACTTTTGAATACACCTGACCATCTTCTCTTTTTATGACTTGGTCCTTGCTTACCATTTTAGGTATGTCTGCACAGTACATCTGCTCACTTAAGCATAGAATATAACTCTCTTGGAAATGTCCACTTCACTTCCTCAGGTGGAACTAAAGGGGTTATCCTGCGTTTTACAGCCATTGGACTTGCTTTTTCAATTCCATGGGCTTCCGATGACATGGCAATAAGGCAAATAGAGAAGAAAGAGGGAAAAAAGTATGGAATACAACATTAATCTGTAGCAACTTCAGCAGTGGAGACATTTTTCTTGACAAGGGCTGTGTTCTAGACTAGTGGATTAGATTAGTGACACAAATATGGGACACCGGGCCATGATACTGATCTCAGTGGTAATACAACTCTTTTTCTGTGAAACTCTTCTTTATTCCCTCCCCTCCACTTCTAGCATTTCTGTCCTCTGCTCTTAAAGAGGAATTCTTCTGCAAAGGCAAAACATTTTCAGTGAAAAACAGTCTTTGTAATGAAAGGTTAATTGTTGCAAGGTGTGATAAATTTTAAGGTTGAAAAGTGGCTATGCTTTTGGGCTCTATGAATATTATGGTTGAAGTATCTATGTGGCAATATAGCAATTCTATGTGTGTCTGGTACCTGCATCACCAGGTATAAATATTCAAAAGCCACTGGGACAACCCTTTCACAAAAGGCAAAGAGCAAATTAACAGCAGATAATATGCTGCTGTTTTCCACAAAAATTTGCGCTGAGATTGCATAGAAATAAAAGAGAAGTTCAATCTGTAAGGGGTACTTTGCTTTCAATCTGCTTACCCAACATACTGTATACAAAAATGGAGTCACTGTACATTTTTGATTGCTATTTTGTCTCTTCTGTTTATCTCTGCATTGCCTGATATATGGGTTTTGCATGGCCTGGTTTTTTGTAGTGGGAAGGCTGCAGGGGCAGCTTCTGTGAGGAGCTGATAGAAGCTTCTTCTGTGTCCAGTGGAGCCAATCTCTGCTGGTTCCAAAGATGGATATGCTGCTGGCCAAGGCAATGAAATCAAATCAAAAAGCTGGTGTGCAGTTTTAATTGTGGCCAGAGAAGAGCGGAGTGAGAACATGTGAGAGGAATAACACTGCAGACACCAAGGTCAGTGCAGAAGGAGGGAAAGGAGGTGCTCCAGGCACCAGAGCTGAGATACCTTTGCAGCCCGTGGTGCAGACCGTGGTGACACAGCTGTGCCCCTGCAGCCCACGAAGGTCCGTGGGGATGCAGAAATCCACCAGCAGCCTGTGGAGGAGCCCACACCAGAGCAGGTGGATGCCTGAGAGGAGGCTGTGACTTCGTGGAAGACCTGTGGAGAGAGGGACCCTGCTCCCATGCAAGAGCAGCTTGTCCTTGCAGGACTGCACCCCATGCAAGAGTGACCCACACTGCAGCAGTCTGGGGATGGACTGTTTTCCGTGGGATGGACTCACATTGCAGCAGGTCACAGGGAGCTATTGCTCGTGAGATGGACTCACTTTGGAGAAGTTCATGGAGAGCTGTGTCCTGTGGGAGAGATCCCACGGTGCAGCAGCGGAAGGACTCCTCTCCCTGAGCAGCAGGAGAAGTCATGAGTGACCATAAGCCCCATTCCGTGTGCTGCTGGGGTAGGAGGTAGAGCTGAAAGGAGGGAGGGGTAGGGGGAAGGTATTTTTTAAGGGCTTAATTTAGTTCTCATTATCCTGCTCTGATTTTATTAGCACTAGATTAATTTCATGTGTCTAAGCTGAGCATGTTTTGCCCATGACGGTATTTGATGAGCAATATCTCCCAGTCCTTATCTTAATCCATGACCCCTTGGTTATATTGTCTCTCCTCTTTCCCACTGGAGAGGGGAGTGAGTGAGCGGGGCAGGGGGGGGTTCCTGGCATCAGGCCAGCATCAACCCACAACACCTGACAATGCAGTCACCATTATTTTTAGACAGTACATATTGGCAGTTAGGGCCATGGTTTAGTGGTACACTTGGCAGGACAGGGTTGAGAGTTGCACCTGATGATCTTAAGGGTCTTCTCCAGCCTAAATGGTTCTGTGATCATAATCCTGTCAGCCAGAGATGGCTAGCGAGAACAAAGGGGTAGGAGGGTGCAATGGATTACGATGGTTGAACAGATGGATAAATAAGCAGAAAAGGGGTTGGAGAAGGGGCTGGTGGGGCTGAATGCCAGGAAATAAAGATTGAAGTTCGACAAGTGCAGCACTTTTTGACATACTGAGAAAGAGCAAGGAAGAAGACAGCAGGGGAAGAGGAAACCTAATTGCAGAGCACCACAAGAGAAACATTAATTCTGCCTTATTTAGCCCACCTACAGAAATCTGCGGAAACTATGTGGTGTAATGTCACACAAAATACCTGCAAGCATATGAAGCATTTTCAGATTTGTTTGGGAAAAGAATCCTGACAACCACAGTGATAGTTTGCCTGTCTCCAAATTAAGCAAAGCAATGCCTATATCTGCAAAATCAGAGTTTGGCTGCTCTGATTAAGAGCTTTGTGGCTGGGGCCCATGTCTTACAGAACAGGGTGCCCTGTCTTGCATGGGGGTTTTAAATCATATTTACAGTGGTTAATTTTTTTCATGATTTGATGTTAAAATAAACTTGCAGTCCACTTCCTTATCTTTTAGACAGCATAAGATCCATAAATCCTCCCTTTTCTGCCTCACTCTCTAACATCTGTATAAGGACGCCTGTGTTCTGTCAGTTCTCCAGAAAGCACTGAACATGCTCCAACACTGAACATGCTCCAAGCAGGGCAATTGAGTCCAGCAACTCAGAGCTGACATACCCAGGTGAGGGGACACTCTGTGAGTGATAGTATAACTATTTGTCTCCGTTTTTAAACTACAGCTTCCTGAACTGCTCCAGGCTGCATGATGAAGTGGAGCACCTGGAAGGGCTCAGGATAGGCAGGTGCCTGAACAATACCAATCTAAACACTAAGAAATGAGGGATAGCAGTTAAGAACACTCAGAAGTAAGAGTGGATTTAGACACATCCAGGTGGAGAGACACAGGGCCTCCTAATACTGAATAGAGATTTACTACCTTCCTTACTCTCTGGCCAGGGAATCATGTACATTGGGTCAGATAGGAAATGATCAGCACAATATGCAGCAGCAAAAAAACTGAGACAATTAGCTGCACTCAAATTTTAAAATATGCAAATTCTAATAAGATTTTTTTTCAGTATGGGAGACAGTGCTGCTAAAGTGATGCCTCCTACCTAAAAGTCCAGCTTGTAAGCAGAGGAACTACAAACACAACTCCCTAATACAACTTCTTAACCTTAAAATGAACAACATTTCTGGAAAATGGAGTTTCTTCTGTTTAAGACAATGTTACAGGCCTGTTCATGTTGTTTGCTAGAAAGCAGTTATGTTTGGAAAAAATCCTATGTGTGGAAGTCACTTAGTAGTGAACTCCTTTAAACGGTTCAGATTTGTCTCTGGAGTTGAGGCATATTCTTATTGCATGTAACAGTCTATAAGCCCATAGTCCAAAATATGTTGACACTTATGTACCTGGGTTTTTTGTTTTGCTGCTTGGTTGTTTTACTCTGGTTACTTTATTAATAGATCCATACCATGTACAACATATGCACCTTGAAAGGTCATAGCCGGAGGGAGTGACATNTTATATTGTCTCTCCTCTTTCCCACTGGAGAGGAGAGGGAGTGAGCGGGGCAGGGGGGGGTTCCTGGCATCAGGCCAGCATCAACCCACAACACCTGACAATGCAGTCACCATTATTTTTAGACAGTACATATTGGCAGTTAGGGCCATGGTTTAGTGGTACACTTGGCAGGACAGGGTTGAGAGTTGCACCTGATGATCTTAAGGGTCTTCTCCAGCCTAAATGGTTCTGTGATCATAATCCTGTCAGCCAGAGATGGCTAGCGAGAACAAAGGGGTAGGAGGGTGCAATGGATTACGATGGTTGAACAGATGGATAAATAAGCAGAAAAGGGGTTGGAGAAGGGGCTGGTGGGGCTGAATGCCAGGAAATAAAGATTGAAGTTCGACAAGTGCAGCACTTTTTGACATACTGAGAAAGAGCAAGGAAGAAGACAGCAGGGGAAGAGGAAACCTAATTGCAGAGCACCACAAGAGAAACATTAATTCTGCCTTATTTAGCCCACCTACAGAAATCTGCGGAAACTATGTGGTGTAATGTCACACAAAATACCTGCAAGCATATGAAGCATTTTCAGATTTGTTTGGGAAAAGAATCCTGACAACCACAGTGATAGTTTGCCTGTCTCCAAATTAAGCAAAGCAATGCCTATATCTGCAAAATCAGAGTTTGGCTGCTCTGATTAAGAGCTTTGTGGCTGGGGCCCATGTCTTACAGAACAGGGTGCCCTGTCTTGCATGGGGGTTTTAAATCATATTTACAGTGGTTAATTTTTTTCATGATTTGATGTTAAAATAAACTTGCAGTCCACTTCCTTATCTTTTAGACAGCATAAGATCCATAAATCCTCCCTTTTCTGCCTCACTCTCTAACATCTGTATAAGGACGCCTGTGTTCTGTCAGTTCTCCAGAAAGCACTGAACATGCTCCAACACTGAACATGCTCCAAGCAGGGCAATTGAGTCCAGCAACTCAGAGCTGACATACCCAGATGAGGGGACACTCTGTGAGTGATAGTATAATTATTTGTCTCCGTTTTTAAACTACAGCTTCCTGAACTGCTCCAGGCTGCATGATGAAGTGGAGCACCTGGAAGGGCTCAGGATAGGCAGGTGCCTGAACAATACCAATCTAAACACTAAGAAATGAGGGATAGCAGTTAAGAACACTCAGAAGTAAGAGTGGATTTAGACACATCCAGGTGGAGAGACACAGGGCCTCCTAATACTGAATAGAGATTTACTACCTTCCTTACTCTCTGGCCAGGGAATCATGTACATTGGGTCAGATAGGAAATGATCAGCACAATATGCAGCAGCAAAAAAACTGAGACAATTAGCTGCACTCAAATTTTAAAATATGCAAATTCTAATAAGATTTTTTTTCAGTATGGGAGACAGTGCTGCTAAAGTGATGCCTCCTACCTAAAAGTCCAGCTTGTAAGCAGAGGAACTACAAACACAACTCTCTAATACAACTTCTTAACCTTAAAATGAACAACATTTCTGGAAAATGGCGTTTCTTCTATTTAAGACAATGTTACAGGCCTGTTCATGTTGTTTGCTAGAAAGCAGTTATGTTTGGAAAAAATCCTATGTGTGGAAGTCACTTAGTAGTGAACTCCTTTAAACGGTTCAGATTTGTCTCTGGAGTTGAGGCATATTCTTATTGCATGTAACAGTCTATAAGCCCATAGTCCAAAATATGTTGACACTTATGTACCTGGGTTTTTTGTTTTGCTGCTTGGTTGTTTTACTCTGGTTACTTTATTAATAGATCCATACCATGTACAACATATGCACCTTGAAAGGTCATAGCCGGAGGGAGTGACATTGAATTATAAAATTAGTTTTGAGTGCTGTTATTGATATCTCTTCCAGAATGTATGTCTGAAGGAAGGTGGTCTTGAGAATCCTGGTTGATTGGGAAAGAAATCAACTAGTTTATAGGTGTGCATCACATTTTTTCTACTTTTTCAGGAGCTCTGATAGCCAACAGATTTGCAAAATCAAACTCTGCTGAAGTGCTTTGAGCTCCAACATATATTTGCATCCAGTGGTTAAAATTGCATATTGAAAAGTATTTTTAGAAGAATCTCTAAGGAAAAAAGGTCCTCATATTCTCTCTTATTTCCTCATCCATGAAAGAAGCTGGTTACTGTTCTCACATATGCCAGGCCATTTTTAACCAACATTTGTACATGTGCAGCCAGCAATTACAGAAAGTTGCAGGACATCCAGAGACACATAAGAAAGCCTCTGCCTCTTCTGGTAAAGGAGAAATGGACTCCAACAAACAAATATTTATTCAGATCTGTGAGTCACAGATGCTTTAACTTCAGGTTACAGCTTCGTCTTCAAGCCTGCAAAGTTCGTCCAGTTCATATTAGCCAAGTGCTGCACTCGGCTGTGTGTGCTCTTTTGCTTTACTCCAAAAGCAGAAGCTCTATGACTTGATTCCATGTCTCTTTTAGGTAAAGATACAGAAATCACTTTCGTAGAGAATTTGATGATGTACATTTAAAAACGTAGTTAATTTTTCCAATATATAATATGAGGAAAAAAGATGAAGATTTGGCCTGTTTGTTATTTTTGTGCCTGATCTGAATTCAATATATTCTTGTACTCAGGGACTGATCCAACACCTTCTAAAGGTAGTGGAAGGATTGTGTTCTTTTTCCATAATAGATGCTCTCAAATTACTTTATTTGTGATGTGCTAATGTAAAATAATTTCTCTTGTGTTCATTAACAAATGAGAAAATTACTATGTATAGAAACAAAATTCTTAAAATGTGAGAAAATTTAAAATTCATAAACCCCATCTTTTCCAAGGCAATTTGTCTATGCAATCTCCAAAAAATTAGTCATTTAAAACACTCATATGGTTCAGAAGACATGACTGTGTTCACAGGGTATAATTTTTGGTGATGTGGTATGAGAGTTGCAGTCTACAGGGTGTAATGATCTGTGACCACAGACAAACTGACCCCAGGATCATCAGCCAGCCACAAACACAACACTGGGATTTAAACGTGGCTTCCAAAACCACAGATCTCCACCCAGTGAGCTAAAACAGCAACTCTACTAGATCAGCTAATAAAGGACTGATGAGCAAACACATGAGGAGATGCATCATGTTTTCACTGCAGCACATGTGTACTTCAGTGATCACATCATCAACAGGTACCAGAAGGTTAAGCAAAATAAAAGCTCCTCACACAGAGACAGAGGCTGTACAGAGGAAGATCTATATTTGACAGCAGCCTTGGGATATGCTTGGTCCCTTTTGAAATAGATGAGCATTCTTCCTGGCTGATGGCTCCTTTGGAGTCTTGTCTCAGCCCTGCCTAATTCATAATGGTTCAGTGTTTTCTGTCTCTGTAACTAGAGGTGGAGTGCTGTGATAGAGCCAAATAAACAGGAAAGTAATGGATATACTGTAGAAAATTGGAGATTCAAAAGGCAAAGCAGAAAGGCTGCTAAACCCATGTCTC
Source organism: Oreocharis arfaki (assembly GCA_013398015.1). Classification (NCBI taxonomy): domain Eukaryota; kingdom Metazoa; phylum Chordata; class Aves; order Passeriformes; family Paramythiidae; genus Oreocharis; species Oreocharis arfaki. The sequence continues at coordinate 339,540 of VZRR01000990.1, forward strand.
TTATCTGAGGGAAGAAAAAGAAAAAAAAAAAAAAAAAACACAAAGAGAGAGAAAGGGTATAATCTTGTGTATGTCATGCAATGTCATCAGCTCCAATAAAGAACTCCTCCCCTGACAGGTTTCCATAAGAGCATATTAAAACTGAAGAAAGCAAAATGCTTCATCTGGTAGCCTTCGTCAAGAGCCTTTGTCATACTTCTCAACTCACTTGTGAAATTATTATAACAAAGTTACCCAAACACAATATTTACAAATCTTCAGCAGCGACGTTAAATATGAAGTGAAAAGGAAGGTGAAAAACAAATCATATTTGGAGGAAACTCTGAAAGATTAAAAGCAAATTATGCCATGATATTGCAGAAATGTGACTGGCTGGAAATTTAAAAATATGAAAAAATGTACTCACATTCTCCCTTGACGTTTACTTTAAAAGTTCTAATATCAAAGGATTTGGAATGAGCCTGTTAATCTTGTTCAATTAGCTCTGTGCTGAGGCTATTTAAGAGACATCTCTGTTCCTTAGGTACATTTTTTCAGAAAGCTTTCAAGTATTATCAGTGAAAAGCATATAAAATCAACAAGTAATAGCCAGATCTTCAATGGGTATAAAATCAGAACTCTATTGATCCTGTCATTCTGGATCAGGAGGAAATTAGCTCAGGTAGAACTACTGTTAAAAAAAAAAAAACAACTCTAATTTTCTTTTTTCCACACATCCCAGTCTGCCTGTTAAATTGTTATCTGACCATTAGATATCCAATGGCTACTTAAGCATCTAAATTCTAGAAAAACTTTATTTCAAGTCAATTCTGGCCATCGCAAACCTAGGACTACCAAAACTTATCTCATTTGGAGCCTGTATTTCCATTGCTAATGTTTCTATGGTACTGAAACCGTTTTACTGGGTTTGTACATATCTGCCTGCAAACTGAGCGCAGCAGACTTGAGTTCCTCTCTCATAGCTCAACTCCTTCAGGGTTCATAAAATGCGCATTCCTCGGCTTCTCCCAAAATACAGTTTGATTTGGTAGATGATCATACTTATCAACACTTGCCCATGTCCCTCCTTCCCACACATTCCCAAGCTAGCTGAAAGAGTAATTCTTGTTTTACTCAACAGGCAGTCAATAAGATTCTGGGTGATTTTAGCATTTTTCATCTCTCCTTCACCAGAAGTTTCTTCCCAGTCTATAAACAGGCAGGTAGTGGTATATTCCAGGGTTATCTGTGTGTCACTGTGGCAAAGCCTTGCACTAAATTCTTGCATTACCACAGAATCCTAGAGCTGAGGTTTTAATCACCGTTCAGGCAGGGGCAGGGACTAGACTTTGAAGCCAGTCATCATACACAAAACAAGGATACTGAGAAGTGACATAGATATCTATTACTAAAACCATATCCTGATCTGCTCTTTTGAAAAGGACTGATCTGTTTGCATTATCCACGCGGATTAAATATCAACCAGAAAAGTTTTGAGAATTTATAACTTTGCCTCCAGTTTATATTTAGAGTCAAGTTATTTATTCCAGTAATAATAATTTTTTTCTGGCTTGTGGAGTTAAAAAAGGCTATTTTTGCTGATGTGAACCTTTATAAAAATAGTCAACTTATTAATTTATTTTGGATTTTGTTTTTGAATAAAAGTCTCTTAATCAATCACTAAAAAATATGCACTAATATTTTATATGCATAGGGTAATATAATTAATGTGTGTATACTGTAACAAAATAGCTCTCTAAAACATTAGACACAGGAGGAGCAAAGACAGAATTATTTTTACATAGAAACATAAGCTTTCCTACTGAAATAGCTTGGGCCATATTTTGCTTCTGGGTTAGCAAAGGAAATAACAACAAAAATATTCCTTTGGAAGTCTTGAATCATACCTGAGAAGTTCCAGGAATTCACTATCAAATATGTTCAGTATCTTCTAAAAGAAATTAGTAACATTAATCTGAGATCAAAAGTCTTTCTCCCTCAGGAATGGTCACTGTCTATTCTTAAAAGACTATTAATTGTGCTAAATTCTGCTTTTCCACCTGTTAAGCCACAAAAACATGATTATAAAACTCTTCACTTATGCCTCTGTAATGAGACACAGTAGTTCAATGCAATGGAAGGTTTGATAGCACTGATGGTTTCCTGTCCCTACAAAAAACTCAGAAAAAACTGAGTTTTTTCAGTTGATGGAAGTTTTTTCCCCCTTAATGAACATCAAGGGAGTGATGTCCTTCTGCTAGATCCAGGGAATGAAACAGCTACAGATTAATATCATGTTCTCCAACAGAGGTGCTGGAGTAATATTAAAAGAAGCTGTCTCCTATTCAGCACTATAAATGAAGTTACATGGTGGAACTGCTGGACCTTTTCCATATCTTGACTTCCTGCAGTTCCCTCCAGTCTTGTGGTGAGGGTATAAGGCAATTGCCAAGGAGCTAATGATCTTGAATACAAGGGGAGCGGCCAGTAAAAAAAAAGGGAAAAAAAAAAAAAAAGGAAGTGTTGAATTAACACATATTTAGCTTTTATAATAATTGTCAGACATAATTATACTGTCTGGTGATAGACATATGTGTCTCATTAACAGCATTATATATATATATGTATGTTTTGGCAAGAGAGACTGCATCCTAGAATTTTTCATAATGACAACCCTGCTGTTGTTAACTTCAACCTACATTCTTGTGATGGCACTTCATTCCAATATTTTCATACTTTTTTTCCTACAAATAACTCGGTTGGAAATAAAAGACTGTTTTGAAACCAACTGCTCTTTTCTGTTGAAAATAAACATCTCTTTGCATTTCTCAGTAGGAGACTTGCTTTGAACTTACTCATGGTTTTCAAACTATTCCTTCAGAGTGCCTCGGGTCCAAGCTTTCTCTGCCTGCAGCTTGATCCTCAAAAGATGGAGCACTTTACAAGCTACACCAAAAACACGCAGCTTCAGACTCCTACTGCAACTGCTATGGTACAGCAAATTTTCCCTACAAATACACATGTGCTCAGATGCAATGACCTGTTGACAGAGCTGAACTGATGCTAAAATGTCCCTATGATGCTCTAACAGTGATTCCCTAATTCTGTCCCTCGTGGCTTCAACAAGCCACTCACGTAACAAGCAACCACGAGAGCAAACTTTCAGGATAAAGTTTAGCGTAAAACACTGATGTCAAAGAAAGAAATATCCTTGCTTTCATTTTTTCACAAAGGTCCTACAATTAGTCATATGGAATGTGATCAGTGTGTGTTTCATTTACTCTCCCTTCTTAAGGAATTTGGACCCTGAGTGAGCTCTTCTGTTCCTTAATGCTCTAGGATGGGCTTCTTACCTCTTATGTTAGCATTTCAGGGGGAGTGTGGTTTAGCAGTAACAAGGTGGTTCTGGGGAAACTGTTGGACTCGATGATCTTAGAGGTCTTTTCCAACCTTGGTGATTCTATGATTCTTTTCTCAATGGACATTTTGGTTCCTCACCCAGCACAAGCTGTTTCACACTCTCCATGCACCTCCTCAACTGACTGAAACCAAGGCCATAAATTCTTCAGGCAGGACTTTAAAAACGCTGCAGTGCCCGTACTCAATACAGCACAGCTATTCTAGTGGGTTCTCAGTAAATGGGAACACAGAGTCAAGAGTCCAAAAGTCTGAAGTATTCCAGCAGCAATTCCCAAATTATGTGAGAAGAGAGAAGAGAAACAATCAGAAAACTTCATCGCATGGTGGCATACACATAGGTCTAGTAGTAGGCAGCAGCAACCATTACCCTATATTACACTCCTCCTACTCCCTCACTGCCAACCTCAATGTGCTTCCATGCTGCAGAAGGGAGTCCTGCTGCTTCAAGGAGGCCACACTGCCCTTTTTGAGAATAGCACAGCTTTGTCTTTTCGCTCACATACGGCCCTTGGCAGGTGAAAGCCTGCCAACTAGCAGTGTTACAGCTGCAGGGTAGACAGGGGAAGCAAGTGTTCCCACATGCTAACAGATGTGGCTGTTTTCTCTTCTGCAGGGTAGAAGGACTTTGACACATTGGAGAGATGGGCAGAGAAGTACTGTCACAAATTCAACAAAGCCAAATGCAGGGTCCTGCACCTGGAGAGGAATAACACCAGGCACCAACAAAGGCTAGGGGCTGATCTGCTGGAAAGCAGCTCTGCTGGGAGGGATCTGGGGGTCCTGGTGGACAACAAGCTGTCCATGAGCCAGCAGTGTGTCTTTGTGGCCAATAAGGACAATGGTATCCTGGGGAGCATTAGGAAGATCATTGCCAGCAGGTCAAGGAAGGTGATTCTACCCCTCCACTCAGCCCTGGTGAGGCCACATCTGGAGTGCTGTGTCCAGTTCTGGGCTCCTCAGGACAAGAGAGACATGGAGTGGGTTCAGCAAAGAGTGACAAAGACGAATAGGGGACTGGAGCATCTCTCTTATAAGGAAAGGCTGAGACAGTTGGGCCTGTTCAATCTCAAGAAGAGACGACTGAGAGAGGACCCCATCAATGTCTATCGGTATCGGAAGAGAGGGGTGTCAAGAGGATGGAGCCAGGCTCTTCTCAGTGGTGACAAGCAATAGGACAAGAGGCAACAGACAGAAACTGATGCGCAGGGAGATCCAACTGAATGTGAGGAAGAACTTCTTCCATGGGGTGATGGAGCAATGGAACAGGTTACCCAGAAATGTTGTCGGTTCTCCCTCACTAGAGATATTCAAGAACCATCTGGATACCAATCCTGTGCCATGTGCTCTAGGATGATCCTGCATGAGCAGGGAGGTTGGACCAGACGACCCACTGTGGTCCCTTTCAAACTGACTCAGTCTGTGATTCTTGATTTCAAAGGATTGATGTTTGACTGCATTTTTCAGAAGGATCACCTGGGTTTTCACAGAGGGCTGGCAGACAAATTGTTCCTGTAAGGTGTTGGCAGGGAATTTCAAACCAGACTGCTAAAGCTGCTCTCATAGCTCTTTACTCTTCTTCCATGTTAACAGAAATTCTGGTTTTATTTAATGAAGAATGATATTGTTCTTACAGAATAAATATTAAGGGGTTTACAGTCTTCTGTTTTATAGGATTTTGCAATACTTGATTATAAGATATGTTAATAAATAATGAGAGGAAATTTAAACTAGTGAAATTTGAAAATTGCAAAACTACAATTTTGGAAGATACTCAATCATTAATACTGCAGGAGCAGCACAAAGTAAAATACATTGCATAATCTCAACCTTTTGTCAGTCCAAAACAAATATCCCACAATTATGCAGCAATAAAAAATATACATATCTTGGCTAATACAGCTTCTGAAAAGATAATTCGTATATTGTCTGACTTGATGTGATGACAACTGCAGTACTCTATTTGCACATAGTTGTCTAGAACACTTTGTTTCAGGGAAGAAGAGTGGGTGGTGAAATTATCTTTGTTTAGTCATACTGATTTCCACATGATCTTCAAGATACTCACTTGAGTTGAGAACAAGAAGGCTCATTATTTGGTGAAACCTTAGTTTAGATATTTTGGGATTATTTTCTTCACATTTTTAACTCATATGAATGTGATAAACACTCTTCACTAAAGACGCAGCATTAAAGCTCTCACAGATAGACTCATGTTAGTAATTAAATAATGAGAAACATACAAAAATGGACTGAAAAACCTTTCAAATTTATGTTGTCTAATAAATAGTTCTTTTGTTTAAAAGCAGCATATATATATATATAAAAGATATCAATGCATGCCGCACAGATTTTAATGACACTTTTTTCAAATGTGTCCATGTCCACTTCTCCAACATTATGGCTCTCTCCTTCTCATTGCTATAGTTCCCCAAAAAACTTGAATCTCACTTTTTAAATTAATTGACTGAATTCAGTTTACAGTGGTTTACAGGGACTAACTCTCCCACATATAGCTCCTTCTGTCTACATAAAATGGTTCTTTTTGCTTTACCTTTTCTATACATGAATGCAGACAGTGGAGAGAAGGTTGTATGTAGCAGACCATGTCTGGTTGTCACTGTAATATTGATGACAAAGCTCTACACTTCTCCCCTTTGCTTCAAGCAAAGCACAGGAACATCACATGGTGACACTGGAAGATTATGAATTTTTTTCCTTACCTGAAAATCTTCTTTGGTAGGCTAAATATTTGAAAGTTCAAGTTTGACCTATATTTTGTTTTCTGAAACAAAGATTCATTGATTCATTGAAATACTGCTTGAGAGAATGAATCGATCATCTCCTCAGTAAAACTGCTTTAACTGTAAATTGCTGCAATCCATGTAAAATGTTCAATAAAAGCTGGAACTTGTTTCTGTTTACCATTGTCGGTTTCTGAAGGCTGGCCATAAGGAGTCTCTCTGTCCTACCAAGGACTTTGACAAAGCCCACTCCAGTACTGATAAAGGGGTAAGAAATATAAAATGTAAGAAGATAATGAGAAGTACTGGGATGAGCAAGATATCCTAGGCTAGAAAGAAAAAAAATAGTGGGTTTTGTTATTTTAAGATATTTAATTTTTCGATATCGGTAAGGACAGAGAGGCATTCTCCATTCCTGTGAGGCAGGACAGAATCAGTCAACACCAGGGGCAGGACATGTGCATACTTGAGGCAATGTTCCAGCTGTGGGAATGAATGACAACTGTTTCCTGTAGCAGAGAAAACAGGTGTATGAGGCCTGCTAAATATCCTCAGGCCCCAGAAATTTGTGCTGATACTGAATTCTGCAGCAAGAAGATCAGTGAGCAGAGAGACAGGCAAAATATCTAGATCTTCTAATTTTTTTTCTCCTACAGGTGTGGAAACCAGGGACCTTTGTGCTGAAAGGAACAGAGTAACAACTAGTGGTATAAAAGTGGCATAAGATGAGAAAAATGTGAAATGAGAACGCCAAAATTCCCCTACATTCCCTTTAACAGGAACTGGTTTTAGGGGAAGGAAGCAAGCCAACTGCCCAGAAAAAGGTGAGATGTTTTAAAGATAAAATTAAGCAGCAATACATGTTGTCCAGCATGCATGTTGGAGGAAGCAGAAGCCCTGCCTTGTCCTTTGCCCTTGGGGGAGTGAGTATACATTGCAGTCTTACTTTGTCTTCATTTTTGCCCTTTCTTTTTTTTCTCACTCTTAGAAGAGGTATATGGAGTAGAAGTTAGAACTCTCTCCCAGCTAAGGCGGGACCTAAACACTACTTAACATTTTTCTTTTGTTCAGTACTGTCATGTGCTTCATGTGACCAACTTGTCCTGTACCTTCACTGCATTTGGAAAAAGTGTTGTGTGTTGGAACGACTCTGCTGCACTTTTCTTCAGCACAGTTTGGCTTCCATGATCACTTTTTTTTCTTTTTTTAAAGGATAAAATAAATCTTCTCTCCCTGACTGACTATTAGAGGGCTGAATGTTTTTCAAAAGCAAAAGTTGAAATAACAGTCGTAATGACAGAGTGATATAGAATGTGGGAGAAAGTTTATTTTGGTATGCAAAAGTGGGCCATAGAATTACAAGTTACAGGGATTAAAAATGTTTTTACCAAAAATGGTTTATCTTTGCCAGCAGATAATATAATCTAGAGGTTTCTTTTAACTGTCACTCCAGTTAAATCTAATGTGCATGTTTCTATCATCTTTGTGTTTATTCTGCCTCTTACTTTTTCTGCAATTCCTCCCTCTCTCACTTTCTCTGATTTCTGCCTTCTCTTGGCTTTTTGCTATATGTCTGCTTCATTCTCATCCTGCTTTGCTGATCAACTCCTTCAGTCATATCCTTACTTCTTACTTCTCTTTACTTGTATTGATCAACCAGTTTCATTTTTTATACAAAATCTATCAGCAATTTCATCTATGTACAAACAGTTCCCAAAAAATTTTTTTCTTATTTCTTCCTCAAATTCTAATCCCTATATGCAGTCTGATTTATATCTTTTATTTTGCCTTTAAAATCACTTTCTTGTTCAGGGACCAAGTGAGGGAAATCGCAGAAAAAAATCAGTAGAATCTTACTTCCCTTTTTTAGAATATATGGAGTCTAGGAACACAGTTTAGATGTATGCAGACCTTAATCTTCTGAAATATAAAGGAAGCTACTTGCTGAAGGAAGTGGCAGGTGAGTTTTTGAAACATACCTGAGCATGCACATGTGCAGTCCCAGAACTGATACAAAAATATTGAGCAATAAGATTCCTTCAACTAAGTTAGCCATTTTCTCTTGTCAAAAGATGCACCACTCAAAAAGACATTTCTATCTTGGTGAAGGAGCAGGAACCCAGTTACAAAAAAATCTGAAGGTTATTTGGTAGAGCTTTGTCTGTTTAATTTTCAGTGGACCATGTCAAGAATGAGACCAGCCAGGTGCTAGGAACTGTCATCTCTTACCTATGTAAGTTATTTATCCAACGGTATGTTACCAAGTTTTTTTTCTGATGCTTTCTTAATGAATGTTCTTCTTTGCAAACTATTTCAGCTGCTATTACTGCCATTTTGTCATTCACTGTACCTACAGTGAGCTTACCTCCTAATTCAAAGTGAAATGACTGGTACAAAATTTATTTTTTAAGCCGAACAAATTTACCATCCCATGGTTCTGACTAAAAGGAAGAGCAAGAGCACAAGACAGAGAATTGAGTTTGGATCCCATCTCTTTTAGCGTGCCTTTCTCTCTGTCTCACACAGTTCAGTAAAGAGCAACTGTTCCTTTCATCATTACCCCCTAAACATAATTGTTTCCTCGGGGTATAGACTCCCTGACTTTTTGTACAATATAGTTCTCAAAAACTTTGATTCTGCCTAATGATTAATTCTGGTGGGCAGCGGTTATTTTTGCTGTTGGAGATAAACTGGCAATTTTTTCATCTTCTTCATGATATCAGGTGTGCTGGTTTTAACACCAGCAGGAAATTAAACTTCAAATCAGCCACTCCCATTCCCCCATGCCTTCTGATAAGGGAGGGACAAAAAGGAATGATTATGGGTTGAGATAAAAGTTTACTTGCTATAAGTGCAAGGCAATGGAATAAGAGAAGTGAAGAAGAGATGGAGTGTTAGGGACTGTGAAAAAGGTACTTTGTGACTACACAGTATCAAGATGGTAGCCTTGCTCTGGACCTCCTCAGATATCATTAGTGTTTTGTTAATGAAATTTTGGCCTTCTCTAACTATGTTCTGTCTTCTTATCAGCTTTCACATGCCACAGCCATGGTGACGTGACATGACAGGAAAAGGAGATATCTGCAGTGCCGCTCCCACCACACACACTGTTGGGCAGAGACAGCTGACTTCTACTGGAGTCACTGGCAAACTTTGCTGCCTGGGATAGTGCCAGATCAGATCTATGGAACCGAGCTTAATTGAAAGCCATTTAATTTAAAGGATGAGATGGAACAAGAAAGAACACCTCTGGTTATTAAAGCATCTGCACAAACAGAAGAAAACTCAGCTGGTGCTATAAATCAAGTGGCAAATAATGAGAATTTGTGTTTTTACTGTAGGAAAACCAAAATCATCCTGTTGCAATAGTTGTTTTAGGAACAACACTGATAGCACTTGCACTTAGATTTTCTGACAGCACATTCTTTTCAACATAAACCCTCCTCATGTATCTGCAGCTTTCATACACCTAGGCGTCAAGAGTAGCAGTGGAACAAGCCTCAGTGCTCTCATCAGACAGCTTACGGGTAGGTAGAGACAGACAGAACTATTTTCTTTGGGTTTATCAGGCAATGCTTTCATTGGGTATCATTTACAGAAATGGTTCTCAAAGTGTAGCATGCAGAACACTCACTCGTGGTCTACAAAGAATTAGCTCATCGCATGATGCACAATTTGCTGCCTTTCCTTTCCTTCCTTCTCCTTTCTTAAAAGGCAGCTAAAGCTGGATTCAGTGCTTTGCTAGTGCTCCTTCTCAGGGCAAGAAAATGCTGTACTACTTGCTGGAATGTTACAGGTTTCTGAATGCATTGGTTTAGAAAGGTTTATCCGTCCTTCCACTGGCATCTCCTGAAAGCCAACAGCTGGCCCTCCTTAGCTATCTGGCAAGCACCTGGTGCACAGCAATAAGAAATTATAATACTTGTGTTCTTTTTTTAAAACATGACAAGGAGGCAATACAAAAACAAATCACAGTAATGCACAATTCTTCCAGCCTTGGTTTGTGCACAGTCAGCATGCTGAGATATTCCAAGCCAAGAGGATTTTTTCCTTGCTTTTAAAGAAAGATTTATTCATAAGGGTGAAGAGGGCAAATTCCCAACATTTCAGCCCTTAGCTGGCTTTTGTCAAGGGTTTCTAATGCACACACATGGTGAAGCTTGGCTAAGGTGCAGGGAAAAAAAGTTATGAAGTAAATTGTATGGATTAATATATACTCTTTGTAGTAATGTTAAGGTTTGCCAAACTTTTCATGGATGAGGAATGTGAAAGCTTTGGAATTTATGCAGATCTGACTATATTTTTACGTGCACAGATAAATAGCATAGTCTTTGTTTTTCTCCCATGACTTTACCATTGTATTATCTTACTTTGCCATTAATCCCACTACATAAAGTCTGTAACCCTTTCAACTACACAGCTGGAATAAAAATAGCAAAATCTGTCCTTCTGGGACCCTAGCACTACAGAGCTAACATCCCTCCCTCCCCCACCCTATCTGTAGGGTAAGATCCATGCTTATCCGACGAGGCTTTCCTTCACTTTGAATTTAGAAAACATCCAAGAGAGCGCACTGATGATGTTTAAAAATCATTTGGATTTATGTCTACTTCCTTTTTTGATTTTTTTTTTCTGCATGAAATAGTTTTTCTGCCTGAAATAACACACACTTCAGAGTTGGCTTCTACCTAGCGATTCTGGGGACTTGCCCAGCCCGCATAAGGCTTAGAGATAAAGTGATACCCTTGCCCTCAAGTAAGATGTATACTATTCCAGAGCAGGTGGTGGATTCTAGTCTGTATTCCTTGAAATGATGCATTTTACATTACATGTTTAAAAATAAATGCATATTAGACATTTTTGCATGGTGTAGCCTTAGACATTTTGCATGCCAAAATCACTGCCTACAGCAGCCACAAGTCCTGAGAGCAGGGGCTGAGGTTTGTAACTCTTCTAGTTGGGTGTCCAAATTACCACTTTTGTTTTCCCTTGGGCCTCTTACATGACTCTTGTACACCTGGCTGTGCAGCAGTAGATCCTTGACTACCTACTTTTTGACAATGCTCTTCTGCACTTAAACAAAGCTTTTTTGGGAGTTGACTGAAAGTGTGAGAAAGGGCTTGAAGCCCCTCTGGACAAGGATGAAAGTAACTCTGAGGCTCCTACTTCTCATACGGGTTATCCAAAAAATAATGGACAGAATGTAAAAAACCTAAACATTTATATAAGCAGAACTTGCTGCCAAAACTTTAGCCTCTTTTCTTCTTCCTAGACAGCAGAAGGAACAAACTCCATGCTCTGTATCTCTTCCGAGCCTTCTGTTTCTTCCCAGGAAGAAGGCTCTAGCCCTCAAAACTTGGGATGTCAAAATTCAGTTTTCCTTTTACCATTGCAAACAGGTGAACATGCTCTGCTTCTTTGCAATGTCATCTATATTATGATATTGTTGGTAGAAAGAAAGAATTACTAATCACTTTCTTAGATGTAGACGTTTATATTTTGCCTAAGTAGCCCTTTAAATAAACACGTGACTTTCTGGAATTTAGCCTTTTTTACCCAGCTGCTGTACCATGTGGTGCATGGTCTATTGTTTCAGTACCTCTCACTCTTTGTGAGGAAGAACGAGATTTTTATCAATATAATGGTGAGAAATTTTGAAAATATATAACATATCGACTGCATTCTGAACTTCTAATTTAAACTAATTTAATATATATTGTTCTGAAAGCATGTAATTTATATGAAAATTGAGAGCAAAACATGTACTGCAGTTTTAAGGACCAGTATTTTCTGAGTGGCAAAGACTCCAAAGGCTTTTTTAACACTGAAAAGGACATACCAAAACACTCGTTAAAATAGAAGAAAATATTTTAAAATTAAGTTAAAATGCAATTGGAGGAAATTTGTTGAATAAATACAATAAAATTGTAAGAATTTAGAGTAGAAACTAATTTCTGATATCACTGGATTTACAGTAAATAAACAGTATTTTTTACATTTAGAAAATAAGGGCCCTTGCAGAAGAAGTTAATATTTTTACCCAAATCAGATATTTTATTTATATCATCATTTTCAGTTTAAGGACTTTTATTGGTTCTGTTTCTTCTGTAAATGCAGCTGTTGGAAATAAAAGTATTTACATTTAAAGTGTGTTCCACAATATGACATCTTCAATGCACAAAACCAGCACGTTGCTAAAGTAGAAATTTTCAAAGACTCTGAGTTAAAATTATCTTTTCCGTTTGCCTAGTTTCATTCAGCTGGGATTTTACTCCTTCTGTTGGATTTTCTCATTTTTCTAACCCTGACCCCTCTGTTATATGCTCGTGCACCTTTTGGAGAAGAGGATAAAGCTTGCAGGTATTTTTAAAGTTCCTTCACTTGCTGAGGGAAAGCGATACTTCTTAAAATGGTTTGTGTGCTGGTTTTGGCTGGAATAATTTCTTCACAGTAGCTAGAATGGGGCTATGTTTTGGATTTGTGCTGGAAACAGTGTTGATAATACATGGTTGTTTTTATTATTGTTAATCAGTGATTATACAGCATCGAGGCCTTCACTGCTTCTCACCTCACCCCTCCAGCAAGCAGCTGGGGGTGCACAAGGAGCTGGAAGGGAACACAGCTGGGACAGCTGACCACAACTCACCAAAGGGATATTCTACACTGTTTGGTGTCATGATGAGCATTTACAGCTGGGGGAAGAAGGAGTAAGGGCAGACGTTGGGAGTGATGGTGTTTGTCTTTCCAAGTCACTGTTATGCACGATGGAGCCCTGCTTCCCTGGAGATGGTTGTGGAGTCTCCCTCACTAGAGATATTCAAGAACCATCTGGACATAATCCTATGCCATGTGCTCTGGGATGATTGTGCTAGAGCAGGGAGGTCAAACCAGATGACCCACTGTGCTCCCTCCCAACCTTGCCTATTCTGTCACTCTCGACTTGAAAAGATTGCTGTTTGAGACCATAGTTCTATATCTGTATAGCAGTACATGCACATAAATGGCACTATTTCAGAGGAGAGCTCCTCAGCAAGTATCTCTACCTGGGTCTCTGTGAAAAAGTTATCAGCATCCGCAGATACTAGGATACTAGCTCGGGAGAAGAAAAAGAGAAAAACATTGGATAACTCGATCTCCCTGCAAGCAGCAGGGAGAAAGTTATCCAATAATATCAGCAAGGTTCAATAACATCAGCATCCACAGAGCATGAGCAACAAGCTGTAAAGAATGACACAAAAGAGAGATGATGTTTGAGGGGAAATTGGTAACCCAGTTGTGAGACTGGGTAATCATCTGCCTCAAAAGCTGTATTGGCCACCAAAAACCTCTGGAAAACACCTGAAGAAGAGGGTGGCATAAAAAAAAAAAGATATTAAAATACCTTTTATGAAGGAATAAAAAGCTGAAAAGAGCCAACAGAGTTGAAAACCTATGCATATATCAATGGTTGCAGACCACAGTTACAACATTTTTCTGTCATGGAAAGATAATAAATGGATAAGAATAGAAGGAAAGATAATAAAAAATTTAGCTTCCATTTTTCCTCAAACATTCCTCACATTTTTCTCAGAGGAGCTACAAGCAATGGAACACAATTGTGGACACAATTCAGGTTGAGTTTATTCCCACAAAAGAGTAGAGGAATTACATACCCGGGTGACTAAATTATGGCAATTATAGAAACTTTAAAAAAAACTGAGTAGAGTGTCTTTTTTTTTAATTAAAAGTATGTCATCCCATTCATCTTATGAAGAAAGTTCATAAGCTTCAGAAAGAAAAGAAGCTGAGCAGGTAAGGAATTTGACACTTCCAAAGAGGGGAGGATCCTTCACTGCTGTGCATTCTGCAGTCAGGCCGTCCCAGCAATAAAACAGGTGCTTCCCACCTATGACTCCTGAGTTGCCATAGGAATTACCTTTAGACCTTTAGCTGGAACTTTGTCATACAAACGACAAGGCTACTTTGGTGTGATGGTTTCATGATATGGCTTAAGGAAGGCAGTGAAACAGGCTCTGGAGATGGAAATGTCACAACGTCATCGTGAAGTCCAGCTGTTGGGGCCCATGTAAACTTGTTCAGCATGGAAATAAAAGTATTCTATGACTGCCAAAGACATCTTCTGTTCCTGAGCCACTCTTGGAGCATTCCTTACCCTCAGCTCACTGATCTGTACTGTTTCCAGGCTTTAGATTTTGGTATACAGCTCCAGGTGACTGCACTGGGGTTAGAATAATGGATAAAACAGATACACTCACTTAAAACTAGTGTGCTTACTTTTGCTTTTGGACATACCCAAAGAAATCAAACAGATAATGTAGAAGAGGAATATTTTCCACTACCTGTGAGGGGAAAAATCCTTCAGGAGATGGCTAATGACAAACATTTTTCCATGTCTGATATATCAGCAGGATTCTGGCATTGCCCATAGGAAAAAACCCCACATGTCTGTGCACATCCAACACACCCATAGGAAGACACTGGGTTTTTTTGCAGACTGCCATCTCAGTTATGTTTGGCACATATGTTTTTCATTGAAAAATAGAAAAAAAAAGTTGTTGGTATACAGCACACTAAACAGTACAATTTCTACTGGAAGGAGAATGAGAATGAAAATGACTACATGAAAATGACTACAGTCATGAAAATGACTACAAGATCATGCAACTATGGGAAAAGCTGAAGATTTTGACTAAAGCTAAAAAAGTAAAAACTACTTCTGTGTAATGAAAATAGCAAACCTGGGGAGAAGTTTACATGGCAAGATCTGCAGGTAGATCACAGTAAGCATGAACAATTTATCAACACATCTGATCCTGCAAACAAGGAGGAAATACATAGACCCTTTGAAGAATGATGTAGAAAAAATGAGGCCAAAATAAAATTCAACTTAAAGCAGCCAGCCAAGGGTCCTACAGTGCCTAAACAGACATAGACATTTCAAAAGTTTACAGAACACAGAATGTTACTTAAATAATGCAAATTATTTAGTCACCTCCTACATGTATTTCAGCACATGCTCTCTATGTTCTGTACTATGCTCTAGTACAGCCATATGAACAAGTATAGACTCAGCTGCCACGGCTGCTAATGAAAGTGAATTTCAATACATTCAGTTAAAGAAGAGACTTTGGATGTTACCGGGGTGAAAAAATCTCCCATCATTATTCAAGGTCCTGGATGGCTGAAAATACCATCACCTTAGTGTTGCCAATGTCTACAAAATACTGTAAAACAGCACTCCAAGGCTGTAGCTGCAGATGTATGGAGTGCAAATTGACCAGAATCTCAGAAAGTTTTGGGCTTGCAGACATACTTTCAAACTTTTTGGACAAAAAAATGCAGTGGAGCAAGTCCAGTGCCAGATTTTACAGACCAAATCAAATAAACCTGTCCTGCCTCAGATGAAAAGAGGATTCAAAATGATGGAGTTAGAGCTCAGGATGAAATCCCAGAGAAAATAAAAAAAGCACTGCCAAGTGCAGAAAACACACTCTCAATTGCTATTATCTGTTAAGAACTCTTTATGTTGTTTTCCATTACATGTTTTCATGATGTTTCTGTAAAGGCCTGTCACATGTGTAAGGAATGCAACTACTACTATGGTCCCCCACTGAAACACAAGGCAATATGTTAAGTCACAGGAAAAACTCATCTGGATGAAGAAATAATTTACACGTTTTTGTGTTACTAGGATGAAAGAAAAAAAAAACCTAACAGGAAAAAAAAGCACCAAATAATAATAAATTAACATCTCCTATGTCGAAGTCACTGGGGATTTGGAAAATTAGAGATTAAGGCAAAACTTGTTTTAACTGAGCTCTCAGCCACTGCATGATTGCACAAGAAGGAAGTTGTCTGCCTCTCTCCTAGGTTGTAAATGGCTAAGATGCCACATTGACCATCTGTGGATATATGGGGTTATTACCCTGTGGACATATATCCTGTTGGCATGGTAGACACTTTCTCAAAAAAATAAATAAAATGCAGTCTCCTAGTTTACATGAGAGGCTCTCAGCCTGGCCATAACCATTGTGCAATGTCATAAAAGTACACCAAACCATGGCACCACAATAATATGTGGACTTGATGTCTCCTGACAAGAGTGATGTCATTTCCTCATAATATTAATCCGCTTAAAGCACCTCATGTTATGTCTGAACTGTGGATTCCACAACTGCTTTCAAGCTCCCACACCCCAGCTACATCTACCCTCTATATCAGTGTGAGAGCTACATACACATCAGCTTCTCCATGTTCCAGTTCCTGCTGGTGAAAAATCAAAGTGTGAAGGCCTGATGGAAACCATGATTAGGAAACTGGAAGACTGAGACATGGCACTGACTGGAAATCTTCAGTTATCAGTTCTGTTTCATTCTCAGATTCTGATAAAAGGACAACACAGAGAAAATGAAAAATATTGTAGAGGATTGATGTGTCTTTGCATTGTCTTTCCAAAAACTGCAGACCAATTCATAGATCACAAGAAAGGTGGTAAAGAAGCAAGATAGAAAGAAAAAGAAACAAGTCCATTGAGAAATAAGAAATTAGGCAAAATCACATTCTTTTTGTCATGGTCCAAACAATACTGGGCTCAGATCAGGGAGAGACTAGCAATGACACTGACTGTTGTTGTTCAGATACTGACAGTTGGCATAATCCTATTACAATTGCCCAGAGACTGCCAACAGGTTGTGCTCATTTCCTCATAATATTAATCCCAAATTTCTTTAAACTTCTACATCAGAAACAGGTGTGATGAAAATCATACAATGTCATTACACAAAAAAATAATATACTAGAGAAAATGCATGTTGGCATTCTGAAAGAATCTGCTCTTCCTTCTATTCTTTCCTATATTCTGTAAGATTGTGTCCTCCTTGCTGAATCTCTAAATGATATATAAAATAACTTTGTGTCACACTGAATTTTAAGAGAAGCAGGTTGTGTCCAGCTCGTGATGGATGAACCAAAGAGAGCCAAGGATTTACACAATGAGTTTGAATAGCTTTTGTGATGCTAAGTCTTAACATTTGAAAAATGCCTTTTCTTCCTCCCTCTGTTCTCCCTTGTCCTCAAGGCATAGGTTCCATTTTCTTTTACAAATTTCTGGGTTTTGCTTTCAAATGTAGCTTTTAAAGATTTGGTACCACCTTGGGAGGAAGAATAATTATTCAGGAACGAAGACCTACTCTTTGTCTGACTGTAGCATGGTTCTTTCTGTGGAAAATACGTGGCCAACTGACCATCATTTCTCTGTGATTTTCTGTGGATATCTCCTCTAATCACAGTTCAGATTTTTCTTCTTGGCCAGAGGCACACAAGAAAACATACCCTGAACACTAATTCTGATGAAGAGTTCCGTCTCTCAACACCAAAAGACAGGCTCATATCCATATAGCTGGATACATGAAGACAGATTTCAAGTACATAATGGAGCTCAGGTGTAAAGCATATGCACTTATACACATTCAAACTGAATTAAAATTCAGTTTAGATCTGTTCTTTACCATCTCCTTGAAAACTTGTCTTCTTCAGGGTACAAATAGGGAAAAGAAAAAACAAAAGATTCTCAAAAGAACATCAATTGTAAATAATTGTGATAATTTTACTTATTTATTTAAATGCATAGTTGTTACAAAATAGATCAAAATGATGTACAGTTTCATAGCATTAGAAGTTGAAACAGGGATACAAATTTATATCTCAGGTATAACATATATATAGCATCATATGACAACATGAAAGAAATGATACATTGGTAACTTCACTACAACACGTGTTAGACAACAAGCTTTCTTCTCCAAAAAACCAGATACAACCCCACCCACACAATAATCAAAAAATCAAAACAAGAGAAATGAAAATATATAATGAGAGGGGGGAAAGAGCATTTATTTAACTATAAACACTGAACATTTTTTTTGACATGGGTTCAGATAAAAAAGCATAGAAATATACTTATTTTCCAATCCCCAGCATCTTTAGGCCTCAGAAAAATCTTTCTTTGTTGCATATGGAAAAAAGCATCTGTAGTTGGTTTGCTTCTTAAATGAACCCTGCCCTTAAGCACCATTTCAATTACGTTAGAGCACCCTACATGAAACAAAGCTGTTTAACTCCTAAGAGCTATTGATTCCAATATTACCATTCACTCTTAAGGAAGAAATTTGTTACTTTAAATGTCACATCTAAGATACTTCCTGACTTACATGATGATCTATTGAAGCTGTAGTGAGTTAGTAGCATGATGAACAGCCAGTGATTTGAATGACAATTGCTGTTGTGAGCTAAACATATAACCTGAGATATATTCCCCCTCTTTCCTGCTTTCCTGCTGGCCAAAATAACCCTAAGTATAGTTGATATGCATTTTCAGTATGAGGGATTTTAAAGAATTTACAATCTGATTAGCCAATCATAACATGCCAAAATCTTCTTCCACTCTGAATTTCGCCTTTTGGCAGAAGACGAAGAGATAATGAATTGCAACAATTTCAGTCTGGATTTCTCACAGACCACATTCAGGGGAACTCCGCAGAATGTGGATAACAATTGAAACTTTCTACCTGTTCCACTGACTTGTGTGAATTTAAAAATGCATTGCCTTGTAATTCTTTTCTAACAGAAAATAACTCTATCCTGAGGGAAAGCTGGTAAATGAACATTAAGCAGAAAGAAAGTATTGAAATTACCAATAGTGATCAACTTTGTTTATCATTTCTTGAATTAACCAGATACGCTGTTGCCCATCTGTTGAATTAATCGGATGGGTAATTGCTATTTTTTCTTGATTTTTTCAATTATTTTCTATCGAAAGAAAGCAGTTTAGAAGGTTATTGCTATTTCAGGCTTCTATTGACAGAATTTCAACATTCTTCTTGCAAATTTAAACAAGAAGGTTTGTGTACATTGAGACCATCAGACGAATTATGCATAATCTGAGAACCAGAGCATACAAATTTTCAATCCTGCAGTTTTAAAAAGCACCACAAAAATTTTGTGTGCTTGGATTCCAAGATCATCTCATTCTACAATAGGAAAGCAAGAGTTTTGTCTTGAAAACTTAGCAATAATGGGCAGATTACAACAGTAATTTGGGCCTTTAAAATTTTCCTAAGTATCATCACAATTTAGTATCTGAGTAATGAGGCTTCCCACACCCTGGCTTTTAGGAACTATATCTGACAAAACACATCTAAAAATTCTTCTGATATCTGAATAACTCTGTTTTACCTCATACTCATAAAGCTTTTTATGTTAGGTCTCCACCAGCTAATAAAACTGCAATTGAGTTCTGTACTTACAAATCATGTAAAACTACGAAATGGAAGAGTTGTGCACTGCACCTCTTTTCTCAAGGGAAACGACAAAGTCATATGTCTTTAAAATCAAGATTTTAGATTTGCATTTGTTTTCAAAAAGTCCTAAAACCTCTTGGATTCCTATGTAATGAGTAGCGGCATTCTCAACCACAAGAGGGCACCCATGCTTGCAACCTGATCCTCGGAGAGAATACATAAACACATGTATCTACCTACCCATCCATCTACCTACAGGCATAGATATGGATATAGACACAGATATATTTCTTTCCGTGCAATCACAGTACTTCTGCTCTGGGAGATTTCCTGTTTCAGAGCCCCATGGTATTTCCCAGTGTTGATGGGGGATGGCACATGAAGTCTAATTTTGCTGTTCATAAAGCTCTCACGGAATCCAATTCTTTCATTCCTGCCGAAGTTATATTAAACCTCCTATGGTTTTTGCTGAGACCTGATCCAGCTCACCTCAAATTCAGAGGGAAACAAACTGATCTCAAAGAATAGATCTCAAGGATACACGTGCAAGGTCAAGCCCAGATTTTCTGAAGTCATTTATTTTTCAGAGAGAGGATCTGGAATCACTAAAATTTGCTCAGCATCAGTCTAAAGTCATGACTCACAGAGGTCTTACTCTCCCCATAATTTGTTCCACAGGCACTTGCCTGTTGTGATGAGAGGAGGGTGCTGTTTGTTTTGGTTTTGAACTGGAATACATTTTCCTCTCTGATGCACATAAAACTCCTTTTAGAGCCTGAAATAACTATAAAAAGCAACCTTGAAAGCAAATCTGACCTAGTGGGAAGTTATATGCTTAGCTGAAAAAGATCTCACAAACACTAGCGTGTATATGGTAATATTTCCACAAAAAATAATCTGTAACTTCAGCACCAGAACGTAGAGGTTAGCACCAAAAGGTATCAATTGCTACCCATCATCTTAGATGTTTAAATGAGGCAAAACATCACAAGGAGATATTATAAACAGCTGCACTCAATAATTAATTATACCTATTTTGTTATATCATTTTTCACTTTTACGCCCCTCACAGTATTTTGACCAAAATATTTTTTGCCTTATTTTAGCTTGTGCATACTTGTACAATTTTATATTTAGAACAGAAGTCTAAGCTAATTTTTCTGTCTTTAAAGGCACACACCTCTGCTGAGAAGAAACTAGTACTCCAAGGCCATCAGAATAGCAACTGGAGGTAGTTTGCCTCAGCATGGCCTTGAACTCATCAAGAATTTTCCTCAGTGTGTATCAGAGCTGCCAAAGACATCTGAAGTCTTCTGCACATTTCAGTGCTTTTTTTGTAGCAGCACTTGGGGTCAGGTAGTCAATCAGGAAGCACTGGCACTGGCAATCAAAGTAGAGCTTTACTGGCATTGTCATTACCTGGCCCAAGAGAAAAAAGGTAACAGAAATTGGGACAATTCAAATAGGCAATGGGGAAAGGCCTTCTACTTTAAAGTGGAAGGGAAAAATTCATGCGGCAATCAAGTATCTGATGATCTGTAATCCTCTCTGTTAAATGAAAAATATTCAGCTAATGCTTGAGTGCTTGTGGCTGGTTTTATCAGGAGCTGCTCATATGAAATAGCTTATATCCAGATAATTTTTTGCTGCTGTCAATTACAGTGTGATTACAATAGTTAATCCCTAGCACCATTATGGGACATTGTGAAAAAACCTGCATACCTGTTTGTTAAAAGCCAAGTTTTCTATATTCACAGAAAACAAAATATCCCACAAAATCAAGGTATTTGTAGCAACTTAAAAAGTAACAGATACGATAACATATATACCCGTGATAACAATTTCAGCTGAATTACAGAATTATAAATTAATTTACAATGTCTAGTCCTGTTTGGAAAGTGTACCATACAACATACAAGTTGCAAGTTTCAAAGTGCATAGTCATTTATTGTTAGACCTACTGCTGTAGGCTCCATTTTTTTTAACCTGAATTTTTTCTTATGCTCTGCTTCCTATCTTGTATTTTAGAAATAAAAATACTGAAAACGGCTAAATGCACTGCTATAACTGCTGTCTTCACCTCCATAGAAGACTTCTTATGCAGAACAAAAATGCATTTTTCACCTGCATCTTTGTCAACAACTGTGCTGGCTGAGGGGCTAGTGACCCACCAAGTAGTAATTTCTCACTCATTTGTTTCAGTGTGTACATAGATAATGCAAAGAGGTTGTCTTTCACTCCCAAAACAGGACTGGATTTCACTCTGCCAAAGTATTTGACTGATTGAGTACTGTTCAAGTCCAAAGTCCTTTGAAAACAAAAGGAAAAATGTTTATATTGTACCTGTTAGGATGAAAGTTAGTAGAATATTACAAAGTATTATCCTTTTACAACATGGACACATCTAAAGGCAATATGCCCGCCTAGGTCTTGTCCTGTCAGATACAGAAGTGTCACTAACCAGAAATATCTGAAGAGCCATAGATCAGCTGCTGATGTTCTCTGAGGGATCAGATTATGGACAGATAGAGAGGGGCTGCTACATTTCACACAATATAGAGCTGGTTCCAGATATCTTGCTGGAGAAAAAGAGTAACTAATGTGAAGAATTCAAACTCTCATCTTTCTTTTTATATCACCCACATGTTACTTCATATTCTGGTGACAGACTGTCTCAAATACCCTCAAAAGACTGAATTAGTGACTTAAAGATACATACATATCGAGCTCTAGTGAAATTATCCTCTGTTGTTCCACTTGTTCTACTCAGTATTGCTTTTCAAAGTTCACAGATTTCAGAGGTCTAAATGTAGCAGAGCAAGCAGACTAAACACTTATATTAAAAGTGGAGTACATTCTGCCCTGTAACATAAAGCCAAAACTCGAGGCTATTTCAATGACCTAGCAGCTGTGACAGACAGCTGATTTCTTCCTTTTCATAATCTGTTTTTCAAGAAAAGTACCTGTATAAAATTTTAGTTTTAATGTCTCTATTAAGCACCCATAAGGCATTCAGGTTTTGGTAGGAAAGTTTTTGGCAGATTTGGTTTTTATTAACGCACATAGATATTTTCAGGAAACAGTGCAATATATATTAAAGGACACTGGCAATTGCTTTAGAAATCTGGAATTTTTGCAACAAATCTATATGAACTTTTAAAGCTTCCTAATGTCTTTTACTTGGAAATCTTCTTACCTACTTTTAGGTATGATCTTTCCTGATTCTCAACTGAGTGTCAGTCAGAGGGATAACATAAATACTGGTAAACTTACAGTGTACAAAACACTATGGATGTCATGTATTGGTGTATATTGCTTTGTAGCAATATATTTCTTCCTGTAAAAGAATAAATATACTCCTACAAAGCCCCACTATAGAACTATGACTGTGTTTGGAAATACAGGAAGGTAGAGCCAAGCTGTGCTGTTATACCAGTATTTTTAACGTGATGTAGATTTCCATCCAGATAAGACTTTAGGCATGTGAGTTAACAGCCACTTCATCTTGGCTCCTCTTTCTCTCCAATATTCCTGTCTGCACACAGACACGTGACAGCAGCAGCCACGTGCTGAACTCTTGAAACACCACAAAGGAATTGACACTGTGCATGAGGTAGGTAGTACCCTGCAGTTTCTCTTGCACGTATGTCTTCCTCTGCTCAGTGTCCCATTGACACTGCAGGTGAAAGCACAGGTGTAAACAGGAGGAACTACTGGGAGCGTGAGGACAACTTGTTGCTTTGCACGTCACACTCCATTTTTAAAGCACAGCATTAAACAGTGACCCTTCTCTTTCTGGAGCTATTATTTTTAAAAGGAAGAAATATTTTATCTTTTAATGTGCTTTTAATACAATCTAATCTTCAGGAAGCTACACTTGATAAGATTAAAATGAGTTTTAACTCAGTAACAAAATGTCAATCTAAAAGGCATAACGTTGAGGCTTAAATCCCAAAGTGTAAAACCAAATTATACTGTACTTTGAAAGCTAATTATACAAAAGTATACAAAAAGAAAACATCAGAGTATTATTACAATATCTCTCTATATATAATATGTGCAAAATTCAATACACAAGCTTCTTGTTACTCATCTGTGGGTTTTCTTCAAAATAATGCAAACCTTAACTTATTTAAACCAGTATAAGTAGTTTGATGTTACTCCTGGGAAACAAAGATTGTCGGTACAAGAACCTCCATAGCTTGGAGGACAAGCTGAACAGGGGACTCCTAGTTTATATGGTGCTTCTCCAATCCAATTCCCCCTGAAATAAAAAATGAAAAAGAATGCTTAATAATTTCAGAGTGGAAGAAAAAAATCATTAACCATCCTTGTTTTGAGTGAATAAAGTTAACATCTCCACTGATATCCCATAAATGCTCTGTTACTAAAAACATGACATTAGTTTATTTCTGTAGTTTACTGATAAACATCGATCTAGCAATTTCCAAAAAAGAGCAGGGGAATGACCATATCAATCCAGGCTAGTAATATCCATTCCACATCCTTTAGTCTCACTGGTGATGTCCCAGTCTTCTTGTATTTGCTACAACCAAGTGATTTTTGATTCTCTGATCCTGTGACAGACTATTTTTTACCGGAGGTCTATATTTACGAAAAATAGCAAAATAAGCATTGGTGCAAGGTTTTCCTTGAACACATTTTTGTTTGGCAGTTATCTTAAAAGCTTGTACTTGGAAGATGGAAAAACATCTGAGTGAAACCTTATTCTTAGGTTGCACTACCCTAGGTTCACATTGTGAAGCTCGGAGGCTGAATTCATGATTTGAGAAAAGGAAAGGTAAAAACTATTTGCACCAGCAATGTATTAAAAGGAACTGGATTGGGGCATTTCCAGAGGTCTCATAGACATGAATGAGAGGAGAAGGGCTCCTGTCTGGTGAATAGAGGTGTGCAATAGACCCTAAGGGGAAAGGGGTACAAAGTCTGGAGAGTGATCATATGAAAAGACCTAACTCTGAAACATCTAGGAACATCTGAAAAACGCATCTAGACTTTTAAGAGTTTATATAAACCACAGGCTTTTAGAGAATCATGTAACACTTATGATGTAGGCAGAAAGTTAAAATTAGATTTTTTATTTAAATGTTATGTCTCACAGAACAGAGAACTTTCCTTTAGTTTGCATGTGACGTGGAATAGCAGTGAGTAATGCAATTATTTATGAAACATTTTGTCATCCCCCCACCTCCCAGCCAGTAACACTGGCTCAAAAGCCCTGGTCTGGGTTGTGCCTTGGAAGAAAGCAGAAATCTCAAATAATTTGCTCATTCCTACTTCTCTTCCAAATGGGCAGAGCAGACCAAGTGCTCAGGAAATACATTTAGTCTGATAACAGATATGGAAATTCAGTTTGCTGAAAACTGATTTCTGCTTCATTTTCTATGCAACACATGGTGGATTTGTGTGAGAATGCTAGATAACCCGGGGCCTTTCTAAACTTTGCAATTATCCTCCTTAACTTTAGGGTTTTTTCCCTCATTTCAAAAGCATAAATATTTTTCAGTGTTACAGTATGGCATCAGTGAAAACTACTGGAGTTCTAAATCCTAAATATTTGCCAAATTCCAATCTTAATAACTCAGATTGGGGCTGGAATATTCACTCCCTTCCCCTTTAGAGGAGTTTCTGATGTGCTGGTTACTCAGAAGGGTACATGAGTTACTGAGTGGCAAAGAGACTTCTGTGTGTGTGCCCAAGGACTCTACACCCGATGTCCTCAACTCAATTAGATCTTAGAAATACGAACTTAATCCAGGGAAGACCACCCAATATAATTGTTGTGACCCTGCAAGAAGTAAATGTGAGAATCGTGATTCCACTTCCTATGAATGAAAGGTCTACTCAAAATCTCATGAAGAGAAAGTTTGTAACTTCAGGCCTTGGTTTGCTGTTTGAGAAGCAGTGGGACTCTTAGACTCAGAAAATATAAAATGACATTAATTCATTGTTAACTGATACACAAACATTACATCAGTTTCCAAAAATGACTAATGTATAAATCTATTTTCTTCCTATATATGAAAACGAGAGAAGTATTCTGGAAAGTTTTTAATTTTAAATATTTGTTTTCAAGTTAAGATACATAAAACAATTCTCTTAGAAACTTTAATTTCATCTTCTCCATGTCGTGGCGCTTTAAGTCAGATACAGTTTTTGCTGCCTAATCTTTGCTTCCTCACATTCACTTCCTACCATCCTTTTCCAGTAAATATTAAAGACAAAAGGACAGAGAAATCTCCTTGATTTCCAATGGTGTTTTCTCCCCAAGTAAATTTTCTTACGAAATCCTATCTTTTTCTAACTTGCAAAACCTTTAAAAATTCTTTTACTCATGTAACAGCTAGAGTAATGACATATTCTTGCATATTCTTTACCACAAATGGACCTGCACCACCAAGAGTTTATGGAAAACATGCTCAATTAATTGTACTTAGACTCCTATACAGAACTATGTCTTTGCCTAATACACAGTCAGAGAAACCAGCCACCTACACTGTTCATGTGGCTTTTGCAACAATGGTCCAAACCAGACCACAAACTGAAGCTCTCCCAGAGCCACACTTCACTGACTCATTCTGCACCCAAATGTAAGCTTGGGATGATGTCTAGGAAATGCTGGCAGAAAATTTAGGTTCTGCATTTCAGCCTAACACAGACCTCTGCAAGTTATGGGATATAGGGCCACCTATGGGTGTCTATGACCCGTATTTTAACAGACCCTAATATGGAAGGCAAGAAGAGGTAGATTTGCAGACATGGAGCTTAGGCTGATGGACTTCATATGGAAGCAATGCTATGGATTATGTACCACGGTCATAAGCAAAGGTATCCTGTGGGCAACAACACAGAATGAATCACAGAATGGCTGGAGTTGGAAGGAAACTTAAAGACAAACTAGTTCCAACCCCATTGCCACAGGCAATGCTCAGAACACTATCTTGTCTGGTCTTGACTACCTCCAGGGATGGGGAGTCCACAACCTCTCTGGGTAAATGGTTCCAGTGCCTCACCACCCTCACAGTAAAGAATTTGTTCCTAATGTCTAATCTAAACCTACCAACCTTAAGCTAAGGCCATTCTCTCTTGTCCTACCACTACGTACCCTTGTGAAAAGTCCCTCTCCAGCTATCTTGTAAGAACCCTTTAGGAACTGGAAGGCTGGTACAAGGTCTCTCTGGAGCCTTCTCTTTTCCAGGCCAAACAGCCCAAACTCTCTCAGCCTGCCTTCCCAAGAGAGGTATACCAGCCTTGATCAACTTAGTGGCTCTCCTCTGGACCCGCTCTAACAGGTCCATGTCTTTCTTGTGCTAAGGATCCCCGAACTGGATGCAGCTCTCCAGGTGGAGAGCAAAGTAGAGGAGGAAGATCACCCGCGGGGCACATCTCTTTCGATGTAGCCCAGGATATGGTTAGCTTTCTGGGCTGCAAGCGTGCCCTGATATTGAGCTTTTTATCTATAAACACCCACAAGTCCTTCTTCTCGGGACTGTTATCAATACATTCTCTACTCAACCTGTACCTGTGCTTGGATTAACCCAATCCAGATATGTTTGGCCTTACTGAACGCCATAAGGTTTGCACAGGCCCACCTCTCAGTAAATCAAGAGCCTGATCTACAGTGGGATTGCTTATCTGAAGAAGTCTAGTTCACCACGCCTATGTATAGAGTGAAGAAACAAGGAATTCAAAGCAAAGTGAAGTGAGCACAAAAAACGAAGAAAAAAATTATAATAATAACAGCAATAACAGAAAACAAGTTTTTTGTTTTGTTCCACACACATCAAGTTGATTCCTTTTCCTTCTTGTATACCGAAGTCATGCATTTCTGTATGTTCAGATGGAAAGCTAGAATAAAGGAGCAGCCCACAGAAAAAGCACATATAGAGGTCTTGCTGCAGAAAAGGGAGAAAGCAGTCCTATGAGAGGACCAAAACATGCATGAAGTATAAAAATAAACAAAAATAAAAGAGAGCAACTCACTTTGGGGCATAGTTGCATACCAAGTAAACAGCTCGCCGCCAAACAGATCCCCAGACGTTCATATTGTGGCATGTGTGGATTGCGCAGCCTATACGATTGGAAGTGGCCCAAACCATCTGAATAAATATTTATTATTGGTGAAGTCCAAATTAAAAAGGAATATACATATATTTATACATATACATATACATTTATTTGAGAGAGAGGGGTATAAATACATCATAGGAAAGTCCAGATTTGGACATGAGATTTTGATTAGAGAAAAGTAATTTATCTAACCTGTGTGTAATGGGTGCACATGGGTCCATAACATCGCATCGGGCACCTAGGGTTGCAATCTTGAGGATAAGGGAAAGCATAATCCTTCACCTCATCATACCATGGCTTTACCAGCTGGAGAATAGATCGATACCTGGGTTTGTTTAAAACACAGAAAGAAAAACATGTCATTTTAGTTTTCTCCTCACATTACTAGGGGCACAGTATTAAGCAATAATATTCTTAAGCCAAATGAACATTGACAGATATAGAATACCCAGAACAGAGGATACGGGATGACAGTTGTATCAGCTAAGATCTGGATCTCAAAGGCTGTTCAAAGGCTGACAAAATAATTATTTTGTAGGGTATTCTCTTACCTTCCAGTTCTTACAGACAGGTTCTGGCCCAAAAATCTCAGAAGATAGGAAGGTCCATGGTCCCAAATGCATGTAGCAGCCCAAGCCTCAGCAGATTTGGCAAGAGTTTCATCCCAAACCTGACAAAATAAAGTATCCTTAGCAGTAGAACAGAAAAAAACAGATAATGCTCATAGTGCTAGAATGAAGAAGCAAGTATCTTAACCCACAAATACACTATCATAACACATCAGATCTGGAACTAAGAAGAGAACTGTGGGGCAGCATATACAGATTTGCCCTATTGCTGGAAGAATTCCTGCCCCCATCATTAGAGGAAGCCAAGTATTCCAATATCTCCCTTTTTTTCTGGAAAAGCCCTTCACCAAACAGGCATTCTCCTACCATTTTCCCTTCTGTGTTGATGAGATCCATGTGTGGAGAGGAGTGAAATGTTGGCTGGGACTCAGATAGAAAGTGAAGGAGAGGAACACAGGGAAGAACAATTCAGCATAGGTATTACATACCCCACAAAACCCCAACACATTTGAAATAGGACCTCAGGAGTACCTATAGCCAGAGACAATGTGTGTGGGCAGCTCTTCATATTTGAGGTCACAAGGTCAAGAAAAGGGATTCCACAAAGGCAAAGACTATGGATAGTTTCCAGGTGCAGTATAGATTTCACTACTTTATTCTGCACAGGAACTGGCATTGCTCACTGCCTGATATAAAAAGATAACATCTCTGTAAGAACAAACAATTTGACTTTCTTAAGTTCTCCAATGTTTGGAACATGACAAGTGAACTTAAACACTGTCTCCTTTATATGCTTTGCCTGCTCAATTACATGCCTGATTTGTAACTCTGCTGTTTTCTCCACAGCAAAATGGGTTGGTCTCAGGAATAACGGAGATATTGGCAACAGAACCTACTGCACCACTGGAGCTCCTGATAAAGAATATCTCACTGTTACAAGTGCACACAAATCCTAGTATATCTTAGTTTTTAAGGGATATCCAAGTAGGCTGTAGATTCTGGAATTACATGTATATTTGGAATACCCTGAGTGGAGTGTTTAAGTGCAGAACAGTTCTAATGAACTGCAAGTAGAAAGGCAGGAACAGAATGTGGTAAAATTGCCTATGTAGACCATCAGAGCTTTTTAAATACAAACACAAACTCATAAATCTTCAGTGGCTATGAAATAAAGAGTATGCTCTCTGAGACATGAAATAAGAGGCAAAGTCAGAAACGATCCTATCAAAGAATAAAGTGGCCCATTGCGGAGTACTCTCTCTCTGCCGAATTCTTGGTTCGGTCGTGGACGGTCAGGACAGACAGTGACGGAGATTTCTATTCTCAGGTTTTAGATCATGATGTTTATTGCAGAAGGTGTGGGAAAAGAGCCCTGCCAGGAGCTGCCGCTTGCAGCTCCAGGCAGGTCGGAGAAGTTAGAGAGCAGGCGAGAGGGGAGAGAGTGTCAGAGTGTGACAGAGTGAGAGAAGAGGAGAGCAGAGCAGAACAGAATGCTCTCAAGGGTGATTACAATACATTAAATCATCTTCTGTGTTGAATATTCTAATTTCCATGAACCAATCTAGAATAAGCTACAAATCCTACAACATTTGCCTACAGCCTATAAGAATCATTACATTAACCTATGGCATTATATTTTAAACTCTAAAAGTTGCTCTTTGGACTCTTTGATGAGTTTGCAGGGTCTTCCTTGATCTTTGGACCTGTCTACATGTAGAGGGCATTGTTTAATCAAAGGGGGATTACCTATAGCCGGTATACATTGTTTTCTAGTTGTTCAGTGACTGGAGTTGGGTAACTCAAAGCTTGTTTTCATCTCAATCTCAGCATCTTTTGCCAGGTAATCATATTTGTAAGGTTTTCCTATTCTATCTTCCCCAACAGCCCATATCACAAATATTTTTTGTACTACGAGCTAATAATGATTTCTAACACTGAGTTAAGTTTTAATTTCCCAAACCTGCAGAGTGAAAAGATTGATCATTGACTAGGACTGTAATTCATGCCCTTAGTCTAGCACTTCGTGAAATTTCTTAGTGAGAAGGACAAAATTTAGTAAATTTCATGAAGTTGCAAGACCATTGAACCAGGCTTCTGAGAATATGGAGTGGGTAAGGTACCTCCTAGATTAAAGCTGAAAAAGCACAAAATAAATCCCAGTAAGACTCCTTAACACAAATCATCTTCCATTCAAATGGAACCACCTTGGGGATGGTAAAATGGGTGGTGCTTAAAGCAGAGGAGATTTATTTTACACCTGTTCAGCAAATCTTCCAGAACAAAGTCAAAGCAAATTGCTAGCACAAGGACAAAAGACAGACGTCTTAAGAAGAAGCATGCTACAAAGGAATAGTCTTCAAGCCAGGGAACACTTAGACTTCAGCTCTGAAAAATTATGGGAGTTTCTTGGATGAGACAGAGATAAAAAATCCAAAATCCAGGATATGCTCTAGGGCCCAAGGCGAAGAAAACTGTGCATACACATTTCTTCTGCTTTGTATCTCTGCCATTAAGTTTACTAGCTGCATGCGGCCAGTGTATAAAACCCCTTTATAATCCCTGTGGTACAGCAGTGGTCCCAAAAAGAGGGCTTAAAGAGTAGGTACAAACATAAAAGTGTGCCTGGGGAATGTGCCTGAGAGGCTGGGGCCACAGCCGGCATTTGGAGCCTGCCCAGGCCCAGGGGAGCAGACGAGCTCATGGATCCAGCGTGTGGGTCCAAACACAGCTGCCTGGTGTGCATCCATAAGGGGCTGCTCTGCCAGGACTGTGACACCCCATAAACACCCTCCTTTGCTGAGATTAATCACGCTTCTGGCACGAGTGCTCCTGCCAGGAGACTGAACATGAGGTTTGCGTGCTTGCTCCCAAGTGACCTGGCTGCACTCCCACAGTAATCTAAATGTGTACTGTGTTCGCACAAAGAGCGCCGAGATCCTGATTTCCACCCAGCACATTTTTGTGTACTAAACTGCCTCGCAAAATAGCATGTTAGATGTTTGAAAGAAATGTGAAGAATGGATTAGGTTTTCACTATTAACACTCTCTAAACAAGGCACAGCCCTGGCCTTGGACAATGAGGGCATTTCTAGTTCACTTTCACTTCTCAGCTTCATTTCTGCTTATCAGGAATCATCTGCCCCATTGGATTGGTAAAGTTTTGGCATATTGATTCAAACTCAGTTAAAATGTTGTGAGTTTGTCATGTATAGTACACTCTGCTTTCCATTATCTATTTACTCTTGATCTCTCTCTGGACAGATTAAATTTTTGGCAAACATAAAAAAAAGAGAAACAAAGAGAAGGAAAGTAACTACTGACTAAGGAATAAGGGGGAGGGGAGCATATGCAGCATGTTTAAATTTCCTCCCTTCTTCCATCAGCAGGCTGGTGAAAAGCCTCTATACAGAGTCCCCTAGTGCCATGTAAATAATTATCATTTTATGGAAAAAGTTGATTGCTTCACCTTCCTTATTTGATTTACTTCATATTCTCAGAAGAAAAGGTGGTCTCAGTCCTTCTAGGACTAGCTCTGGATGATCATCAGAAGAAGAGAATGCATAAGGGAGACCTTACAGAGTCTTTCAGGACCTGAAGTGAGCCTACAAGATAGATGGAAAGAGACTTTTTGCACTCGGATCAAGCGATAGGACAAGAGGGAATGGCTTAAAGCTGAAGGAGGGTTGGTTTAGATTAGACATTGGAAGAAATTCTTTAGTTTTAAGGTGGTAAGGCACTGAAACAGGTTGCCCAGAGAAGTTGTGGATGCCCCAGCCCTGGAAGCGTTCAAGGCCAGGCTGGATGGAGCTCTAAGCAACCTGGTCTAAGGGAAGATGTCCCTGCCCATGGCAGGAGGGTTGGAACTGGATAATCTTTAAGATCCCTTCCAACACAAACAATTCCATAATCCTATAAAAAGGCAAACAACTAACATAAGCTGAAGGTGAAAAATACTATCTCATAATGACCCAAAATATTGTAAGAGACTGTGCCATTAGTGCATTTTTTCAAAAAAAGTCTGATCCTGAGTCCACACTCGTACTAATTTTTATCTCAGTTCAGTCCCGTTTTGGGCATATAAGAGAACAGAGCAAAGACATTTGGATTTTCGAAGCCATGTGGATTCATTGTTGTACACAGATAAACAGCGTATCAAGAAATACAAATATATCCTAAAAAGAGAAACTGAATTAACTTGAAAGTAAAAGAGACAGTTTCTGTATGAGGAGAAATAAAAAAGCTCCAGATAATTAGCGAAGTATTTAAAATAAACAGAGTGATAAACAAAATTAAAAACTCTGAAATGATGGGCAATCCAGTGTTCCTATTAAACACATCTGAGAAAGCTGCCTGACATGGATACAAAATTGTAAAAGAGAAAAAGGAGAAAGACGTCCATACTCAGTGGTTAAGATCTAAGAAGGTGACTCATCCTGAAATGCTGATCATGCAAACTCCCAGCACCAAACTATGACCATCCACTGCCTGGGGACAGCTAATCTTCATTTGCTAGGTTGCAAGTAGTTGAGGAAGAAGGCACCTTCTATCGAGTACAAAGATCCCCCCCAAACTCCAGTTCACTGATTTGGTCCAGCATGGAAACCTTCCCACTTCTCAGCCGGGTCTAACTGAGCCACAATAGAGTTAAAGTGTGTCACCACACTTCCACTGACAACTTGAAATTAACATCCTTTGGCCAATTTATTTTTCTTTCTTGAGCCAAAGATTATTTTCCTAGAAAGCTGTCTGCCTGTGCTCTCTGTGCTGCTCCCTGCAAAACAACACTTCCAAACTACATCTCACTTGAAAATTGTCAAGAGGACTGAACACAAGGAACAGGACAGTGCTTCTACATGGGGAGTTTTGACACCAGAGACCACTTTATGAGGCAGCTCTGGGGTGTTCTCTGCACTCACACAGCACATGCTTGTTAAGAGTTAGGAGTAAAATCTTAGCATTAATAAAGCCAGCAGGAATTTTGCCAGTGAGCCAGTATTTCATTCTAGATTTTGTTTCGTTCCCTCTGTAAACAAGTAGTAAAATATTTAATCCCCAAAATGTGTAATAAGCAATAAAGTGTAAAACAAAATCTCTTTCATGTTGAATGAAATTTCTTGAAGTCCAAAAAGTGGGCTTCCTTCACCAAGAAAAGCCTTTTAATGTTGTGGGACACAGTTCCCTCATACATTCCCTTTCTATAGCTGTTTCTGTACCTGTCTCTCAGTTGTTCTTAGATAATTTCCACGTAGAAAGGATGAAGTTGTCCTTTCATGCTTGGTAGGAACAGGAGGTCCTGGTCACAACTATGCTCTTAGGTACTAAAACAATGCTGAAGCTGAATAAACAGTCTGATGATGAAAAAGAAAAGAAACAACTACAATACTACAAAGATCTGTCCACAACATTTGTTGAAAAATAATTGGCTGTTCCCTTCCTACTTTGATACCTATGTTTTAATTTGAGGAACTGCATACACAACAATTTTTAACTATAACTTGGACTTAGAAACATGGTTCTGCTCATTTTCATTGCAGGCAGAATTGTAGTCCTCATATCAATTATTTAAATGGAATAGCTTTTTCTTGACACTCTCCTCAACACATGTCTTAGGAGGCAAACCTAATCAATCAAATGATAATGACCTCTCCTCTTCTCTGCAAGTACTCTGAAAAGATTATTAATGGCAACAGATATGAAGAATTTGTGATCTAAATACAAAGGGAACAGAATATACAGTCATACACTGTATTATTTTCTCATTCTGTGTGGATATCTGTGTGTTAACTGGATGTTTTTAGAAGCACTTAGATTTACAGCCCTCATTGTCACAAAGAAAATATGAAAAAAACGTGGTGAGTAGGAGTGCTCCTTCCCTGACAGTGCCAGCAGACAGATTATGAGACAGAAGACGTGGGCTAATTGTGGAGTCCGTAAAGATATGGGTTTTACCTGGTAGCCTAAGGATTGTGCTAATGATCATTGTAAAACACTCAAGCAATCCAAACCTGTGCTTTCATTCTTCTTTTGCCATATCAACCTTCAATCTTTCCCAGCTCATTTTTATTGCCAGTAATAGGGAAGCTCTCCTCACTTGCAAAAGAGCACAAGAGAACCTCAGCAGAGCATTCCCTGGATATTAAATACCAGCAGCAGCCCTCAGTACCTCACTGTTCATGTTTGGTTGGTTTGTTGTGGGTTTTTTTAATATGACATATCAGCTAAGATAATATCATGCATACTTCTCAATGGTAAAACAAGTACTTTAAGCAAAACATACACACTCTCGTCACTCACTACCTTCCTAGGAATTCCCTGAGTCAGGGCTGCTGCCCATAATGCCAGGACAGCTGTGGTGTGACCAGACCCTCAGCTGGCTGCCACCAACTGTACAGCTGACAAACAGCGGGCAGAGGTGTGAACACAAATCCAGAGCAAATAGGTGAAGTTCACTGTTTTAACCACTCCCTTCTGAAACAGCTTCTGCACACAAGCGCAGTTACATGAAGAGATGGCAAATGAAATACTGGGATATGCAATTTGAAGAGAGTTGCATGGCAACACTGCTACATTTTGAAGCAATAAAAAGTGGCAATTTGTTTGCCAGTCTTGGCATCTTATTTGTCACTTATATATGTTTACTGTGGACTCAGTGATATTCAGATTGTTATTTCACACAAACAAGTCTACAGTGATTCTTAGGCATCTCAAAAGATGGCCAGTACAACGTTCTTTTGGCAATGATCAGTTAAAAAAATCAGCCTTTCCACCTCAAACATATTATTTTACTCTCCAGTAGCCCCCCGCTTCTCTTTGCCTAGTTGAAGATCAAAAGCTCTTACTTCCAGAATGGCAGCAAGAGAGAAAGAAGAAAACCTTGACTCAAGCAATTTCTTCCTCTGAGAAAAACACTGTGAAGCCAAGGGATGTCCAGTCCATCTGTGCAGCTGCATTCCACAGCTGCTCATGCAAGTCCCAGAGCGGATTAGCAGATGTAGGCTGCTACCCTCCAACACACAGGTCTTGTCCTCACGGGTCACTCAGCCTTGCACTGCTCACACCACTTGCGCGTGCGGTGGCTCTCTCAAATCCCACAGCAGCATGCAGGACACACAGGAGTCCTTTGCTCCCCTTCTCTTTCATATAGTCAGACCTGTAGCATTTCCAGGTTTAGAAACTTTCTGTAGGACCCCCCACCACGTCCACTACCCCAAATCTGGCAGAAAGCTTAATAAAACAACCCAACAGCCCTTCTGCCTGCATGCTTTTACAGCAGAATGACTCAAAGAGCCTCATCTTTTTGCCCTCACTTTTTTCAATACATACTGTGTGATGAAAACATATGAGCTCATTGGAACTTAGAGAGAGATGTGGCAAACTTTATTTATTTGGGCTCTGAGATCATTTGGACTCCAGACTCTCTCTCTAAGAATATGATTTTTTTTTTTTTTTGGATCAAAACAGCCACCTGTTAGAAATTTTTCTCTGCATATTGTAATTGGTGCCTACCACACATGTAGGTACTTTCTCACATGCATTAGGTA
This sequence comes from Oreocharis arfaki, assembly GCA_013398015.1. Lineage (NCBI taxonomy): Eukaryota > Metazoa > Chordata > Aves > Passeriformes > Paramythiidae > Oreocharis > Oreocharis arfaki. The sequence continues at coordinate 375,179 of VZRR01000990.1, forward strand.
ATAATTAAAAAGTTTACATAGAAAATTGCCAGTCTACCCTCTAGAGAAAAACATCTTGACGGGAATAGCAATTCTGTACGTCATTCTTTTGCAAATAAATAGAGGGCTAATACATCAAGCTGCTTGTTCATCAATCCACTGCAACTCAAAGTAAAACTGTGCAATGTTTTATAGTAAATTTACTCTCATATATCCAAACCTCCAAACATCTGAGTCACACCTCTGAAGAGTTCAGTATTAGAAGGTCTGGCTTAATCAGGGCATCACCAGACATATTCCCAAGAAACCTCATTGCCAGAAATACTTTTCTTATGAAAATTCAAGTCTGTGTTTTACATAGGAGTTTATATTCCTGGGTGTCTATGTGGTGCAAACAAAAACTGCTATCATTTGAAGCTTTACCACTGTTAGTAGTCAATGTTTTTCTTCTAAAGACTGTCTGCATTTCCTTTCATGTTTGGCATCAGGCTTTTAAACAACAAGAAATAAAGAAAATTGGTACGCTGTCAGATTTAATAACAATAAGCTTCTCTGATATGCTATTATTTGTTTAGCTTTTGGAAAAGTTAAATATCACAGCTATATATCTTAAAATATTCAGTGCTTTTCTAACCTACTGCAAGACTTATTTTAATTGGCAAGAGTTTATCTTAGAAGTGGCAACAAAAAGGACTAAACTCTGTCTAGCTCCATGTCACCCTGACAATTGGTCAGAAGTCTGAAAAGGAGCATGTCTGACCTCTATCATTTTAACTATGATCAGAAAAAATTGTATTTTCTTAGAAACACAAAATATGAATGAAAATGTATTTGCTTTGTGGTGTTTCATTTATCTTATATTCAGAAAAAAAATCTACCTTTTCTTTGTTCCTAACTATTGAAGTTTTTCATTAAAAGAAAAAATGTTTTTAATTTCTTTAAAAGTTTTCAAAGAAAATACTTACTATTTTCTAAGTAGCTCTAGCTGAAAGATATGGCAGCATGACATAAAAGAAAACACATAGAAGCTTCTTCTTTCTGCAGAATAAAGAATAAGAACAATAGTTCTTTATTCTCAGAAGAAGAAAGCTCAATTTAAGATTCTTTCTCTTGATACAGGTTAACAGATACCACTGACAGACAGACAGATGTGCAAAACCAGTACATTAAAACAGACCTCAAACCCCATCCCAGGGCACCTGCAGATGCATTCATGCATGGAGCCGCCTGAGCTGAAGACAGGATTCTGTGGACAAAAAGCAAGCAAGGGGCTATCCTGGGGCTTCCATCTTTTGCTGCCTTCAGGATACACAATTCCACAGACCTGTGATAGACCATTTATCTTTTCAGGTATAGAAAGAGGATAAAAATGTTGTGAGGTTTAAGGTTACTATCATCTCCATTCATGTATGAAACAAAGTACTGTGTACTTTGGACCAAGATTCTTGTGAAAAATGCCCCGTCTCTGTTTTTAGCCACGAAGTTCAAGAGGTGCTACATTTAATAATAAAGGAATGTCTAATTCTGAGTGCTCTGGGCAGGCTGCTTTTCTATCTGAGACTTTACTAAGTTGTTTTTTGTTTGTTTAAACTCCTAGAAGGCTTTCTGCTAATACAAAATTTAAATAATGTAAATATTCTTTTCTAAAACACCATCAAGATGGATGATCTAAAATTGTTACACTTAAAACATTGGAACAGAGCTCTAATACCAAAGCAAGTTTAACACAGTCATTCTTTTCCACAAAATTTATCAACAACAGTATTTCTGGGGAAGTTTCTCAGATTTTTCAAGGAGTGCTTTCCAGGAAGGGTCTTTTCCGTTCAACTCTTAAACAGGTCTTCTATCATTCACTTTGAACATAACAGACGGCCTTTGTACTTCTTATCAGTAGCATCCACTTGGATTTAACCCTAGATGAACACCAGTTCCTGAGACTGAACAGGCTTTCCTAGCTTTCTGTCAATGAAACTGCTGGAAAAGCGGGCAACATCCTACATCTCATTGATAGCCAAGGAGTACAGTGCTGCATTATTGACAGTGGAGCACTAGGAAATACAGAAGTGGCTAAACTCACCTGTGAGGCAAAAGAGAGCTAGGTAACTCTGTTATGCCAAACTCAGCCGGAAGTAAGCTCCATTTACTCCTGCTTTCTCTCTCACTTCACTGTCAGTTGCCATGTTGTGCTTCCACTGCAGAAAAAGGCTGAGGATGCTGTGACAACTGCTTCCTTTCCAGGCTGTGATGCAGACTGACACCACTAACTGTAACCATGTGAACCACATCAGTTCCTTCCACATCATTCTAATTTTCTGAGAGGATCAATATTCCAGAATTCATTTGCCCATGATCTTCAGACACTCCTGATGCTGGGTTATGGTATTAGGCAGAAGGGGGGACATACTCAATTGGCTAAACAGAAAAACAAGTGGTAGGAGGCAGAAACTGGAACCAGTGAACACATTCCACCACTGTACCCCCTTCTCATTTGTTCTTACCTCACTCGTGAATTCCCAGCATAGAGCAAGCTAAAAGCTATGGCAGACTGGGATACGAGGCCCACACTGGGGAATCACCAAGAATCTTGAGCTCTCATCTGCCAGAAAACTATACTTACATTTATTTTGTGCTCTGGCCTGATGAAAAGTATATTAAGAACTTTGTACCCTGACTTGTCATCTGATTACTTTATTGCAAACTTCACCATGTATATAGGATTTAAGGGAACAGGGCTACTCAATGGAAAATGTAGGCTGCCAGTAACTTCTGCAGTAAATTCTTCATTGCATTATGGCAGTTGGGCCTTTAGACATGCATAGTTAAAATGATGGGCCTAATCTTCTTTGACATCTAAGGGTCTCGTTCACAAATTTAACAAAGGAACTGTAAATGGAGTGCAACCGTAATTTGATCCAATATGCAGAAGTATTGTAATGACATGCACATGCAAATTAAGGAAAGATAATATGCATCTTAATGTCAAGAAAACTGTCAGTAAATATGTAAAGGGTAACTTTTGAAATGAAAAATGATAGAAATTCTATTGGCAGTTAAAAAAAATGCATAGAAAGATTAATTATCTGAGGTTTAGTGGGAAATATTTAGGTTAGACATTTGGAAATAATTTCTATTCCTAAGGTAAAATATTTGCCAAGAGATGTGACTGAGACAGCATCACTATATGTGTTCAGGAGCAGACAAGATGAAAACCATATGTATGTAAAGCAGAAGGAAGTCCTGCAACAGGCCAGGGATAAAGTACATGAATTAAGAGACTCTATCCAACTCATTAGACATAAATCTTGAAGGAACTAGCCCTGCAATCCTTGCTCACAGACATGCATGATTTCAGTGGGACCATGTAAATAAGCCAGGGCAAATGACTCAAGAACAAAATGTCCTTAAAGATTTAGAATGGTCTGTAAGAAACCACACTGAAAACAGCAAAAAAAAAATACGTAAACAGGTTGAGAAGTCTATTTATCAGAAATTGAAATTTATCAGAATATTGAATTGGAGAGAAAACCTAAGTCACTCTTTCCACGTCCATACAAAAAGCTTTAGGTATTAAGCAGGACTCTGGAAAACTTGAAGTAGGTTTGTTGGGGGTTTTTTGACTGTGTCTTACCCATCACTTACTGCATATTCACAGAACATTTTTAAGATCACCTTCACAGCAGAAGAATTTCATCAAGACTTTCAAATTTAGAAGTGAAATAATAAGGCGGTTATTTGCATTAGTGAGCACTAATGGGTTATACCTTGACTCTCTGACCTAATTTTGGAAGTTACCTGGAAATTTTCTGGGACAGGAAATATCCAAATACATCACCTCAGCAAAGAGAGTCATTCCTGGGCCACACAGAATGCACAGATTTCCAGCATGACACACCTGGACTCCTTCACAGGACTACAGGAGCTTCTCTTGGAACACAATTACTTTTCTTCTCCAATAGGTTGTTTCCTTTGTTCAGTCTATCACAGTCTTTTATGTGGATTTACTAGAAATTAATATGCTGAGACTCTCCATTCTCTTCCAGTTCCTCTGCCATCAGCTTGTGAGAAAAATGAAATAACTCCTGGGTAGCTAAACTATCTCATTTCAGGCTAGTCTGGAAATCTTTTACTACTTTGAGTCCTACAAAGTGACCCAAAGTGACAAAGTTCAACAAAGGCAGCTTTTCCTAAATATAAAAGTGCAGTTACATATTACTGAACAAAAAAGAATTGAAACTGTGTCTGAACATCCTCGGTACATTAGCAGGCTCAAGCTCAAGTTTATCTAGAGCACTGTTTGCACTTAAAATCTTCAGACAGCATTCCACAAACACGTTTTTGAGTATGCAATCCTGCCCCCACTATTATACTGCAGACATGCTACTGCCAGTCCGCTAATAACCATGTTGATCCATACTGGGCTCAAGACTCGTCCTTGCAGAGCCAACAGTGAAACTACTCACAGCTTGTCTTTTGCTATGGTTCTTCAACAAGTTATTCGGATCACCTCAGAGTACACTTAAACAAAACAGATTTTCCCATTTTGCATGGGAATGCCATGGAGGATGGTGCTCAGTGCTCATCAAGGCCCACTTATATCAGTTACTGCTTCTGCATGCAAAGCTGCCAAGGGCGTGTCCGTATGTAAGCACCTGTTCAACTAGCTTCTGCAAAAACACAGTGATGTGGGCTACAACAAAGGCCACACAGACTTGGAAGAAACTGGCCTCAAGTGGGGAAGACTGTAGGGAAGGTAAAAATAACTTCTGATTCTCATAGGAACAGATATTTCACGAATGAATGTCTTGGATGTCTTTTGGAAGTCTAAGGATAGTACCAATGCACACGAAAAGACATTTTATGAGACTCAAATTTCAGCTGGCAACATATTACAAATATTTACTGGCCTACCAAGTAGATGAGATGTTCCAGAAATGCAACACAGGTCTCTATAGTACAGAATTAGCATTCAGAAAAAGGGATTTCTTCGTTCACATGCTTCCACTGGATCTACAGATGTACACACTTTTCACACTAGAGAGCTGCTGGCAACACTATGCCTCACTTTTTCTGAATCATGAATTTTATGGAATCTTTCTGCTTTCTCCACAAAAAGTATGCAAAGACAAGCAGACAATTTTCACCCTTTGTCAGGCGAAAAGTATGGTGTCATCTTTTTTTCCACAGGTATGCTCTCAGCTTTTAGAGCACAATCAAAGACTGTCTCAGAATAAGAAAAAGGTCCAAATTAAAATAAGGACTCATTAATTCTGCATTATAGACCTGGAAGTTGTTGTTTTCTCTCTCTTGCATTTTGCTTCACATATACACTGACTAGACTTGTACCTGCAGAAAAACTTCCAGTTGAAGGCATCACCAACTCCAAAACCAAAAGGAGGCCTACTTTAAAGTCTAACACATTGGGTGCCAATGTCACAACAGAAAGATTCACTAAAGTGTAACTGGCATAAGATATACCAGTTTCTTTCATTGGGGACTGATACAATGCCTCCCACCATGTTTGACTCCCTAGCTGCCCACTTTCATGGGGGGCTGCATACAACAACAGACTGGAGCAGCACCCAGACCCACCCACCCCAAAAAGAATTAAAACACTTCCCAGCTCTGTTTATATGAACTTTCCCTGCCTAACCCATGTGCATTCAAAGCTGTTCTTCAAGACCTCTCATCCAAAGTCCTACAGCACATAAACTTTCTAGACATTGAGGCCAGAGAGAATAACAGGCAAGGTGTGAAGTATCTATAACTGCATTGAACAAGTGAGAATCAGACTGTATCGGGGAGAGGAACAAAATGTGTCGAGTAGAAAAGCCCCCAAAAAGGTTGGGTGTGGAGAACTGAAATCACAAGAACCAAACCATGCAGCCAAACCCTGAATTCTTACCAGGGAACTGGAAATAGAAGCAAATGAAACTGAAAATGTGATACAGTAATTAATGAGAAGAACAGCTCCTAACAGAATTAGGAAAAAACCAACAAAACACAATTTACTATAACTGTGAACAGAGAAATGATGAAAAAATATTATTTTCTTATGCTTCAAAACTGCTTAGTTTTCCTCTCCTTCAACACACTTACAAAAGATTTCCACAATCTACTGCATCTGTAAGCAATTCCAGTTCTCTAACATGTGACATCCGTTTTAGTCATTGTTAGGGAAAATGGGATAGGTCATTTTCTTCACTACCCCAGCACTTTTCCACAGTATTCAGGAAAGGAACACACACTCTTTAAGGTTCTTTCAAGTACAAATGCACATTGTCTGCTGGGAATGACAAGGTGTTTGTTGTCCTATTTATGAAAATAAGTTTTAAGAAACATAACATCTTTTTTATATAGCAGCAACAACCTCATGTCCCTGTAAGATACAACAGATGCTGTGGCACACACTGAAATTATTCAGAGACCAAAGAATGGACAAAGCAAACTCAGTTACTGATAATGGTGTTTCCAGTCTTGGTATGGCTTACAGAACCATGTCATCTTCAAGGCCTCCCTACCAAAACCCTTCTACAGTCACAGAAGTAAGAAGTTCAATAGATGGTGCCATGACCACAACACAGATGGCAGAACACACCATGTGTGATGTTGCTCACTGAGCATTTTTTGCTCTGTAGTTAGATGGGACACACACAGACTTACACAATTTTGAAAGAGAATTGGTGGCAGAGGGGCAGCTGCTACTTGGGGATTCAAGCTCAAGTCGCATTTTGGATCATTACCTACACAGCTTGAGCTGCTGATCTGAATTCTGCAGCACGAAGTCACAAAGTACTTTCAGACTGGAAAACCAAATGTAAAAGAAAGCCTTCAGCCCTTGCACTTGATACTACTGATGGGGCCAATGCTGCCAGGAACACAGGTACATCCTATGGCTGGTTGTCACTGGCAAAAGCAAGAGTAAGAAAGGCAAGGAAAAGAACAGCATGCCAGCTGAAAAGAACATGACTTCAATCTTGATTTTGTATCTAAAACAAACACCCACCAATATAGATAAAATCTTGGCACTTTGTCTATATGAGTTCATTAAAATAGATTTAATCCAGGAAGCTTGCTTTCTATTTTCAAGGGTTTTTTACTGAACAGGCTAAGAACACTGCACTTCCAAAACCCTTGGGAATATGACAGGGTGCTGGCTTCACTTAAGCAAACTGCAGGAGCACATTTCTAAAACACACAAGCCAAGGAAGGGTATGGTAGGCTGCCATTCCGTCAGACATCACAACAAAGATTATTTATGCGGAATCAAAGGAAACATCAGTGGAGAGCACAGCAATGAAAATGATGACTGAGCTTGACTTCTGACCCCTCTGGTTTTTCTGTCTCTGACCTTTCCACTTAACTAGACTTCAAGCTCAGCCTATGGTCTTCATCCTGCAATATTTTGAGTGCACTCAGCATTCTGAGGTACTGCGGGGATGTGCTGAACAGATTATATGATCAAACCCAGATTTAGGTAACATCTGTGATAGAAACATGTCTAAACTGTTAGACATTGGCTGCTACATAGGAGGAGCTGTTATTACTGATATCCCCTTTTTATGTGAGGCTGATGGTGTCCTGCTTCTCAAACCTATTAACCATCTGCTGTCATATGAGAAACCCTGTGACTTTAAGCATTTATTATGGTACTGATACAACTTGTCTGTACTTCCAAAACAGTGTGAATACATCAATTACAACATAAAACAAAATTTGTTGGACAACTTATGTTTAATATTAGAGGCCCACATTATGCATGCATGTAAAGTTGGAACATAAAGTAGCAAACACTGCTTTAGCCAGTAGTGCTAAGTACGAGATCATTGTGAATGTGTAACTTCTATCATACCTGCAGGAACAGATATGTCCTATAAGCATTTTCCAATAAGGGGGAGATGGGCCTGTCACACTTTTTTTGAACACACTGAAATCCTACATACTAGAGAAACATCTAAAAGCAGCATCGTATTTCACGGAAAGATAAAGGTACTAGGTGTACACAAACAATATCCAGTAAGTAAAACACATGAACAGGAGATAAACAGTGCAACAGATGAATTAGCTTGAAAACACAGTCTTACCATACTGCTTTCATATTGCTTTCATATATACTACGTGTGAAAGAAATTAGAAATGGTCAATAGGCCTTTTTGCCCTCATCAGGGCAATGACTCTCAGTGCACTCCTCAAAAACAACAGGGCTAACGATTAGCACTTCAAACACTCTGGTTCACATGTAATCACATACTATTCCTCAGGCCAACAAGCAGTTAACTCACCACTTCATTTACCTCATTGGGACTACACATGGAAATGAAAATTGAACAGGGCAAGTAAGAGGTTCAGAGTTCAGTGTTCAGCTTTTGCTTGCTGAAGTTAATGCAGCTTGAAAAATGTAAGGACAGAACATTTTAGTGAGCAATAATGGATAAAAAACATTTATTTAGCTAACTAAACTATCATAATTTGCTTAAGAAAATCAGATCCCTGATTTACAGTTTGTTTTGCTCTGAAATAAACACAGTTCACTTACCATATATTCCATGTTGGAAGCAGGTGGGAAGACTTTGCCTCTGACTTGATTATGATAATCAAGAATGGCAATCATGTCAGTCTGTGAAATGTAGCGCTTCCGCCTGGCTTTGGGAATTTTTGCAGAGTCCAGATGAGCTGCCAAAGCCGTCTCAATGTCAGTGAAATTATTGTCTGACAGGAATAGGTCAGTGGAGTTGGGTAACACTAATGCACTTGTTTCACAGAGAATGGAAAATAAGAGAGTACAACTGATTGCAGCAATTACTGTCATTTTGGGGCCAAAGGAGACAGATAGGCCACAGAGGTACTCTGCTTTAAGTCAGGCCAGCAGAAAGCAAATCTGTAGAAGAGAAGACAACCAAAGATGTGATTCTGTACATCTGGGTAGCAAGACTAAGTGAACTGGCAGGCTGTGACCAGAAAAATCATTCTGTCTGTCAGCTCAATCATAAAAGCAATCCACACAGAACATGTGTTGCTGAGCGATTTTCAGTAACTGTATTAAGTGATGATGATCTTACTACAACATACCAAATGAAATACCATAATACCATTAATTACATGGTCAGAGCTAGTAGTATTCCTCAAATAGTGACAGTGCTATCACACCGGATCAGTCCATAAACCACACTATAAATCTTGAATGGGGAGACTAGAAGAAACCTCACATCACGTTTTCCACTGAGAATTAAAAATACATCCTAGGCTATGTCTATCCCACAGGCAGGGACTGTTTTGACACAAAGTGGCAGAGATAAACCAGTAGGCAAAAGAAAACATATACAGCATGAAAGCAGGACATCTTAGAAATAGCATTCAAATCTTAAGTTCAGCAAAATGTGATGAGCACTGATAAAACTGCATGCAAAGCAAACTTATGGAGCTGAATGGCTTACCTCTGGATAATACCAAGAAAAAAAGAACACAGTCTATTGTTCTCCCAGTATATATAGCACTCTCCTATGTGATGATATGAACCTTTGTGAAGAAGTGTCTCTTATTACAACTCCCCAAAGAACAAAACTGTGCTGGTTGTGAAGCTTCTGGCCAGAGGAGCTGCTGACAGCCTTTATATGCCACAGCCTGAGTGAGGCAGTCCGGGCAGTGTCCCGGCGGGTCCCGCGCAGCCGAGGCGGGCGGGAGGGGCTGCCGAGCACACGGCAGCCATTGGGTGGCACCCCGGAGGGTGGGTGCTTTGGGGACTCGGTCACACCCCCGGCTGCTGCAGCACAAAGAGGCAGCGTGCAAGGCTCTCTCTTCGCTATTTCCTACCTTTTTTTTTCTTTTCTTTTCTTTTTTCTTTTTTTTTTTTCTTTTTTCTTCTCGCCGTGGTTGGGTTTTTTCCCCATTTCCCGAGCATCATGCTGGCTCGGGAAGCGCTGTTTCATGCAGCTCCAGGAGCCCCCACAGCGCAGCGTGCAGCTCAGAGTTTGCAAACCTGAGTTTGTTGGGGCGGTCACAGGAAACGGAACCCGTGCAGTGCCGTGCCCCGGCCCGGGCCGGCCCGAGCCGTCCCAGCAGCGCGGTGTCCCCGGGCCCCGCTCCATCCATCGCCGGCACGGCAGCTGCCCGAGGGCTGCTCGGCCCTCCGCTCGCCCCCTTCTCCTCCCTCGCCCTCTGCCCTCCGAGGCACAGGCAGAGCTGCCGGCGGTCGTGGCTGTCCCAGAGCAGTTACCTGAACGTGTGCCAGTGAGAAGCTGCGGGAGCGGCAGGACCGAAAGCTCCCGCCAGTGCCAGGGAGACATCTGTTTCCCATTAGCTAGCCTATAGCTGGATTTATTTAAGCGCAGAATGGTCCAGCCACTCACACAGTAGAGCTAAGGCCGTAACACTGAGGCCATGACGAAAGCGAGCAGAGAAGCAGCAGCAGCCAGCAATTGTGTACTGGGGGCAGCATATGGGAGCTACACAATGTCAGGCTGACCCCCACCAGGGCTGGGCGACCTGGGGCAGCCTGCAAAATGAGACTTTTAAAAGTGTAGTTATAGCATTTTGTGACATATAAAAGGAGCTCGGAGAGAGAAACACAACAGGTTTGAAATTACACCAAAACTTAGGAGTGCTCAAAAGTTTCAGTAGCTCTGTTAGAGGAGCAATATGGGATTTAAGTATTAAGGAAGTGCAGTCCAGTAGTTGGAGCGCAGGGCTGGAAGCCAACACTCACGCTCTCATTTTGGCTCTGCTACTCACTTGCTGTGTGGCCTAACCCAAACCATTTAATCTCTGTGTGCAATCTCTACAACAGTGTAATAGTCTTCTACAGACATGTCGTAAGGATCAAATGACTAGTGCTTGATAGTGTACTTTGTGATGAAAGACGTTAAGTATAAAGTGTCATAATTAGTTATATTACTATATGTATACCCAGCCTGTCCAAAACTGCTACTTAAGCTTCAGGTATTCCTTTGCATGATTATACAAGAAACTTGAACGCATAATTTGTCCTTGCAAGACTAGATGTTGGATGATTCATTTAATTCAATTTTCTTTCTTCTGAAATGAAGTTCGTATTTGTTCATGTTAATGTCAGGAATTGCCTTTCCATTGTTTGAATACAATGAGAATTCTCAGCTCCTTTGAATTGCCGCAGGTCCTTTGATTTCATCTGAGTGCGATAAGTTATCAGAGGGAAGACACCAGCTTAACATGTCAGGAAGTTCAGAGGGCAGATTTTACTGGTTAGTCACATTTTAGATTGCTATAATTATTTCCTCATACTCACCTCATGGCAGTACTTAGAAGCTGTTATGATACAGGGCACTATACAGAACATCCAGGATATACAAGCAAATGTGAAACAGCCATAGCTTTCACACCTGTAAAACTGAGCTGTACTTTCCTGCAAACAGACCAGTTGATGTTAAAATTCTTTTATTTCCCTAACCATCTAATTATTTGATTCCATGTCAACAGGCAGTCAGTGCAGCTACTCACCTAAATGTAAAAAAAAAAAAGGTTATGAGCAATGCTAACAAGCATTGTTGGAAAAAGTATATTGTGAATGCGAAAGGCCTTAGAGCATGAGAGTGTCTCAACCCAAATGTGTTGTACTGGTCAGTTGTCAAGAAGGACTTGCAAATAGTGAAAGAGTGGGAGTTACTCTCAGGCTTGGCAAGTAAGATAACGAAGACAATCACAGGCGCACGTGCGTTCAGTTTTCTTCTGAAAGAGTCAATCACCAGATATGCAGTGAAATTTAGCAAGCAAGACCAGTGAAGCCACACAAAAGTTCTCATGAAGGTCTCTGCCAAGGAGAGGAATGTCTAAAATGAAGAGGAATGAAGAAAAAACACATCAAAGACGTCTGCAGGGAGAAAAATAAGAAGTGGATGGAACCATCTGAAACGTCCACAAAAAGAGCTATTTCCTGACTCTTCAGCCATCTCTGAAAAGACAAAGAAAACAATTAGACCTGTGATAAAAGACCATTACAGGCCAGAGACAGAGCATTAGTGAGACTTTGAATGAGTCAAAGTATCTGTAAACCTAATTAAGAACAGAATGTGCCAGCCGAGACCGCCACAACATGGTTAGTGAGCAGCCTGGAAAAAAATAAAGGGCAATAATTCTTGTACTTAATGTCGGCAAATGTTACCACTGAGAAAAGTTATATAATCAAGAATGAGAAAGAATGTAGAAGAAACTTAGAAAGAAAAATAACTCAGCTTATCTTCTGAAAGACTCAGTTCTAGGAAATGGACCAGATTTCAAGGTTTCACTGGAAAATATCTATGTTTTCACAGAACCAGTGTTCATGCATAGGAATAAAAAAAGGAGAAATGGCAAATTAAATGTATTAGCGTAAGATCTAAATTTTGTATGGCCCATAGGCATGGGTCAAAAAGAACAGGATGTAAGTTTATGAAATGCAACATTTTCATGTTCACTGCGTAATAAAAGTGATGACTCAAAATAGTCATGGTTCTTCTGCAGTGTATTCCTTTCATTAAGACTATAAAATCTGAGCTTCTGAGTAATGGGTGATTACCCATTGCTTAACAAAGTAGGATGAACTTCATCATGTTGAGTGACATTTATTTTAGTAAATGAATTATGAATGTATAACAGCTGAATTGTTGTAATTTAAGAATAGTGTATTTACAGAAAAAGAATTTTATGCTGATTGCTAATATTAGGCAGTTAAGCCTGAAATATGTGTTATAATTTGCTTGTATTCTGACTAACTTGAAAATACCTGCCTGGGATTTGAGATACTTTTGATATTATATCTATAGTGGAAGACCATAATTCATACAGTTGAAGTCTAAAATGTGTATTTTTTCCCTGTCCTGTATCTCCAAGCACAGTACGGTTCAAAAAACCTCACACATTCGTATTTCTCCCATGGTTTTTTGACACTTCATAGTGCTGATAGCCAGAGACAAGAATAATGTGGAGAGCAGTACCTTAACCTGAGCTCTGCCGGGTCCCAGACTACAAATCTGCTCCTACCTCTGGATTATCCTGGGAAACAAGGCAAGTTTTCTGCTGTATTTTGTATTTTAAGAACCAAAAAGTCCTTTTTAGCACAGAGTGAGGTGAGAATAGGAAACAAATTATTCATTCAAGAATGCGTTGGGTGTATCTACATCATTCTGACAGCATGGTGACAGGAATGTCATCAACTACGGCACTGTTGTAGATGAAGTTTGAAATCACAAGTCACCTGGGCCTGTAATGGTAGTTGTAAGTTTAATATTATAACAACTAACTATAATTGCCGAAGAGCTATCAAAGCTCCTGAAAAAATAATGGCAGCTGAGGAACAGTGGAGCCTAGAAACAATTTCAGCTTACTGAGGGAGATTTTCCATTGCCTAAATATCGACTTCTAGTTTCATTTAAGGTGTCCATACACTTGAGATGTCTGCTTCACAGATATGAAGGGCTTAAGAAGCCATGGAACTTAGGAATATTTGTGCCTTTTTGAGGGTGAGATGATGGAATGATGAAATCTCAAATCACATCAGACCCGCACCCTGGAAGGTTGCTTGAATAACTCTCAACATCATTGACTGTATTGACTATATCCTTGAAAATTACACTGGAGGTTTAAGCGCTCGGATTATGTATAGACAGTACTTTTGGTGTCTTCATCTTGAACTGGATCCTATCTAATGTATCAAATTGTGCCAAAGATAAAAGTTTCAAACAAAGAAGATAGAACAAGTATGATATGGACAGTCATATTCTCAGCATTATGCATTTTTTCCAAACAAGTTAAAAACATAACTTTCACCAAACACAACCATTAATATCCTTAATATACTGTATAGACAATTGCCACAGGGTTGGGTGGCAACAGTAAAAAAATCAGCATGTGGAAGATTCATGAAACAATTTCACAGAATTGTTGGGGTTGGAAGGGACCTCTGGAGATCATCTAGTCCAACCTTCCTGACAAGGAAGGGTCACTTGGAGCAGGTAGTACAGGAATGGTCTGCATGGGCTTTGAATGTCTCCAGAGAGAGGGACTCCACACCCTCCCTGGGGAGCCTGCTCCAGTGCTCTGCCTCCCTCCATGTAGAGAAGTTCTTCCTTGTGTTGAGGTAGAATTTCTTGTGTTTTAGTTTATGGCCATTACTCCTCGTCCTGTCACTGGCCACCTCTGAAAAGAGTCTGGCACCATCCTTTTGACACCCACCTCTGAGATACTTACATGTATTAATGAGATCCCCTCTCAGTCTTCTCTTCTAGACTAAACAGGCCCTGCTTCCAAAGTCTCTTCTCATAAGAAAGATGCTCCAAATCCCTGTTTGCTCAGGTTTGTCTATTGTTTCTGCAAGTATACCAATAGCCTAGAAAAGAATTAGTAGAAAATGAGGAACAATTATTTATAATGAGAGGAAATGTTAATTACGTGTATCAAGAACTCTGCTCTGCCAAGAAGGTCCTGCAGAGTAAAGTTGATGCTAAAGAGCTGTTGCCAGTCATAATATAGCATTTCTTAGAAATGAGGTAATTAGCACACTTTGAGGCACTGATAAAATCAGTATTCTTCTCGCTGACACACCAGCAGAAACCACTGGTCACAGAGGAGGGAAGCAGAAGGGTTAAGAATTTACTAGGCTAAGTGTACTTGTCATTTTAAGCATACGTTTTCCAGACTTTCCTTTGGTTGTTGTGTCACATTTCACTACTCTGGGCATCGCTTAGGAATCTTATCATAACCAGTGTAATGAAAACAGATGAATGCATCAGTACTTAATTTCTTTGGATAGATAAATTATAAAACAAAATCTCCCTAAGCGTCAGAGTAGTGTCATCAGTGCTTGTCTTGTGGTATCATCATAACCAAACATAAGCATTTGTTTTTGTTCTCTCATAGCTCCTTGATGATATAGTATCTTTATATGGTGTTTTAAGCATCTCTGTAATTGAAAATGGAGTCAAAAAATCCAGTTTATACCAATACTAAAAAAAGCAACATTTCTCACTCCAAGTGCAGAAGTTCATGTTTCATTTCTGCTGGATTGAAGCACCCTTTTTAGAACTTTAAAGAGTACTGAAATGAAAAAGAATAATATTTTAATGGGTTTTCAACATTTGTCATCTGTCAGTCAGGTTCTTACTCTAGCATTATGTCACTTTAAGTACTTCTAATATTTCTTTTTCTATATAAAGCAAGGATATGTAGCAACTTGGCACTCACTTTGGAGAATGGGTCTGTATATTCTGCAGTATTTCTCCTGACCTTTAAGGAACATAGGATCATAGAATCATTTAGGTTGGAAAAGACCTCTAAGATCATCAAATCCAACTGTTAAACCAGCATTGGCAAGTCCACCACTAAACCAGGTCTGTAAGCGCCACATCTACACATCTTTTAAATATCTCCAGGGATGATGACTCCACCACTTCCCTGAGCAGCCTGTTGCAAAACTTCACAACCCTTTCAGTGAAAAAAAATTTCCCAATATCCTATCTAAACCTCCTCCTGTGCAACTTGAGGCCATTTCCTCTTGTCATGTCACTTATTACTTAGAAGAAGAGACCAAACCTCACCTTCTTACTACGTCATTTCACGTAGCTGTTCCCCGTGAGTCTCCTTTTCTCCAGGCTAAGCAACCCCAATTCCTTCAGCTGCCACTCATAAGACCTGTGCTCCAGACAATATCCTATCTAAACCTCCTCCTGTGCAACTTGAGGCCATTTCCTCTTGTCATGTCACTTATTACTTAGAAGAAGAGACCAAACCTCCCCTTCTTACTACGTCATTTCACGTAGCTGTTCCCCGTGAGTCTCCTTTTCTCCAGGCTAAGCAACCCCAATTCCTTCAGCTGCCACTCATAAGACCTGTGCTCCAGACCTTTCCCCTGTGTTGCCCTTCTCTGGACACACTCCAGCACCTCGATGTCCTTTGTGCAGTGAGGGGCCCAGAACTGAACACAGGATTTGAGGTGCAGCCTCATCAGTGCTGAGTACAGGAGGATGGTCACTGCCCTGGTCCTGCTGGCCGCACCATTGCTGATCCAGGCCAGGATGCTGTTGGCCTTCTTGGCCGCCTGGGCACAGCTGGATCATGTTCAGCCAATGCTGACCAGCCCCCCCAGGTCCTTTTCCTCTGGGCAGCTTTCCAGCCTCTCTGTTCCAAGCCTGTAGCACTGCATGGGGTTATTGTTAGCTTACTGAACCTCATAATTTGCCTCAGCCCAACAATTNTAGCTTACTGAACCTCATAATTTGCCTCAGCCCAACAATTCAGCTTTTCTAGATCCCTCAGCAGAGCCTTTTTGTCCTCCAACACATCAACACTCCTGCCCAGCCTAGTGTCATCTGTAAAGTGTTGGAAGTTGCTCTTGATTCCCCCATTCAGGCCATCAGTAAAGATACTAGACTGAACTGGCCGCAGCACTGAGCCATGGGAATACCAGTTGTGACCAGACACCAACTGGATATAACTTAATTCACCAGTACTTTCTGGGCCCAGCCATCCAGCCAGTTTTTTTTACTCCTCCAAGCCATGAGCCACCAATTTTTCCAGGAAAATGCTGCGGGAAATGGTGTCAAAATCTTTACTAACATCTAGATAGACAACAACTGCATCTTGTCCCATTTGCCAGCTTCCAGTTAGCTGGGACCTCCCCAGTTAGCCAGGACTGCTGGTAAATGATGGAAGGTGTCTCAAAGAGCGCTTCTCCCAACACCCTCAGCACCTTTGGGTGGATCCCATCTGGCCTCATAGACTTGTGTGTGTCTAAGGTGGTGTGGCAGTTCACTGCCCATTTTCCCTTGGTTTATGGGGGCTTCATTCTGCTCCTCATCTCTGTCTCCCAGCTCAGGGGACTGGGTACCCAGAAAACAGCTGCCTTGCTATTAAAGACTAAGGCAAAGAAGGTATTATGAGGGGATTTTCCTTAGCCCTCCTTTTGTTGCTTTGTGTTTATAGAAACATATTTTTTTTGTCTTTTATGACACCAGTCAGATTATGTTCTAGCTGAGCTTTGGCCCTTCTAATTTTCTGTCTGCTTAACCTCACGATGTCCTTGTAGTCCTCCTGAGTTGCCAGCCCCTTCCTTCAAAGGTCACAAACTCTCCTTATTTTACTGAGTTCCAGCCAGAGCTCTCTGTTCAGTCAGGCCGGTCATCTTCGCTGCTATCTTATCACTCAGCACATGAAGATGGCCTGTTTCTGTATTTTAGTATTTCTTTCTTGAAGAATGTCCTGTTTTTCTGGACTCCTTAGCCCTCCAGGACTGCCTCTCAGGAGACTCTGTCAACAAGTCTCCTAAACAGGCCAAAGTCTGCCCTGTGGAAGTCCTAGGTGGAAGCACTGCTGATCCCACTCCTTTTTTCTCTGAGAACTGAAAACTCACGTTTCATGATTTCTGTGCCCAAGATGGCCTCTGACCAGAACATCACCCACCAGTCCTTCTCTATTCAAAAACAACAGATCCAGTGGGGATCCTTCCCTGCTTGACTCCCTCGCCAGCTGTGTCAGGAACATATGTTATACACACACTCCAGGAATCTGGAAAGCTGCTCACCTTCTTCCTTCATATGCAAATTTTAGGAGCAGAGCAACCTTCTAAATTGTTTGACCTGAATATGCCCAAATGAACTTTGCTTAAGGAAACTAAATTTAAAACTGAAAAAAGTTTCCAAATATTCAAAGAATGTGGGGTTTAGTGACCAGTTAGTTCACTGTGTTCAAAGCACTTAATGTCACATCGGTTTCTGGATCAGCTGCTGGCCTTCTTTGTGGCTCTGGGATATGTAGTTTCTAGAGTCTAAATCTGTGTCTTTAAATGCCCTTCTGTCTCTTTTTCTATCATCTAGTGGCACTAAACAGATAACCTTTTTAGGCATGTGGTAGAATGAAGTATTACCTGAGTGTTGCAATTTTAAAAAACTTTTCTTGTGAGGCATCTTCTTAGATGTCTATTTCTCGCCTTCACAACATTTTTATTTTTATATTGCTAACTTGCTCAGTATTATGTTGTCACATAACCTGACGCACACACTGTCTAAAGAAATGGAGGAGCAGTTTCTTAAAACGTGAAAGTTGAAGTGGTGAGTTATTAAATGCCTAGTAGCTAATAAGCTAAATAATTAAATGTGGTAAAAGTTCCTCAGAAATACAGCAGAAAAGTTGGGCATGAATTTCATATCTTCATAAGAATGAATAAATATAATGAAAAAAAGTATAAG
This sequence comes from Oreocharis arfaki, assembly GCA_013398015.1. NCBI lineage: Eukaryota > Metazoa > Chordata > Aves > Passeriformes > Paramythiidae > Oreocharis > Oreocharis arfaki. Next base: position 393,343 of record VZRR01000990.1, read on the forward strand.
GAGAAGATATTTTCTTTTTTATGTATGTACTCTTGGGCCAGAGGTATGAGAAGCATTTATTATTCCAGAAAAGTGAAGTGGCATAAAGCAGTTATTAGCCTGTACTACAAATATTTTAGGAAAACAGAACTCCTAGAGAGAAAGAGTCTTTTAAAAGATATCAGTTTCCTGTAAAAACTTAAAGAGAGGATGAAACTTTTCAAGCATTTGCAACGTATTTGAGACTGTCGAGTTAATTATGTAATTTTGAGGTTTTATGGAATCTCTAATTCAAGACTGAATTGTAGTAAGAATGAGAGACCCAAAATGGAGAATGAGGTTGCTAGGAGAACGTGACTAACATAAACAAGAACTGCTATCATATGCCAAACTGAAGCTAATGGACACAATAGTTTACAGAGTAGTTTCCAGGCTCTTCTTTTGTATCTTCTGAGACCTTATTCTAACATCTTTGGGGACCTCTAGACAGTCTTCTAGGAACTTTGGAGTGACTGTTGCTGGGAAAGGGTAGCTATTCCACAATTTTTCTTCTACCAAATCTATCAGCTGCTGAATACTTTTTCAGCTGTTTACGCTAAAAAGCGTATACGTCTTTTATCTTGGCTGCCTTCTGGTTTGGCAATGTCAAGCAGCTGCATCTGGGAAAGAAGAGGCCTTGTTCCCAGCAGGGCTCTGGAGGGAGCCTAAAGGCTGACATTGTGGGAGACCATGTCCTCACTTGCAGCAGCCGTGTGTTTGTTGAGGAGCCAGGTTGCCACATTAAGGAGATGTGGAACAGGGGTTGGGAATACATAGTATCTGGTAAGATGACAGAGACTCAACAGAGGGGCTGAACCCGAACTGCACAGAAGGTGGAGAAGCTCTATGGTGTTTGAGTGGTTGGAAGTGAAGAAGCTGAAAAAAGTTGGAAAAAATTATGGACAGGTGGAGGAATGAGCCAGTGGGATCTCAGCAAGGACAGATGCCAAATCATTCAATTGAGCAGAAACCTCTGATACAAGCTGGGCCTACTGGGATACTGGCAGGGAGCAGCTCTGTGGAAAAGGACCTGAGGCCTTGGTAGACCAAATTAATATAAGCTAGCAGCATGTCCTCACATCAAAGGCTGAGAGCTTCCTGGAATGTATTAGCAGAAGCCATTATTCACTTTTACTTGACAGTTTTTAGGTCACTAAAAACTAGAACACTGTAGTGCATCCAGTTTCCTCAGACACACCCAACCCAATAAAAGAAAGACACCAATAATATGGAGTGACTTCAGCAGAAGGCCATCAAGATGATCAGGAGCTGGAGCATTTGTGCTGAGAAGAGGCTAAGAATAGGCCTTATTCAGCCTGGAGGAGAGATGAGTTCGAGGAAGACCTGAGACCAGTCTGGCAGAAGCTATGTGGAGGTAACTGAGCAGATGGAGACAGTATCTTCAGCAGTGTTCAACAGGAGAACAAAAGAAAATGGACATAAATTGAAACAAGAAGTTCAGACATAATATAATAAGAAGCTTTTCCTTTATGTGGACGGAACAGCAACAAAACAGGTTGCCCAGGGAGTTTGGACAATCTGTGTTCTTGGAAGCTTGTGAGACCCAACTGGCCAAATCCCCAAGCAGCCTGGTCTGAGCTTAGAGCTGACCCTGCTTTGAGACTTCCAACCTGAGTTACTCTATGATAGCAGAGAAATGCCAGATCAATTTCTTGTAAGAAACGCAAGACAATACCCCTACAGTAGTGAATTTGTGAAGCATAACCCCATCGGAATATCCAACGTGAAGTCAAAAAAGCCACTGCTTCAAAGAGACTGTAGGACAAAAGAAAAGTGAAGCAGGAAACAACTCTTGTTTTCAAGAAGTTACAAAGGCTCCATGTAGTATGAAAGCAAGTACAGCCCTAAAATACATCCTGCTGTTGAACAGACATTTTATTTTAGAAAAGTCTAGACTGCAGCTGTAAAGAAATAAGATTAAAATACTCTAAACATGAAGACAGCATTTGCTCTACCAGACAGAACCAAATGCAGCAGCAACCAATGCCATTTGGTCTGCATTTGTCAAGAATTATTGCAGAGATAGTTGCCTCCTGAGGTTGGAACAACCATTTGATGAAGGCTTTATACATTATAAGTGAGATGCACAGGCACAGATCATCACTATGGATGAACCACAGAAAAAAAAGCTTCAAAATAAGCCAAAATCTCAGAACACACTTAAAATTTAGTCATTTGTGAGAAAGATGATTCCTACTTCCTGAATGTAAAGGTAAGTCAAAATCTTAGAAAGGCAAGGCTTATAATTGTTTCAGAAGATGTACGTGAAAGGTTTATAGTAAAAAATCAAGGAGATAGGGACAAAAAAGTGTGGTTTAAGGCAAGTAAAGCTAATCAAAGGTAGCGAGTGAAAACATTCAACAACAGAAGGCATAGAAGAAATTCTACAGAAATGTCAATGTCAAACCTTTTTACAAACTAAGAAAAATTCACCATGAAGAAATACTTGTTAAGCACATGATAAAGAAAAGGTAGATGTGGAATCAGTATGGGATGATAACTTCTCAAAAGATTTTCCTCTTTCATGATGTACAGACATAAGGCAAGAACTTGGCTTTTGTGTTCTGTAACTACAAGACTAAAGAGATCCAAATCCTTCCTTCTTCATTTTCCATGTCCATGGAGCTACTCTTGCCACACTAATACGTTGGCATCATTCAGTTTCCGAGCTGACTTTTAAGTGCGGTCTTCCAGCAGTGGAACAAGCTTACCCTTGGAAAGGGAGAGCAAAGTCCCTGACTCTACCCTGTCCTTTAAGAAAAACATTCATTGCTATTGAGCTGTTACTATCAGTGTTTGTTTTGCTTAGAGAAGGTCAAAGATACTGACTTTGTCTGACTTTGAACTTCATCTCAACCCTATGACACTAGAATGCAGGGGAAAGAATCCTCTATCTACAGAAGTCTTCTTCCCATTTTAGGAAGAACTCGTTAACTCTCTTTATAGTTAGGTCAAGTTACTCTGATTTCTGACATGATTTCATGTTTTGATTCCCAAAACCTTTGAAGAGCCTGCTATGCTGTGCTTTCAGGGCTATGCTTTAGATGGTAAAATTGTTTGCTCACAATGTGTTATAGTTCAGTTTTGTCCATAGGCAAAGTAGTGAAATTAAAAAACATTCGTTTGAACTACTCTGAATTTAAAATATCACTCCCATTTACTAGCTGTCAGTGAGAAAATAGAGAGTACTTATCCAGATACAATTATATTCTGGGCAGTTGCCATCTAAAGGACTTTTTTATGGAGGTAAAAGCAACTCTGCAGGTTTGTTTGACTCCTGTGACTCTGGTTTAGCCTGGTGTGCTTTAAGATGGTGAGAAATGTGAACACTTACCTTTTGCAGAATACTCTATGCCCTGTGATAAAGAGCAGATTCATGTAAATTTGCTATTTTTTTCTTCATTCTCTTTCATTCCGAGGTGAGATTAGGAATGAAAAAATTTTTGATTTTTTGTCCGGTTCTGAGGTGGGATTATCCGTGATTTAGTCATTCACACATAAGTATAGGATAAGCAATCACAGGCCTTTCAAATGAGGAATCTCCCTGTGTAGATGTGTGAAGGATAGCTGTCTGCAGCTTGTGCTACGTTGACTTTTCCCCCTTCATTTAATCTGCTTCACATGGTTCAACAGCCACCGTGACATGGAAAATATAACAGTATTCAGCAAGGTGTCAGCTTTACATCAGAAGAAATGAGACTCATATTTTCCTTTTGCTGGTTATGGTTAAATATTGTCTTCTGTTGGGAAGTGCTCTTTTAATAATTCCAAGCAAGTCTAACCCTGATGACATGGAGACAAAGAGAAAGCCACTAGCATCAGACAAATTTTTTATATCTTTTGCCTCTGGAATTTTTGCCTCCCATGAGTTTGTTCTTGAGTGTTGGCAGTTCAGGTGCAGATACACCCAATCACTTTGGATCCTGGGTAGATCAGCTTTTTCCATTTGTTTTGTATTTTCTATATAAACTGAAACATGCAGCCACTGGACCAAATGTGATTCACAAATGTTTTCTTAAGCAATATAGAAAAGCCTTACTTTCAACACAGAGGTGGAAAGTACACCATATAGAATAGAGCAAGCAACACATAGTGCTGCACTTGAAGTAAGAGTTCTTTCATAATAAAGGATTTCCATATCTGTTTATATGTTTCTCTCTAAAATTGATAAAAGAAGTGTAGCTCAGTCTGGGATCTACTTTAAAAACTTCTATGAACTACCTCCATTTTGGGCAAAGTGCGTGAGAGTCACTGGCCTTTAAAAAATATGAAACATCTTGATAAGAACATTCCTTCGGGAAGAAGGATAAATGGCACTTTTTATTTGTCAGTGAACCACTGACTGGGAAAATTCTGGGGAAACCGTGTCTTGTGAGGCAAACAGAATTGGTAAAAGGCATTTCTTACTGCTGAACAGAATGGTGGCAGTGGTTTTATCAGTCTTGATGCTGAGTTAAAGCCTTGGACTTTGGCAAAAATGTTTTATTGTTAATTTATTTCAACTGGTTTTGTGGCTTATTCAACTTATTCCTTGGGGCTAAAAGAGTTTAAGAGAGATGCGTTTCAATTATTTAAATCACCTGGATTAAAGTTACTGTCACTGGAAGGGCTACTCTTGTACTCCTTCATTTTGAGAGTCATCAGTAGTTTTCCCATAAATACATCTGCATTAGATTTGGAAAGAACTGGCAAAGACTAAAGGAGACACCTTCAACTCATGTCAATCTTCTGTGTCCTGTTAGATTATTTACACTTTTATGGATACAGGCAATACAATGGCCTCTTTGACCTCCAGCAAAGATCTCTGACAAAGATCTCTGGTAATACAACTAGACAAAATATTTTAAAAAAGAGGAATGGTGGTGTTGAGTTTGTTTTTACAGCAGGTCTGCCAAGTGATGCAAATGCAAATTGGAATTCCACATTCTGTATTAACAAAAGACAAAGCACAATATTATTCTTTAATGCCCTTATGAATGTTTTTTTCCAGCTGTATACAACAATTCTGATCTTTTAGTAGGAAAACTGCATTCCTTTCTACATCGAAGTCCAAGTTCATAAAATACAATCAATTCTGATGTTAAAATCCTTTTAATTTAGTGAAAAAAAGTCATTGTTCTATCAGACATTTTGTTATAGTGCTAATCAGAGTCATTTCACAAAATTATTTTAAGCACTGACATGAATTACTAAGTGGAGGTAGAAACAGCTCATATGAAATCAATTAAGGTCCATTGATTACACTGGGGTTTCATTTGGACTCTGTGCTTGCATTTTTGCTGTGTGTGTTCTTTTTATTAATTTGCTAATAACTGGTTTGTGCTGCATAATGGCCCTAAACTGGGAAGATTATCAAGTGTTTTATGAGCCATATACACGACTAGTATCTCTCAGCATTGAGATCTTGCTCAGTCTTTAAGAGTCATCCCAAAGGATGTGTTCCAAATGTTTTAGCTCCTCGGGCAAATTATTTCACCTGCAATTTTGTTTGCAGTTTCAGTTAGCTGACCACCACAGATGTCCACATCTACTGAGTCACATTTAAAATTAGGGAAACCAAAATTCCTAAGGCAGATACCAGAAGTAAATGACAGCAACCAGATCTGCCAGAAAGTCAGCTATTGGCCCACAGTTACTTGCAGGTGCAAACTCCAGATACAAATAGGAAGATGAGCGTCTAATTTTCATGTCTACTAAATTCAAATATTAATCTGACAATCCAACACCATTATCTTGAATTGATTTTTCATCAATATATGCCAAATCTGGCTGTACCAGCAGTACAAACTACTTCTAGCAGATCACAGCAGGAAGAAAAATAAAGCAGCACCACAAAAAACTCTAAAACAAACCAAACCAAAACAGAAAAATCTTAAACCAATAGATTAAAAACTAGATCATTTCCTGTCAATTATCAGTGGAAATGTAAGAAGGCTAAATACAACCATCCAAGTTAGGATACAGCTAAAACATTCAGGAAAATGACTCCATTCCCCTGCAGAGTTCAGTGTGATCTTTACTGACTATACTTAGTCAAGTACTCAGTTTCAAATTTTATAGGAAAATCTGGTCCTCCAAAATGATCAGTGATATTAACTGACTTGCAAAAACAAATGCAACTGATTAAACTACTGTTTCATTGTCGCTGCGACTGCTCGGCC
>VZRR01000991.1:3744-22911 GCA_013398015.1 Oreocharis arfaki
CCTCGTTGCACATCTGAGGGCGGCAGCGGGGCTGGCTCCCCGCTCCCGGAGGTCGCCTTTGTTTTCCCTGTGTCGCTTCTCCCGAGCAGCCGAGGGGGCGGGAGGGGGCCGGGGCCGGGCCGGGCTGGGCTGTGCCGGGCTGGACCGGCCGCCCCTTCTCCTCCTCGCCCGCCGGAGCTCGCCGAATTGGTGCCGTTCCCCCGGGCGGCACTGTGCCCCCGCCCCGGGGCTGAGCAGCCGCCGCCCCCCGGGACCCCCATGGCACCGCCGCGATGTTCGTGTCCCGGCTCCTGGATTTCCAGAAGACGCGCTACGCCAGGTAAATCCGTCGGTGCGGCGGTCCCCGACCCCCGGTGCTCGCGGAGCACCCGGACAGCCCCAATCCCTCCCCGGGCTCGGCTCCACTGGGATGGAGCCCGAAAGGATCTTCAAAAGCTGCTGAGTGCCTCAAAGCACAGGGCAAGTGCGGGCTGGGCTTTTGGCTACCTGCTTTTCTGCATCCCTAAAGGATTCTCAGCATCCTTGGGAGCCTTCGCTGCCTTTCGCTGCTGGGTCTAACTTCACCGCGGCTCTCCCGCTGCCGGGGGAGCAGGACCCTGCCTTCCCGCGGGAACAGACCCCAGCGCTGGCTCCGAACTCCCCATGGAGGCACCAGTGTGGTCCAGGGTCCCGCTGCACCCAGGTGGGTGGGCACCAGGTGGGTGGGCACCTCTCCCAGCCCGGACCCGCAGGCTCAACAGGGTTCCCATGGGATGCAGCGGTGGTGGAACCTTCTCTCCCTCCATGAAATCCCCAGGGACGTTTGCCAGCAGCAGCCGGGACTTGTTTTAAAAGCTCGGGTGTAGCAGGAAACCTCCCGGTGTTACCTGTGCGGGGGGAAACCTGAGGATTGCTGAGCACAGGTCAGAGGGCACTCGGCCACACGCGCTGCTGCGGGATCAGATGTGGCCTTTGGGAGGGAGCTGGCAGGTGACATGGGGACAACGTCTGCTCCCCGGGTGGCCGGGATGAGTCAGATGGCACCGGGTGCTGCACAGCCAGATGGGGACCAGGGGGGTGCTGGGGGTGCTCAGCTTTGCACCGAGGACACGCTTTGCTCGCAGCTCCCTGGCACTGTGGTGGGGAGGTTTTCCTGCCTGCAGAGGGTCCCACGGGCTGGCACAGCTCCTGGGGGTACTCAGCTCTGTGCTGCCACTTCCAGACTCCCAGTGGTCCTGTTAGGGGCAGATATAAGAGAAAAACTTGTGTGAAAAGAAGTGGTGATGGTGTTTCTTGCCTGCTCCAGGCAGGATGATCCCTGAGGGATGTTTGTCTGGGCTGGGTAAGGACAGGAGACCATCCTCCTACCCCCTCCAGCCATCGGCTCCTTTCCTTCCAGCTGTCCCATGGGGAAAATCCATGCTTGCATCTCCACATCTCAGGCATCTGCCTGAAACGTGGCCACTTGTTCAAAGACTGTTTTGATGCTGTATCTGCCTCCTGACAACCTTTGCCTGGGGGAGAGGCAGGAGGCTCCCAGCAGGTCTGCACAATGTGCCTGGTACAGAACCTTGTGAAAATTGAGAATTCAAGACTTCCCCCCACCTCAGTTGGCATGCAAAGGACAGAGCTGGGGGAAATGGAGCTGAGCAAAGCTCTGTACCCCCCAGAGCAGGAGGCAAACCATACCTTTAGCCCATGGCAAGGGTGCAGAGGCTCTTTGAGAGCTGGTCATCAGATCTGGTGCTGCTCTACTGACATCAGTCTCCCCCAGCAGAACCCATCTGCCAACCTGTTACGTGATTTATCCTGAATCGGCGTACTCCAGCCTTGTTGTGGTCCTTTGTGGAGACAGCTTGTTAAATGGGATGAGGCATTATAGAGAGCCTTGGAGGGATGGTGCCCACGTGCAGGGCAGGGGCTGTGGGGAATGGGAAGGGTCAGATCCACAGGGAATCCTCCAGCTCTCGCTGTGTGCCAGGGCTGGATGGGGAGCAGCGGGTGATGGGTGCTCCCTTGGCTTTCACCCCAAGAAAGTCACCAGCACGTGATGCTTGCCCAGGGCTTCCTGTATCATCGCAGAGATCCTCTTAGCCTAGTGCTCAAAAATAACAGTGGGATAATCCCCATCCCCCCGCACTCCATGCACACCAGCTCTGCTCTCCATGGAAATCCTCTGCTGGGGCATATCCCAAAAGAAACCCTAAAGCTGCTTCTTCCTTTATGCCAGGGATGCTCTTTCAGCTGAGCTCTGAGGTGAGAATTGGGGCGAACAGAAGCCAGGGGACTCACGGTGGCATGTGCCCTTCAAGGCAGCAGAAGCATCTCGAGTCCTGTGGTCAGTTTTCACTACAGGAAAGATGTTGAGGTGCTGGAGCAGATCCAGAGAAGGATAATGGAGCACAAGACTGATAAGGAGAAGCTGAAGGAGCTGTTGGGGGTTCAGCCTGGAGAAAGGGAGGCTCAGGGGGGACCTTCTCACAGTTCCCTGACAGGAGGGTAGAGCCAGGTGGGGGTCAGGCTCTGCTCCCAGGGAACAAGGGACAGGATAAGACAAAATGGGCTCAAGCTGCACCAGAGGAAGTTTAGATTAAAAGGGTAGACAGGCATTGGAACAGGCTGCCCAGGGAAGTGGGGTAATCACCATCCCTGGAAGTTTTCAAAACCACATGTGGATGTGGCACCTGGCGACATGGTTTGGGGTGAACATGGCAGTTCTGGGCTAATGGTTGGTCTCGATCTTAACAATTCTGTGTTTCCATCTTGCAACATCTTTTCAGAGAATGTGGCCTTGCTTATGGTGTTCCTTGGAAAAACAAAACATATCAAAGTTTTCTTCGTGGTGGAGAAGCCTGGAACAGGCTTCATTTTTCATGTCATTTTATCTAATTTTGAGCAAGGAGCAAGAAAGGAGGAACTTGGCCATTGATACACCCACCAAAAGGAATAAGTAAAACACAGCATAGTGATGAAAGACCTGTTGTGTGAGAACAAAGAGATGGAAAGCAGTGATGGATGTGGGAACGTTCTGTGAACTGCTAGGAGAAAACTCAGGGCTGGAGGGGCACTAGGCTGTCTCCAAATCCCTCCTGGCCGGGCTTTGAAGATGCAGCGTTAGAGCTGGGACAGAGAGGAAGAAAGCCCAGGGAGGGGCTGTCACCGTGGTGGGGACAGGGGGCAAGGCGGTGCCATTAGAGCACGCCTTGGTTATAAATGAGGAACTCGGTGGTTTCTGCTCTGCTGTGGGGCCCAGGAGGCTCTTCCATCACTGACACCGTGGGGAAATGGAGTTTCAAAGCACAGTTGCTGCAAGGCTTTCCCTGTCACTCACAACCTGCACGCTTGACAAGCAACATCCATCTCCTGCCCCACAGGCCAAGTTTAAGAACCACCAGAGGGTTATCCCCTCACTCCCCCTCCACTCTTCCTCCCAGCTCGCAAAAACGGTGCTGGGTCCCTCCCAGACCAACAGATCAGACCAAGCTGCATCTTTATCACTGGACTCATTGGTCAGATTACACTGACCTGGTAACCAAACCCTCACCACCAGCTTTGACCCCATTTTGGCCCAGTTTTAACTCTAACATGGTGTGGTCCTTCCTGCCCGTGTAGCTGCCCTGGGGCTGAGGATCTCCCTGTGGGGACAGGGAATGCTTCCCAGACTTTGGCCATCCAGAGCTGTAATTGGAAGGAAACCTGATTAATCAGTGAGCTGCTGTATCCAGCCAGCTTCAGCATCTCTGGAGCAGCAGTGGATTTGCTGGGAGCTGCAGGGCACTGAATCATCCTCATAAACTGATAGCAGCTCCTTTGATTTGTTCACGTAAAAGGCTCTAAATCTTACTGTGTTTGTTTGTCTTGCCCCGTGTGGAGCAACACAAAGAGGAGCAGCCAGGAAAATCCATGTTAATGTCTCAACCCAGGAGCAGGGGGCTCTGTGGGGGTCTCTGTAGGTGCATGGTCCAGGCTTGTCCTCACCTCCTCACCAGCACAAGGGGATGGAGGTCTGAGCTCTACGCTTGCTCAAACCCAAATCCTCTGAATTTGGGGAAAGGCAGCTGGGAACACCTTCCTTGTTTCTCCCGGCACCTGTAATTCTTGAGCAAGGAGACATTCATCAGCTACTCCAGCATCTCTGGCCAAGACAGGGAGAGGAGAAGTGGCAGGAATAGGAGGAGCAGGAAATGTTGGGGTGCTCAGACTCCCAACACAAGGAAAGCAATGCCAGACTGACAGCCTGGACAGAGCCACCGCATTGGGAAGACCTGTTCCCCATTGCTTTACCATGAAAACATGAGCAGCCCTTGCCTGCTCCCACATGCTCCAAGATGCTTTCCAAGAGCTCTGCTTCCCCCACAGCCCACGTGGGATGAAGCAGCGAGAAGGGAAATGCTTTCAGTGTTGATACCACAGCCTGGAGCTCCTCGAGAGGCAGGGGCTGCTCACCTTGCAAGGACCATCCCCATCAAGACGTGCCTGTCCCAGCTGAGCAGACAGACCCCCTTGATGCAAAAGGCACTGCTCCAAGAGATGGAGAGGCCCCCAAAATGCCTGGGAAAACCAGGATCAGCTGATGTTACCAACCAGTTCCATGCTAGTTGCTCTGTGGGGCAGGTTGACTCAGATACTCTCTTAAAATGGCACCTGTAGGAGTCAGCTCATGTAGGTTTAGATGCTCAGGGTGCGTAATTGGAGTCAGGTATTTGGAAGGCAACAAGCTCTCAGAGCAGCATTTTTGATGGGATATGCACTCAAACTGCCCCCTTCCCTCCTCTGCAAGGGTTAGGGCACCCAGCAGGACAGGCTCAGGTGGGGACCACCACACTGGAGACGTGCATAAGTGGGCAAACCGAGCCCCATGCCTTGTGCTTTTGGGGGAAGGACGGTCTCTCGGCTGCCTGGGAAGCACATGATCTTTCCCCTCCTTCAGCTGGTGTTGGATATCAGCCTGATGTGATTCTTTGGCACGGTTTGCTGTGCCCAGCTTCACGAGGTAGCAGCCAACACAACCCATGGGAAATTCAAGCCACTGCCCAGCACGGCAGGTCAGCGACTCTGAGAAATGGGGCTCTGCCAGGACGGGTCCCGGGCTCGCCTCCCCTCCTGCTCCCTTCCCACACCCCCAGCTCCACAGCGGGACAAAGCCACGCCAACCAACTGCAACTCCCAAAGAAAGGAAGGGAAAAGAGCACAACTTATTCCAGTCCTTCACTCCCAAGGGGTGCTTGGCTGCAGCCGCATGAGGAGTTTGGTTGAATCCCCAGAGATGCTGCTGCCAGGGGATGGATGCTCAGGGCTGGGTCTGAGCAAGGCAGAGGGGACATGGCCAAACACACAGATCAGGTCTCTCCAAGTGTGACTGAAACTCAACATTTTCACGCAGTGAGAGTCCAGGGCCTGATAGGCTCTGTGTGGTAACACTGCAACCTCTCGTGATAACACGATACCACAGGTGTCATGTTCCTGGTGGGCGAGTCACATACCAGTGAGTTGAGCCAAGCAGTGCTGACCTTCAGGAGAATTTAGAGTCAACTCTGTGCTCCTGTTGGAGTTTACAGTCCAGGTTTGCTGCTGCAGAGGAAAGGATTTTACGCAGAAAGAGATCATCAGGTCAGGGCAAGGAGTTGCCTCCTCTCTGTGCTGAGCAGCACTGGCTGGCACAGCAGCGTTAGACACAGCCCTGCTCTCTGCTTTAAGTAATACTAATGGAAACCTTACTATCTGCATGCTTGGCTGGTGAAATACATGATTTTCCTTCCGTGCCTTCGCTGTCCAGAGGCATTTGCTGAATAATTTACAGATAGCATTTGTACTTGAGTAGCACCTGGGAATCCCAAATGGGAGCCTGGCTGTGTCTCTCAAGCCGTGCTGTGGGGAGCTTTTATGAACCTGTGACATGGTCACCTGCCCTTGTATTTCACAGTCACAGCCAGGGTTAGAGGCTGGGAAAGCTCCAGCCCTCAAATTATCCAAGTCTTCTGCCAGCAGGCACAGGATCCAGTGGTCACGCTCACTCCTGCCCACCTTGGGCTGTCGCAGTTAAACAGGCAGAGCCAGCTCAGGATTTATCCCACTAACTCCTTGCTCAAGGCAAGGCAGCAAGGAACATGCACAATGACTTTCCAAACAAGAAATTAATGAATAATAGAGGATTTGCAGTTCTGGAAACAGTCCTTCCAACATTCACAAAACACCTGGGACATCAGAGTCACTTTGTGACTAATCAGCTGTTGTTGGATGTCTCATGAGCACCAAATGAAACAAGAAGTCCCAGCTCAGAAAGTAATTTGGGAAACACTCACCAATCCCATCTGTTGTGAATAAACAAACAGCTCTGCTGTGGTTGCAGGGTCATGAATTGCCTTGGAAAAGTTAGAGATACCATCTACATAGAGAGCTGGGGAGAAAAATAAATATCCCTGCCCACAGGATGGGAGTATGGACGGTCAGGACCCTGCTGGGAATTGCTGCTGAGTTTCCACCACCACTCAAGCCCTGCTGGGTGTATATGGGCTCTTGTGGGTGCAGAAATGGTCAATGCCCACATCCAGCCTGGCTTGGAGCCTCCTGTGCTTGTCCCTGCTAGGATGAGGAGCAAGAAAAGAATTGTGTATGCCCTTGGTATGTTCAGGGGGAGAGCAGCATATACTCTCCTGCACCCTCTGAGGCAGCAGGATGTGTCAGGGGGTTGCCTCCTCTGTCCCTTCTCAGGGGACACCTGTGCCTGTGGCTCAGAGCCAGGTACAACACAGACCTGGCTGAGCACACAGTGCCTGTCTGGGAGCATCTCTAAGTCAGCAGCAGCACTTGCTCAGCATTTCTCAGGGCACACAGGTTGTGTAGTGCCAGGGGATGGTCTACAGCCAGCCCAGGGTGCTGGTACACGTCAGAGTGCTGGGAGTGAGCAAAACTGGGAAGGTGATGGATGATGATTTGACCTGCTGCCCATTTTGACTCACCTCGTGGAAGCAAGGCTTGCACCAAGGGAATCTGGCTGGGTTACTCCAGAAATCTGATGATCCACAAATTTACCTATGGCAGAGAGAGGTAGGGAAATGCTGGTTTAGATAAAAAGCCTTCCATTTCCTGCTCCCTACCCAAGCTGCTGGCTCCACGTGCTAGGAGGCGTGACGAAAGAAAACATTGAGATGTCCTGCTCCATCAGCCCTCCCGCCCCTCTCCCACGAGATGGGCTGGAGTCACAGGAGGGGCTCACAGACAGGCCTGTCCCAGCTGCCCCATCTCCCCTGGCCCCAGGAGCTGCCCCACAAGCTTCCAGCAGGCACAGCTCAGCTTTGCAAAGCAGGAGAGCCATATGCTTGCGTGGGAGCGCGCAGGCACTGAGGGACGGGCACGGAAGGGAGGTTTCAGCTCCCAGCGGGTGCCACGCAGCCGCGCACATGCCCACGGGGGTGGCTCTGCAGATGGCAGTGCCGGGCGGCATCGGCCTTGGCATTCCTGCTTCCCAGTGGCAAACATTCCCGTGTCAGTGGGTAGGAAGGAAAAGCAGGATTTTGCAAGGGGTCCTGAGCCGGGTAAAGCAGTAAAGTCTGGGGGGGGTCTCCTGGGCTCAAGGTGGGCTGTAGGTGTTTTGTTGTGGCCCTGCTGCGTCTCCTGAAGCCTGTGGTTGTGTCCCATACACAAACAGCAACCAGGCTCCACGCCAGCACACACAACTCCCCAGCACTGAGCTAATTACAAACCACAGAGGAGCTCAAGGGATTGAAGCCTCTTACCAGGGATGCAGCTGGAGCATTACCAGATTCCGGATCAGAGGCAGAGCGCTTGCCAAGCCCCAGCTTACGGGGATGCCACCACAGCAGCTCCCACGTGAGCACGAGCCCCAGGACCAAGCCCTGGGTGTGCAGCCTCAGGGCTATCAGAGCAAACCCAGGCCATGCATTGAAGAGTCAGAGGCCAGTCTGCCCTACAGGGGCACATCTGCTCCATCACTGTCACCTGAGGCATCACAACACTTGTTCTACCAAGGGACGGCCCCAGCAGGACTTCCACCACTGCTGGTCCACATTCAGCAAATCCTTCCTCAGTCCTTCCTCTCTGACCACCACCAAGATCTCCCTCTGTTACTTCAAAAGCAGCTGTGACACCCAGTCACAAGAGGAAGGAGAACTCTTCTCCTTTTGCAGCCAGATCCCAAGAACCACCCAGCAGGGAACACAGCTTGGAAAAGCCCCAGCTCCTTGGGCAGAGGGTGGATGCACAGAAAATCCATCTCCACAGGCTTGAGGCCAACTCCTGAGCAAGCCCAGCCCTTTTATAAGCCATTTGCAGGCGAAACCTGTAGACGTGAGCTGCTCTGGGAAGATTTGTATCACCTGGGATAACCTTGGACTTGCTGACTCCTCCTTTGTCCCCATGGCACCCAGCCCACAGTGCACAGACACACAGGCACATGCACAGCCTGATTTATGGCAGGGCTGGGGAGAGCAGGTGTTGGACCAGCTCTTTCCAAGGGCAGGAACTGAGCTCACACCTCCCCATCCACATCTCAGGGGTGATTTTACACCCCCCTCACATTATCCACCCACTGGCTCGCCTAAAGGATGTCAAAATTATTACCCTCACTTGGAGAGGGGGGAAAAGGGAGTGAGAAGGACGTGAAGAGATCTGGTAGAGGCCAACCAGGGAGTCTTGTCAAAGGCAGGGATAAACCCCATCTGTCCCAAATTGCAGCCTGGCTCGGGTCTCCTTCAGGGCTGTTCCCCTCATGTGTGCAAGGGACAGCTTTCCTGCAAAGGGTCCTGTGGCTCTGCTGGTGTGAGCGTGTGGTGACCATGGAGTGACTGATGCAGGTTCTCTTGGTGCCCTCAGGAGAGCTCAGGTGGTCCCATGTGACCCCTCCTGAGGAATAATTTAACTTAATCCCTTTCTTACCTTCTTCTTCCCACCCCAGCAAAGCAAGAGCCAGGCAGATCTGCATGATTTTTGAGGCTGGAATTTTGTTCTTGGAATAAAAGTCTTTTAAAAACTCTGTAAAAACCCCTAAAGCTATATAAAAAAAAGAAAAAAACCCAACCCAACAGAGTGGGAGAAAGAGCAGGAGAAAGGAACAGGCCTGGGAAGCCAGCTCTGTACTTTGCCCCGGCGCCCAGGGACAAGGGGCTCTTTGTTTCCCTGGCCAGAGCCTGCTGTACTGGCCCTTTTCAGGCTCCCTCCCTGGGAAAGGGGCCAGGGGAAAGCAGGCACAAGCAGGGCAGGCAAAAACCCTGGGGCTGCTGTGAATAACCCCTGCTCAGACCCTCAGCAGCCCCCCCTGTTCATACAGCCAGTTGTGGGGAGTCTGCCAGGAACAGCACCGGGAGGAAAAGGTGCCCGGGAACCCTTCCGTTCCCTGCTTCCCACACACCATCCCTGGAAAGGGACATGCTCAGCTTCCTGCTGGGCAGGAGTCTTGGAACTTCTCTGTGTCTTTTGGGCTTTGCCACCCTGAAGCACCTGCTGAACTGCACTGGAGCACCCAGTGCTGTGTGAGCACCTGCCGGGGCTTTCCTGGACCCAAGAATCACAAGTGCTCTTTCCAAGCGTATCCATCTGTCTGTCCAGGCTGGAGCTGTGGTTTGAGGCTGGTTCTGCACACTGGTATGGCAGCTGTCTGCAGGCTGGGAGTGCTGCAGGGCTCCCTGTGCCCTGCCCTACATCTGTGCCAGCGTGCACACGGATGACGTGAGCTGGTCCATAAAATCCCAGGTCAGCAGGGGAGGAAATGGCCTCTGCACCCCTGGGAAATACAGTGCAGACAGGGACTGATCCTGCCCTGCCAGGAGATATGCAAACACCAGCTACTCCCATTTCTACAGAGTGTAGAGGACCACAGAAATGTGCCAAATTTGCCCCAAAATGCAATGCTGGCCCTAGGAGGGCCCTGCTGTACCCAGGCCGGCCCAGCACTGTGCAGCCAGGTCCCACACCCAGCAAGGTCCCACGTCCAGCATGTTCCATTTCCCACCATCCACAGGATGATGCTTACTAGAAAGCAGGGCAGGAAAACAAGAGCAATATCTCCCCAGGTCAAAAAAGAAAAGGTTCCTCCTCAAGGCTGTTGTCCCTGTGGGAAAGCAGGTGCTTATGGTGTCCTACACCGGCACGGCTTTGGGCTCCAGGAACAGAAATACTCTTCAATCTCGTTCCATGGGGATGGCTTGGGTGGTCCTTCCTGGCCTCTGTATCCCTGTACCAGAGCTAGAGAGGAGATTTGCAACCCAGGGACACCTTCCCAAAGGGTCTGGGTGCCCCCCAGCCCTGGGGAGGGGGCTGCAGAATTGGCTCTGTGTTACTGCTCGGAACTGCACCTGTCAGAGCTGAGAGGAGATGGAGCAGGCTTTGTTAAAATCAATAAATTCAAGGAAAAGGCCTTGGACGTGTTTCCTCAGCAACTGTGACGTCATGTGGACGTCTGGCCTCCCCTCCTTCCCCCCCTCCTTCTTATTATTAAAAGGGAAAATAAAGGGAAGCAGACAGTGAAGGGGAGCTGGGGACAGTCTCCTGGCAACGCTGGGGACAGTACCATCCTCCTGCCAGGGGGACATGGCCCCAGCACGGGCAGCCCTGCCAGGCCTCGTGGCTGGAGTGGTGGGATGGGGAGGGCATCCCTGGTGTCCCTGGGGTGGAGGTGACAGCACTCCGGGCACAACCACGTCCCCAGGGATGCCCGGCTGCTTCCCAGCCCTGCTGAGCCCCGGTTTGCCCCGCACGAGTCCTTGGTGTGCAGAGCAAGGGGAGCTTGGCCCCTCCATTCCCCCTCTTAATTCCAGACATTTTTTGGTGATGAGGACCATGAATCTCTTCCCACAGCGCCAAGGTCTGGCAGGAAGCATGGCAGGGCAGGGGCTGCTGTGTGGGTTGTCATTGTCACCTGCTGGGGTGCCCCTCACCCCACTGTGGCCACACAATTCCCTCTACACCAATCCTTGTCGTTTCAGCTGTTTAACCCATCCTGGCTCAGTTCTAAGAGGCAGCAGTGAGTGGCTCAGGCAGTGGGGCCAAGCAGGTGGGAGGTGGCAGAGGAGTCCACATAGGCGTGGGTGGCTTGGGGGCAGGGAGAGGGGACTTCTCCTTTCCAAGCATCCCGGATTGAGGCATCACCCTGTGCCCAGCAGCAAGGTCTTGCCAGCCCCTGAGCCCCTTTGCTGGGTGCAACTCAGCTGTGAAATGCCACAGATGGTGCTGGAGCTGGGGGCAAGCAGGGTCACAAAGCAATTAGCCCAGGGCCTGCGCCGGCGCCCGCTGGGCTCGGCCGTCCTGACTTGAACCACCCCAGGAAAAGCCTTTAAAACCCTGATTCTCAGCACCAGGGAAGGAACCCTCTCCATTCTGCTGTTTCTCCTTCCCTTTGCTAAGCCTCCACTTCTGTCTCCTGCCAGAAGAGGGTGGTGAACGAGGTTTTGCTCCGGCCTGTTATCACGGATGCACATTTAATGTGCTGTCACATACCCACGATGCAGTGACACTATTTTTTAATCGCTGTGTGTTGATCCAGCAAGAGAAATCAATACATTCCTGTGAATGCCAAGAGCAAGCTGATGCCTCCTAAGACTAAGAGAAACAGAAATAAAGATGCAGGTTTCCACAGGAGGGCAGCAGGGCTCCCCCCTACAGCAATCTGTGCTGGGATGTGCAGCCCTGGGGGTAGGGGGTAGTTGCAGGTGGTACCCAGGAACCGAAGGCATCGCAGGGATACCCTTGCTGGAGCTGGGCACGCTGCTGTGGCATGAGAGTGTCAGCCCTGAATGGGTTGGGGACCCACAGGTCTGCCCACTATCCCATGAGCTGGCTCCTGCCTTCTGCTCTCCAAGCAAGAGCAGTTCCCAGGAGCTGCTTCAGTCTGAGCCCAGCAAGACCTGGGGACCTGGCACGTGGGGACAGCCAGGTGGACACGCTGTGCTCTCGAGTCACTTCTGCAGGGCAGCCAGAGCAAAGCTGAGCCATGGTGGGGCTGCAGGCTGGGGGTGGCCCTGTGCAGACCCCTCCAGAAGGGTTTTGCTCCATCCCCATCCCCTGAGCGTGTTTCTCTCCCTCCTTCTTGCTGCAGGTTCATGAATCACCGTGTCCCATCCAACTGCAGGTACCAGCCCACGGAGTACGAGCATGCAGCCAACTGTGCCACCCACGCTGTGAGTCTCTGTCCCTGCGGGAGGGAGGACAGGGCTCATCTCTCTGGGGATCCACTGAGGAACCTCAAAAGACACCTAAAAATGTCTGTGTTCAGCCCTGGAGCAGTCACTGAGAGTCTGAGGGCTGTGGATGAGGGCAGATGTGCCCTATGTGCTCCTGGGGACTGGGATGCTCTCGCTCCTCCTGCCCTGAGAAGCTGATGTGCATCTGCCTTGCTCTCACCCACCGTGGCCCCATGTCCCTGGGGAAGCTGGCTGTGGCTTGGTGAGGCAGGAATATTTTCAAAGCTCCCTGAAAATTGATTGTTTTTCAGCAGGAGCTGTGACAGGTGCCCATGGGGCTGCCTGTGCAGCAGTGGGAGGGACCTCTCCCCCCATCAGGGTTTCTTTTGGGAGCTGACAGTTCCCACTCCAAGTCCTGGGAGATGACTCAGAGGCAGCCACCCTCCTTGTGCCTTCCTCCTCCTCCTCCCTACCTTCTGGACAGGCTATTTTGGAGCTGCACCATGCAGGGAGGGACCCTGCCTGCCCCTTACGGGTGGGAGCTCTGACCAGAAGCTAAAGAAACACCTAAAAGGAAAAGTGGAGACTCTCTTGTAGCCACTCAATGGAAATGCAGAGAGTCAACAGCAGGTTTGCTTCCCCTTCCAGTTCTGGATCCTGCCCAGCATCCTTGGCAGCTCCATCCTCTACATCCTCTCTGATGACCAGTGGGAAACCATCTCAGCCTGGATCTATGGCTTTGGCTTGTCCAGCCTCTTCATTGTCTCCACCATCTTCCACACCATCTCCTGGAAGAAGAGGCATCTCAGGTATCATCCCTGCTTGCTCAGGGCTGGGGAAGGGGGAGAGGGTCCAGATGCCCCCAGTGCTGTGACCCATCTGTCCATCCTGCAGGACTGTGGAGCACTGCCTGCACATGTTTGACAGGATGGTGATCTACTTCTTCATCGCCGCGTCCTACGCTCCCTGGTGAGTTGCTGGTGGCTGGGGGCCTTCACCTGGCCCCACTGAAGAGGAAAAAATACCAGCCTGGTTCTAATAAATAGAACTTAAATAAATAGAAATATTCTAATAAATAGAAATAAATGGAGCTTGCCCAGCTCCAGCAAGGGTTTCCCTCTCTGGTTTTGCCTCTTCTCGAGGCTGTGCCTTATCCCTTTCCACAAAACCTTCACATCCTTTAGATTTTGAAGCTGAAAGTTGGGAAGACACTTTGATGGCACAGCCACGGGGGTGAGGGGGTGAGCCCAGTCCCGGGTGCTGCCCTAGACCCGCCTCACCACAGACCTGGGTCTTGCAGGTTGAACCTCAGGGAGTTGGGTCCCTGGGCCTCCCACATGCGCTGGATCATCTGGATCATGGCGTCCATCGGGACCGTCTACGTTTTCTTCTTCCATGAGCGGTGAGTGCCCGCATCCGGCCCCGGGCTCGTGGCCGTGCGGGACCCGGGGCGTGGAGCAGGGATGGGCTGCCATGAGTTGCTTCCTCCACGCGGTGGCACCAAATAAAAAGCCAAAGGCCCCAGACGTCTCCCTGAACTCCCAAGTGCTTGGTCCCAAGCCAGTCCACACACGAGGACAAGTGATGGCACTGCCACCCCTTTCCCTGCAGTGAGGCTGTGGAAATCACAAGTGTAAAACTCATCCTCCCTCTGCCCCTGCTCTGAGCTGCCTCTGTCTGTCTGTCGCAGGTACAAGCTGGTGGAGCTGGTGTGCTACGTTATCATGGGCTTCTTCCCCGCCTTGGTCATCCTCTCCATGGTAAGCCCCTGCTGGGAAGCATTTGGGTTCAGCGTGGGGGACAAACCCCCGGAGGGGTTTGAAAACCCGGAACAGTTTGTCTGCAGTGGGTTGGCGCAGTGTCCAGGCTGTCTGATGGACAAAGCCATGCCCGGTATGATGTGGTTTTGCAAACTCAGCTTGGTTTTGCAGGTGCTTTGGGTGCCCAGCAGGCACCACGTGCATCTCCCCCAGCCCCCCTGCCTGGGCTCCGTTGTGTTGAAATTGTAGGATCACAGAATTATAGAATGGTCTGGCTTGGAAAGGACCTTAAATATCATCTAGTTCCAATTCTCCCAGGGCTGCTGGCTCCCTGCTGTCTTGCTGGAGGGGAGGGGATAGCAGAAGGCAGAGAAGTCCAGAGCTGCAGCTGGACAGCACTTCTGGTCTTAATGGGGTGGTGGGGAGAGGGCAGACACCCCTTGGCCTCACCGAGCCCCTCCTGCTCCCAGCCCAACAGGGACGGCCTCCCAGAGCTGGTGGCCGGGGGGTTCTTCTACTGCCTGGGCATGGTGTTCTTCAAAAGCGACGGCCGCATCCCCTTCGCCCACGCCATCTGGCACCTCTTCGTGGCCATCGGAGCTGGCATCCACTACTACGCCATCTGGAGGTACCTCTACCGGCCCGGAGCGCTGGACACCAAAACGTCCCGGTAGAAGCCTTAAAGACATTGTTTGTGCCACCTGGCAGGTGGGGACACAGAGGGCAGAGGGGACACGGCCTGCACCGTGGGCTCGCCCCAAACCACGCCCTGGCCCCATGGACAGCAGCCGTTGGTGCCCTTCCTGCACAGACAGGAGAGCCCCGAGGTTGATTTTAAATATTTTTCTATTTTAGCCTTGGGAACTGTTTTTTTTTTTAGGCAAAGGTTTCAGAACACAGCGACTGACTGGGCTGTGGGTGATAGGGGAGTGACCACTCGCTGGGATCTTCGCTCACTGACCTGGTCTTGAGCATCCCACGGGACTGGGAACCTTGGCCCCACATGCCCCTGGCTATGACACCCTGGGTTTGGCTACTGGAGTCCTCAGCGTGTGCCACTGAGGGGACTGGAGGAGTCAGGATGAGGGGAGAGACCCAGTGGTGGAGAGGGACATGGTGACACCCCTGCACGACCCAGACTTAGCTCCTAAATGGTCCTAAGCCATGTCAGCATTAACTGCTCCATCTCAAGTCCTTGAGGGGATGGTCTGTACTCAACAAGCCTTACAAGAGATTGAAACTTGAATCTCTTCCAGGGTGTCCCAGTCCCTGAGCACTGGGAAACCCTTTCTCTAAGCCAATATTAAGTGCACAACTCAGTACATCCCCCCTAGATGGACCCTGGGATCCCCTACGGACATTTTCTCCCTGGAGCTCTTGGTTTTCCTCTCCAGCCTCGGTGCCAGTGGCAGCCTGAAGCATGGCCCTGCTCCCAGGCCCTGCTGCATGTGTGCCTTCAGCAGGGAGCAGAGCTGGGATCCGGCTCCTGGCATCTCCCTGACTGGGGTCAGCCCATCCACTTCAGGGGATTCCCTTTCTCCTCGAGGGAGGGAAGTGAACCTCCTTGGACTGGGATCATGGGGCTACCTGCCTTCTCTGCTCCCATTTTGCTGACGAACCTATTGCTCACCAGATTAATTCCGCTTTTGGAAAGATTTCTGGCATTCCCAGGATTGCTGCAGGGCAGGAATGCGTCCACACGAAGCTTGGATGTGAGCTGTGATGGAGAGATCCCAGGGATGCTCAGTTTTTAAACGCCTGCCCATGGCCACACAGCGCTAACACAGGATAATGAGACATGGAACGTCCATCCAGCTGTTGGGAGCAGCAGAACGGGAAAACCACACCTGGTCCTGCTCCCCAAACGCCCTGGCAGAGCTGCTGGAGCCAGGAGGGTGTGGTGTGTGCTGGGCTGTGCCTGTGCCTGCACCTTCCCCCGTGGCCCCCCCAGGCATTGATTGCCCATCACCTCTTTTTGGCCTTCGATTAATCACAGCTGCAGCCTCTGGCACGACGTGGCAAGTGAAGGAGATTTATGGCCACCATCCCACACCTCCCATTCCTCTGGCAGCATTCCAGGGAGCCGAGCTCCCAGCTCTGCCCCACCTCCCACAGAGCTTAGGGCCCCCCAGGCTGTGGCACCCCGGGACTGGCTCTCCAGGGCTGTGCCATTTTGCAGCAAATTGCCAAAGAGGAAGCATCTGGATACTCACCCCCTCCTGATGTGGTGGCTGTGGTCACCAGGCTGGCAAAAATATCTGGTGGGTTTTCACTTCCATAGGCAGAAGGTTCCTGTAAAAGGCTCTGGGAGCTGTACCCGGCACCCTAGCCTGGCGTGGGGCTGCTGGGGGTCTGTGCCCAGGGCACCCCAAAGCAGCCCTTGGGCTGGGACTGCCCTTGGGGTGGTCTTAGGGACGGGGGTGAACGAGCTGAGTGAGCCCAGACTGTGCTGCTGCCTCTGCCCATCCCTGGCCCTGTCGCCTGCTGCAGATGGAGGGGTGGAGAAGGATGAGCTGTGAGTATCCAGCAGCTGATGGAGCATGTCTGGGGTAGGAATAGCAGGATACAGAGGTCTCAGGATGGGAGATGCCATATTTTCTGTCTGGCAAGTCATTACCCTTCTCTGTGCCTCAGTTTCCCCGTCTGTAAAATGGGGGCGAAGACACTGACCTACCTCACAGGGCTCGTGTGAGGACCCCGTGAAGCACGTGGAGGGCAGCCAGTGCTTCACAAACACCTGCTTCAATTTTCACTGTCTGGGGGACCCGGAGCCACCATGGGGCATGGTGACAACCTCGGCTCAGTGTGCCTGGCTCTCCTTCCCCTCTGCCACTAAATCCCACGGGGAGCCACCCTGGAGTCAGACCATGCAAACCACAGTCCCAGCCACAGGCAAATGTCCCCTGGCAGGGGCTGAGGGTGCCCAGGGACCACCACCGTGTTTTGTCCGTAGGCTTCACCCCAAGGGATTTATCTCGGAAACTGCTTTGCCATTGCGGTCTTTCGGCCCTAAATCTGTCCCGAGGGCTCCTGAGGCACAGGGAGGTGCCAGAAGGACCTTTCTGAGGCTGCTTCATCTCAGTCTCCTGCTGAAAATCCAGGGCAGGACAGATGCCCGGGCAGGAATGGATGGCTGGGCTCTGTTGGGAACATCTCCACCCTGCCTTCAGCCCAGATTTGCTGAGAGAGCTTCTCTGTAACTGAAAGGCTCCCCGTCTTCTCTTGCTCCTAAATCCTCCCCTTGCAAAGCAGGATGGGGGACACAGAGCGAGTTATTGGATTGTCCTCCTGTTTTATACTAATTTTAAATGACCCGTAACATTCAGGATGTTTGTGGAGGAGGGCTCGAGGGATCTTTTTAGCATCTCATGTTTTTCACCATCCATCCTTGTTCAATCAGTATTTTATATTTAACACAGTATCGGGTCAAATACAAACAAATGTAAGGAAGATAATACTAGTGGATATTGTTTCCTGTGGAGTAGGATCGAAATAAAAACTCAAGATACCTCACTCTTGCCTGCTTGTTAAATCAAAATTACTTCCCCTGCAGCATCTGGAAATAAACCTATTTTCTATCTGACTCATCCCACACGGCATTGGTCCCTGGTGAGGAGAGGAGCCACTCAACCAGCTGCAGGGTGCTGGGATGCTGAGCACTGACTCACCTTGATGCAGGGATGGCATTGGCATCTGCTGAGCAAATAAAGAAACAAATAAATGAGTTTGCTGACAGTGCCCCTGTGGCCAGAGGTGCTGCCTGAAAGGCTCATCAGCGTCTCACCACAGCGGCTTCAGCACAGAGCCCTCCGTGCCTGCTCCAGCCCTGCCATCTCCCCTCCTCCATGGCTGAGTCAGAGGCCGAGGTGTGGAGCCCGGGGCTGGCGCCGCGGGGGGATTTGGATGCCAGAGGCACGGAGGAGCAGAAAACCTGTGGCAGACTGGGCAGAGGGTAAGAACAGCTCGCTGCTGGCCCCACAGGGGAACCCCCCCATCACCCAGCAGCTTCCACTCTCCCGTGGGCACTGGCTCCTCTGCGAGGGGGAGAATTTGCCCCCGTGCTGGAGCTGCCCGACCTGGGCTCTGCACATCCATTGTCTGCCCTCTCTGCCATAATTACACAGGGCTGAATTCCCCCCAGGCTGCCATGCTCGGCAGCTTTCCCAGAAAGCCAGGGAGGGTTCCCTGCTTCCAGGGGCAGCTGAACTCACCCCGAAACCTGACCCACAACTTCCACCTCGCCCATCATTTCTTTGCTGCTGGCGATTGGGCTGGACTGGGAGGCCTCCTGACTTTGCTTTGGTGCTGTCGTTCCCGGAGGGTGTCTGGGTGGCAGAATTACCTTCCCACCCAGAGCACCCCAGCACCTCTGGGCAGGGAAACATCCCCGGACAGGAAAACACCCCTTTACCAAAAGGAGACGTTTTCACCAAGGGAAGCAGAGCATCCCTTCTCAACTTGGGAACTCAATCTCAAACCATCTCAACTTGAACAACTGCCCAGTGCAGGATCCATCCCGTACTCCTTTCAGGCACCAGCCTGTGTGCAGCCTCTGCAGTCTCCAGGTCAGATCTGGAGCTGGTTTGATAAAAACTGTTTGGCCCGTGCAGCTGAGGCACCACTGCCTGCACAGCCCTGCCTGGCTCGCTCCTGGAATTTTCATAGAATCCTAGAAAGGCTCAGGTTGGAAGGAACCTTAAAGCTCATCTTGTTCCAACCCCCTGCCGCGGGCAAGGACACCTTGCACCCGACCAAGTAGATCAAAGCCACTTCCAACCCAGCCTGGAACACTTCCAGGGATGAGGCAGCCACAGATTCTCTGGGCAACCTGTTCCAGGGCCTCACCACCCTCACAGGGAAGAATGTATTCCCAATATCCCATTTAACCTTGCCCTCCGTCAGGGAGAACCCATTCCCCCTTGTCCTGTCACTCCATGTCCAAAGTCCTTCTCCAGCTCTCTTGGAGCCCATTTAGGCCCTGGAAGGGGCTCTAAATCTCCCCGGAGCCTTCTCTTCTCCATCCTGATCGCCTCCAGCTCTTCCAGCCTGTCTCCATAGGAGAGGTCTCCAACCCTCGGAGCATCTTCGCAGCCTCTCTCCAACAGCTCCACGTCTGCCTGTGCTGAAGACCCCAGCGCTGCCCGCAGCGCTCCAGGTGGGGTCTCAGAGAGGGGGGCAGAGGGGAGCAAAACCTCCTTCCCACATCCCGACCCTTCTCTCCGCGGCGCGGTCCCTGCGGGGCGGTGCCGGTGGCGGCCGCGGGGAGGCGCGGGTGCCGCTGTCGCTCCGCCCCG
>VZRR01000992.1:8542-81183 GCA_013398015.1 Oreocharis arfaki
GGGATGGGATGGGATGGGATGGGATGGGACGGGATGGGATGGGATGGGGTGGGATGGGATGGGATGGGATGGGATGGGATGGGATGGGATGGGATGGGCTTTGAGGTCCCTTCCCACCAAAACCACTCCATGACTGTAAGATACTCAAATGCAGCTGGAAGTTGCCAGCCCGTGGTTCCTTTGGGAATTGCTCTCAGTTCTCTCCATCTCCCCTAACTCTGAGTACCTGAAAGGAGTTTTATTCCAATTTTTCCAGTGGAGACCAGCACCAAAGGGGAGATCCTCCCTCCTGAGGGAGATGCACAACGTGGGGAGTCCGGGTGTGCAGGGCAGAGCCCTCCCAGTTCTCCCAGTGGGATGTGTCAGTGCTTTCCTTTTCCCCCTCAGGCTCCCTTTACATCTGAAACTTGTCTTTTTTTGGCTAAGGAATCCACCGAGTGCGTTGGAGCCCACGGTTAATAACAGTAATAATAATGCAGCTCCTCCAAGCAACTGAGAAGGAATTAATTTCTTTCCATTCCACGTTCTGCCAGGGTGGAGGTGATGTGGTTGTCACTCATCCGGAAGGAATTTCAGAGGTAATTACAAAAGGCAGAACTGGGAGCACGAGGAGCTGTAGCTACAGGTTTGGGGTATGGGCTGATGGAAGGGGGGGTCCCCGCCCTGCTCTGTTGATGAACACAGAGTTTCCAGGTAGCTCCCGGGGGAGTGTCTCCCGTGCTCCTGCAGCTCCAGGCACGGGATGGATTTGCTGCCCTGGTGCAGGGACCTCCTGATGCAGAGGTTCCAGAGGATGGTGCTGGAGCTCACCCACTGCTCGGGAGCTTTTCCTCCTGATCCCACCTCAGGAGCTCTGTCTGGGCAGGTCCCCCTGGGCCAGAGCACCCCTGGTGTGGGGGAGGCTGGGCAGGCTCTGGAGCCTTTCCCTTCCCTCCCCCTCCTCGTTTCTTCCCACCAGGATGAGCAGTCGCTGCAAGCCCAGAGCAAGAGGCAGGAGAACACTTTACAAACGCTGTAAACCTGGGAGTAAAGTCCTGGCTGAATTTGCATCTGGCACCATGCTGCTGTCAAGGTAAAAGCTCTCCTTTGAGATTAGGAAGGGAGTTCTGCCTCTGTCAGGGCACTAAACACAACTCCAGCCCCTTTAGTGAGAAATCTGAGCCATTTTCCTGTGGCTGAGTGAACAGGGATTTCTCCAACAGCTTTTCATCGCCTCCTCTCCATCCCTCTGCTCCGCTGCTCCTGTCCAGAATCCACCTCGGAATCCTTCATCTGGTGCAACTTCTCATGTTGAAATACTTGGATGGTCCTCTGTGTGTTTTGTTTGCAAAAATAACCATATTTGTAAAACAAGAGTGTGTCAAAGTACCTTGCGTTGGTTCACCTGTGCTACCTAATCTCAGCTTAATTATCAGCAAAGTCAAGGCTGTAATTTAGGTTAATTGCTTAAATTAAAGCCTTTGGGTTAAACTTGGGCTTCCAAGCTAAATTCAAACCTGGCTCATTTCGGCCGTAATTTACTATTTCATCCCACGTTAATGAAGGCCAGCAGGACTGAGGTTTTTCCACGGCAGACCACTGAACTCACAGCATCCCTGTGCTGTGGGGCCGGGCCCCTCTGAGACCTCCTGGGTGGGAGGCGAGTGCCCATGAATCCCATTTCCTGGAGGGATGAATTAGGACGAGCTCCTCAGAAGTTTTCCCATAGGTGTTGCCCTGTGCTGGGTCCTTTGAGCCTGTTCCCAGCAGTATCTGGAGGCCAGTCAGCTCCAGCTCCTGGGTCACTTTGAAGTGTAGGTGTGACCTGCTTTCCCCAGATAATTGTTTTCTGTGCCAGCATGGAGACTCCGGTGCCGTCCAGGCTTTGGGAAGAACTTCACCTCCATCTCTGCTGCCCTGCACACCCGGGGGGCTCGTTCCCCCTGGGGTCTGCCGCATCTTGAAGGACCCTCAGACTTTTGGAGGGGGCTGGTTCCTCCTTCATCCTGTTCTGGTGCCTGGCTGGCGGCACCTGAAGGAACCTGGATCCTCCACATCTCCTTGTAATGCCTTTGGAGAATCCCCTGCCCCAGGCTGGGCTGCTGGGGCTGTGGCCCCACAGGCAAAGCACAAACTCCAAAGGCTGAAGGTGGTCGCAGGGTGTTTGTCCCATCCCGTCCTTTCTCCTGGCCCCGGGGCATGTCTTCTCTCCCCGTGAAGAACACGGAGCCCTGGAAATGGTGTTGCTGGGGAGCCCCACAGTTTGGGCAAGCTCTGTGCACAGTCCACATCACTCAGCTCCATCCTGCTCCTGGCTTGGTTTTCCTTCTGAAGATCCATAGTTTAATTTTCCCTGTTAAACAAACCTGGGTCTGCACGAGGAGCTGAGAAGACAAACGAGGATTATCCACGTGTCCTGGAAAGTGGATCCAATCACAGGGCAGCGATTCCAGGGGGCCTCGTGTTTATTCACCCCTCTGCTGATCCATGGGATTGGTTTCATTTCTGACCTCCAACTGCTTTGGGCAGTGGGATATTCCTCCAGCTGAGAGGATGGCAGCTGGAAAGATTGTTCCACTCTGGATTTGCTGCATCCTGTGTTGCTTTCCCTGCAGCCATTCCACGTCTTATTTCATTTGCAGCCTGTGCAAATGAACAATTTGCAAATTAAAATAATTTTCTTTGATGGAAATTCTGCTTTTGAGTCAAAAAAGCTGCAAAGTTTCATTTTGGAATTTTTGAGGGGAGTCAGTTCAGTGTTTCAGGACAGGATCATTCCCATAGGAAACGTCGAAATTAAATGTTTGGTTTCAGAAAATGTTTCACCCAGAGTTTCAGCGCCAGCTAAAATCACGTGTCGTGTTTGACTTGAGTGTGCCAAATTTTCCAGGTCTCTGCAAATCAGAAGAGGGAATTAGAATACAGCTTTTTGCATCTGCTCTCCAAATTCCCAAAGAAGATGAGCCAGGATGGGCTCTTAGAACACTTCACTGGGAACAGAAGACACAGGGAGCTGCTCAGGGCTCTTCTGGCTGCATCCTCACGCTCAGAGTGCAGCAGACAGACCCAGCGGTGGCTCACGGAGGCTCGGGAGCTGTCCTGGCGCCACGGGGATGGGGAAGGATTTGGCAAGGATGTTTCATGGAGGGTTCATCAGTGGTGGACCCATGTGCTGACGTGGACCATGGTCCAACGTGTTGTGCACGCTTGGGTTAAAACCTAAAATCCGTCAGATTTGACATTTTCAATAACAAAACCCAACAAATTGGGCTGCTCTGCCTCCAGCCGCCACCTCGGCTCGGGGAGCTTGTCCCCATTCCCTCAAGTCCGTCTAAGAAACAAGGCCAGATACTTGAGAAGTGGGGAAAACTCTTCAGTTAATGTAGCCCGACCATTCACCCTCCATAAAACCTCCTCTGGTGCAAATGGGCTGCCCCGACCTTCCCAAGACACCATTCCATGGCCCTTCGCAGGTGCTGGAGTGGAGCCTCGGGATGTTCATCCCACCACAGGACCACTGGGCGGGACCATCCCTTTCCCTGCTCAGGGTCCCCACCTGCTGGAGATGCTTGGCTGGCTTGGCCAGGACTCTCACACCTGCACCAGGTGATGGAAGAGGGGGTCCCGCTGGTGTGGGAGCTTGGGGGCTTTTCCCTGAAAAGCTGCTCTGGAATGTTGCACGAGGGGCTTTTTCTGGCAGACCTGGCTGACGCCCCCTCTCCTCTCCACCACCCCCCCAGCTGGAATTTGCAGGGATTGAGGGAGGGCTTGATGGGCACCGACCATCTCCTTTTGGGACAGACCAGCATTCCCAAAGGGCTGCGGGTCCTTTCTCATCTGCCTCCCTCCTGCCCCAGCTCTTTCCTTGCCCATCGTTCCTGTCCTGCCATTGGGGCTGGATTCCCACCCCTGCCCGGTGCTGCCCCATTCCTGCCGGGATCCAAACCTGGCCCTGCCAGGGAGCGGGATCAGGAGATGCCTGTGGAGCCACAGGAGGGAGCCTGGGATTGGTGTGGGATCTTGGCTGAAACCCCCCAGCCAGGCAGGTCATGGAAACCTCCCAGGGGGCTGGTTGGGAATTGGGAGACTGAGTGCTGTGGGCAGCTTGGCAGACCTCGGGTTCACTCCAAACGAACCTGAGGCCCTGAAACTGCCCTTGCAGAGGAGCAGCCAGGATGTTTCACGGGATATTTGCACATCCCAGGGCAACCTCGGTGTGCAAACGCTGTGTGTGCAGATTTTGGGTGCCTTGTCCCGTGCCTGCCCCTCCAGCTGCTCTTCCCCATCAGGGCAAGGTCCATGTGCTCCATCCCCTCGGCTGTGATGCCAATCCTGCTGTGTCCTCGCTGTGGTGCCGATGCCAGAGCTGGGCTCCCCTGATGTACGAGTTACTCCTGCTTGTACAAACTAATGGCTGAGCCATGCCCTGCATGAGCCAGCCCATGAATCCCAAATAAGCCTTCGGGAATCACCTTCCTTATTCTCACTTTTCTGCACTTCCTTCCTCCTGCCGTGACAGGCAGAAAGGGCAGCTTTGGAGGTAACCACCACAGTGGGATGCATCTAGCTTTTGGCTCAGTTCTGAGGCAGCTTTTCCTTCCTATGCCTCAGTTCTACATTCCAATCATGGAATGGTTTGGGTAGGAAGGGACCCTAAAGCCCATCCAGTTCCACCCACGTGCCATGGGCAGGGACACCTTCCACAGACCAGGTTGCTCATCCCACCCTCCTTTCCCCTTGCTCCAACTTCTCCTAGAGCCCAAGTCCTAAAACCGAGTTTTGTTTCCTCAAGGAGCCAGTCCTGTCTCAGGAAGTGCCCTCAGGGCGCCCCCAGTGCAGCAGGGACACGGCACAGACCAGGACCTGCAGCAGGAGGAGGGAAGAAAAGCCAAAAACCCAGCAGAGTTTAAAAATGACAAATGCTCTTTTATTGGACCTTACAGTAGGTTAGGCCTGGAAGTGAGGAGGCTGCAGCCAAGAGGACGAGGAGTTAGAAATCTTATACACACAAAGCAAAAACCTTTCCCACAAGTGCTGGAGAAAACAGAAGGGGCTGGAAGAAATCTTGAATTGCAGACGAAACCTTTGGAGGTTGTAACACGTGTTGGGGCGCAGAGGCTTTTAGAGCCTCTCGGAGGTGTTTTCACTGCTGAGGACCCGGGATTGTGGTTCCACGAGGCTGTGATTCACCCTTGGGATGGGATGAACGAAATGGTTGTCCCCGTTCCACACAGCGCTTCCACTTCTCTTTAAATGCCTGACTTTGAGGGAAGACAAGGGCTTGCTGACAGAGGGGCACCACGGGGTCCATGCCCAGGCAGTGACTTGTTACAACCTGTGCTTCAGCCAAAGGTGCTCCAGATTCTCACAGAGGGGTCCTGGTCCCCCCCGCTGCCCCAGAGGTGAAGGACGGAGGAAGGAGAGGCTCTAGCACAGCTATTTACACCACGATCTGCAGGGCAGGAGGCCGGAATTGCCGACGGTCATGCGCTTGCCAGCCTTATCTGATGGTCTTTTTGCTGGTGGTGGTCTTGGAAACGATCCTGACACTGCCTCCCGTGCTGGAGCTGACGCCCCGGCTGCTCCCGGAGCTGAAGGAGCTGCCTCCGCCATAGCTGAGCCCCCCGGAGAAGCCTCCGCTGCCTCCGAAGCCGCCGCCGCTCACGGTGTAGCCGCCGCTGCCGCCGCCGCCACCCAGGCCGAGCCCCCCGCCCAGGCCCACGCAGCTCCCGCCGCCGTAGCCCATCCCGCTGGAGCTGCTGACCACGGCTGGGAACGAAGCAGGAACACCCATGTGAGGGGACAGCCGGACCCCCGAGCTGGGGAGACCTGCAGTGTCACCCCCTCGGTGAGGGGCAGGTGGGAAGAGGCGGGAGGGGGGGATGTGAAGAGGCAGAAGGGGGGATGTGAAGAGGTGGAAGGGGGGGTGATACTCACAGACACTGACAGCTCCAACTCCTTCTCCAGCAAGCCTGTTGGGAAAGGGGAAAGTGAGCAATAATGCCAAAGCTTTGTCCATGGGACCATCTAATGGGGCTTGCATGGCCTTCAGCAGGGACTCTGCTCTGGTGGGCTGTGTCTGTGTTACAGGGCAGAGGTGACAATGCTCATTTTTATCACTATCAGGTGCCAAGAGCTGGAGAAACAAAACTTTGCCTACAAAGGCCACAATTTCAGCCACCCCTCTGTCTGCCCTGGTGCTCCAGCCCCTTGGCACAGGACGAGCTGTTTGAGCCCCAGGAGATGGTCCCTGGTCAGCACACAGCAGGTCCACGTGTCCTCACCTGCTCTCCTCGCCCTCCAGCAGCTTCCTGTAGGTCGCGATCTCGATGTCCAGGGCCAGCTTGACGTTCATGAGCTCCTGGTATTCCCGGAGCTGCCGCGCCAGGTCAGCCTTGGCTTTCTGCAGGGCATCCTCCAGCTCGGTCAGCTTGGCCTTGGCATCCTTGAGGGCCATCTCCCCGCGCTCCTCGGCCTCGGCAATGGCTGCTTGGAGGTTGGCACACTGGCAGTGGGGAGAACAGGCAGTTGTTCCATTTGGGCCCCCCAAACCACTCTCCTGAGTGTTGCTGGGGGGTTGTGGACACTGGCTAGTGGCTTCCAGGAATGCACTGAGGGCTCCTGATGGGACCTGGCTCTTCCTGCTGTGCCTGACCACCATCACCTCCCACCTGCCTCCTCCTGCTCTGCAGGACCATCCCCCTCCTACCTGTTTCTTCACACTGTCGATCTCATTCCGCAGCCTCTGGACCATCCGGTTGATCTCTGAGATCTCAATCTTGGTGTTCCTCAGGTCATCCCCGTGTCTCCCGGCGGAGACCTGGAGCTCTTCGTACTGGTACACGGAAAGGAGGAGAGCACTGGTGAGCACCGGGAGCTCAGGGAAGGGTGAGGGGACTTCAGGGAACAAAGTGCAGGTCTGGATGGGGGCTAAGGGGTAGGGGACAAGATTCCTCTGAAATCTGCCCATGGAATAATGGCACTTGCCCTTAGCTCTCAATATGTGCCAGGAAGGCAGTGCCTGGTGGCACAGGGGACCTGGGCATTGTCACCTACAAGAACCTGGAAGGGGAAGGGTTTAAGGCCGGTTCTACCAGCGACTCTGCAAGTCCAAGGTCAAAACTTTTGAACATCTCATCCCTGTCTCCCCTCAGCTGATGGGAAATAATTTCTGATCCTTTCTGGCCATGGAAATCCGTCTGTCACCCCGGTCACCCACCTTGTTCTGGTACCAAGCCTCGGCCTCGGCGCGGCTGCGGTTGGCGATGTCCTCGTACTGCGCCTTGACCTCGGCGATGATGCTGTTGAGGTCCAGGTTCCGGTTGTTGTCCATGGACAGCACCACCGAGGTGTCGGAGACTTGCTGCTGCATTTGGGACAACTCCTGCAAGAGATGCAAAGAATGAAGTTAATGGTCTGGTGCCCATGGTGAAAACCACAGAGATGAGGTGGTTTGGGAGTGTTCCCTGCCAAGGTGTTTTCTTGCATTTCCCCTGCTCCATCTCCATTTGCCCTTTTCAAACTTATTTCTGCATTATCATTCCCAAAAGGCTGGGACCACCTCCTCCTCTGCTCCCAGAGAGCCCCGGGTGTGGAATCCACGGGGCAGGAGCTCTTCAGGAACCACTCACCGCCTCGTACAGAGCTCTCAGGAAGTTGATTTCCTCTGCCAGCGCATCGGCCTTGCCCTGGAGCTCAACCTTGTTCATGTAGGCACCATCCACGTCCTAAAGAGAAGATACCAATGGCTTCTGATGAAACCAGAACCCAATGGGGCTTCAGGACACCAATGGGACCGTGTCTGCTTCCAGGTCTATTATTCATAGAGTTGTGGACTCATGGAATGCTTTGGGTTGGAAGGGACTGGAAAGCTCATCCAATTCCCACCCCTGCCATGGGCAGAGACACCTTCCATAGACCGGATTGCCGGGGACTCTTCCAAGGACGGGGCAGCCACAGCTTCCCTGGGCAACCTGTGTCAGTGCCAGCAGGTCCTTAGGCTCATTTTTATGTCCCTGTGATCAAGGTATTTTCTTAACGTAATGTTGGACATTGACTGTGAGCCAGAACCAGGCTCTCGGGCAGAAGGCAAAGCTCTGACTCACAAGGATGTGACCAGAGACTGAGTTGAGCTGAGCTGCAGGAGTTCAGAAAACAGGGCAGCTCTATCAGCACAGAGGAGGTTGTGCCCATTCCTGGCCTCAGGAGAAGCCAGCGAGGATATGCTGATCTCATGGCTTGACCCAGCCATGAGGTGCAGGACCCCAACTCCCACCAGCTTTGCTTGAACTCTGCAAGGTGAGTTAATTCCCGTTCCTGGCCCATAAATCCCAACCCACTCACCTTCTTGAGGACCACAAACTCGTTCTCAGCACCTGTGCGCCGGTTGATCTCATCTTCATATCTGCCAGGATAAAAGAGTGAGGGGGTTTGGATGGAATGAAGAGGTGGGAGCACCCCATTCCCAAAACATCAGTTGTGGCTCATGGATCTATTCCCTACTCCCACATGTTTATCCAGAGCAGACACAGAGCAAATATTACTGTCTTTGAACTGTGGGACTCTGTGGTGTGAGTCGTCGCAGCTAAATTAATATATTTTAATCACTGCCCATAAAGTCAAGCTCATACACAAATGTGCAGATTCAGAGCCCGTTTTGGCAGGAAGCAGGAGCAGCCATTCCCAGTGACCTTCGCTCCAAGCAAAGTTATGCAAAAGGCTTTCAACAAAGCTGCACTGCAATGCCTACAAATGCATAATAAAGCAATCATTTGATATTTGATATTATAATAATGCTAATGGCTCTGAAGAACCCGCTGCAGCATTTAATTAAAACAAAAACTCCACGGTTGTGCAAGAGAGGATCATTACAGCTCTGACAGCGTTTCTGTGGAACTTTTTATGGCTCTGAGCAACATCCTCTCATCAGATAATCAGGGCACGGCTTAGCTAGAAAGTAGACAAAACATGCAGGCTCTTGAGACAAGGACCTGGCTTTCAAAGGCAGGTTCGTGCCAGTCCTCTCACCAATATTGGCAGAGTTTTCCCTGCAGACGGATCTCTGAGTGGACAAGGAGAGAGGTGGGAATTAGCCAGTGGACTGGGAACCAGCTCTAGACTTGAAATAAAATGTGTTCTCTTTCCCAGGAGGTAGCTCTGAAATCCAGACTGTGGAATTGATCATTTGGGGCCTGACCGGTATTTCTAAAAGCCTGGAACACATTTCAAGACCTCAAATGCACCCAAAACCACACCAGAAGTTCTGCCAGTCCCTCCTGTTGGATCTAAGTGTCGTCTTCCCAGCCCCTCTCCCAAAAATCTGTCTCTTCCCATTCTTAACTACCTGATGTTAACATATTCCAGCCCTGCAGGGTGATTCTTGAATTTGTCAGGGCTGGTTGAAGAAGAGACAAATTGTTCTCAGCCAAATAAAAGGCAATGGCCTCACCTGAAAATCCCCCCCAAAAATCCCCTCCAGGCAGCAGGTGCTGACTGGTGTGTCCTGAGAATGATCCATCCTCCCTCCACCAGATCCCGTGTCTCAGCAGGGGGGTAATTCCCTCCCCAGGGAAATTTTTGGCGAAGGGCTGATCATCTTCCAGGTGATGGTAGCTGAGTGAGGCTGAGGACTCCCAGGTCACTTGGGCCCTCCAGAAAGGCTGGAATTTCCTTCACAAAATGGGAAATGGGGGGTTTTTGAGCTTGAAGTTTATGTCTCAGTTCATTCTGGTTTTTTGCCTATTATTCTCACGATTTAATATTTTTTCTGTCTCCAGGTATATTATTTCAGGAGACTCCAGGGATCAGACCATGACCTCTGTTATGCTGGAGCAGTTTCCCAGGAATTCTGTGCTAAGCACTGACCTTGCTCGTGGTAAACGTAAAATAACAAGGGGTAATTCTGGGAGCGCGTTTCAGGCTGGGAAGAGGAACCCGGATCAAGCACCATGTGCGCACCAGCAGGAATGAGCCACCTGCCCGGACTTTCCTGGCTGGAACTATTCACGCTGCAGAATGCGATTCCTTACTTGTTCTTGAAGTCTTCCACCATGTCCTGCATGTTCCGGAGCTCGGAGTCCAGCCGGCCCCTCTCTCCCACCAGGCTGTCGAGCTGCCGCCGCAGGTTGTTGATGTAGGCTTCGAAAATGGGCTCCAGGGACTTCCTGGTAACGGTGTGACCCTGCTCTTGGAGCAGCGTCCACTTGGTCTCCAGCACCTTGTTCTGCTGCTCCAAAAAGCGCACCTGGGGAGGAACAAAACCAGGGACATGTGTGAGCAACACAAAAAACCTCACGACTGCCAGGAAAAGGTGGGATCACCAGCGAAAAGGTCAAGAGAGGTTGGGACAATCAGAGGGAAATTATTAGGAGTGTCCCAGTTTAGGGCACTGGATTCTCAAAAGTATTAGAAGCTTCTGGAGATGTTTAGCAAGCTTTTTTCAGGAGTTTTAATCATGCCAAACACCTGTACTTGCAACTTTAATGTTCCTCCCCCCAGCAGATGCTCAGCCCACCTTACTGGTTTAAGCTGTTTCTATCCTGTTGTAGAGCAGAAGATCCATCCACCCTGGGATGGTTTTTACAGGGAAGAGAGAGAATTACTTTGTCAATAAAATAAAGGCGCTGAAAAACTCATCCTTGCTAAGAGGAAACATAGAGCAGTTCTTAGTTTTCAGCCAAGCCCACGTTGTTTGTCGGCTGGGATCAGTTCAGGCAAGTCCCTAAATCCAAAGGAAGTTTCTTGATGAAGTTTTTTTCCCGAGGCAGCCGATAACATGCCTGGCTTGATGGTTCAGACCAAACTCTCACCTTGTCGATGAAGGAGGCAAATTTGTTGTTGAGGGTCTTGATCTGCTCCCTCTCCTGTGTTCGCACCTTCTGGATTTCCGGATCGATATCCAGCTTGAGGGGTGCCAGGAGGCTCTGGTTGACAGTCACTTCATGGATACCACCAGGTGGGCAAACAGGGAACCCGGGGCCACCTCGGCCACCAAATCCGGGCCCTCCCAGCCCAAATCCACTTCCCAGCCCGTAGCCACCACCACCACCAGCTCCTCCTAAGCCAAAGCCAGCGCCTGCTCCACCACCATAGCCAAGACCGAAGCCGTATCCACCCCCGGCTCCGCTCCGTAGACCTCCACCGACCGAGCTGTAGGAAATTCTTTTGCTTCCACCTAAGTTATAGAG
Source organism: Oreocharis arfaki (assembly GCA_013398015.1). Taxonomy (NCBI): domain Eukaryota; kingdom Metazoa; phylum Chordata; class Aves; order Passeriformes; family Paramythiidae; genus Oreocharis; species Oreocharis arfaki. The sequence continues at coordinate 19,708 of VZRR01000992.1, forward strand.
ACTTCTGCTGCCGAAGCCACCGCCAGCTCCAAAGCCTCCTCCACCTCCAGCTCTTCCTCCTCCAACTCTGGAGACTGAGACAGAGCTAAAACTGCTTCTGGTCCCACCACCGCCACCTCCTACAATAGCAGAGCCTGAGCTAAAGCCCCTCATGCCCCCTCCAGTAGATGATCTGAAAGAGATCCGGCTCATGGCTGGTTCGGTTGGGAAGACAAAGAGTAGGAGAGAGGAAAACAAAAAAAGGCTGCGCAGCAGGAAAAGAGCAGAGGGCAATGGAGACAGAAACCCCTGTAATGGGAGAGCTTGGGAGCCTCCTCTTTTATCTGCTTGGAAAACTTGGCACGGGAATTCAGAACTTGACGTGCCTTGCAGCAACTTGCCTTGTCAAACACACCTTGGCTATGGCGAGGCGCTGAAAAATGCATTGTTTGCAGGCAGGAAAGTAACGGCAAGAGGGAGCTCCCCCCTCCACCAAAGCCACCGCTCTGAGTCATGGAATTAGAATTGAATGGGACGAGGTCTGCACTCAGGGGCAGGATGCAACACGATTCCCGAGACCCTGGGAGCCGCTTTCCCTCAGGCGAGCCAAGGACTCGCTCACTTGAGCAAAGCAAAGATTTTGCAAGTTGAATTTTAAGGTTTAACACATTGCATAGGCAAGAAAAATAGGGACTTTTCCAGAGCTTCCAGCTCTGCGACTGGCTGTGCATGTCCTGCTGTTGGCTCAGGGGGGTCTGAAGGTGGTTTTAATGATCAGTGCTGATGTTGTGATTTTTTTTAATATTCCAGTTTGATTTTTTTTTTTTTCCTGGATCTAAATGATCATGGACTTAAAGAGATGATCTGAATGGAAGTCGTGTCATGGCAGTGTTTTCTGAGATCTTATGAAAAATCATCTCCCCTCGTTCCAGGGGAGGCTGAGGAATTAGTTAACCTGACTTTGAAAGACAGCAAGTAAATGCCTTTTCCAAAATCACGTCAAAATAGATTAAATAGTACTTTCCTTAATAGAGGCTTATAAAACACTATTAAAAAGCTGCTTGAAATGATTGTGGTTCTGTAGGACCTCCTTGTCAGGCTCAGGGTTCAAAAGCTCCCTGTGAAGTGGTTTTTTTATCATTTTTTCTGCCCCCCACCTTATATTTATCCAACAGTTTCCACGTCATTGCTGGCTCTCCAAGACGTTCTGTGGAGGGGAAGTCACCCACTTTCCTTCCCACCCCCTCCTTCACTCCACTGAGATCACACAGCTGGAAAAACTTTCTAAAATAGCTTTTGCCTCTTGATGTTGCTCCTGGGTGAACCCTTGTGCAGGAATTTCAACTCCCACAATGAGTCTGTGCTGTGTAAAGGCTTGAGAGCTGGGGATCCTTCTCTTGTGTCCATGAAGAGCTGGACACGAGATACAGGAGAGGAAATCCCCTCATTACCATGCAAAATACCTCCCCAACTGGATTCTGCCCACTGGACAGGGCTGCCCACCTCAACCAAGTGAAGGAACAGTGAAAGGCAGAGAGATGAGACCCTCCCATCTCTCATCTAAATCAAAAAAATTCCCAAATTCATCTACGTGAGCAAAAAGTGCAGGAGCTCAATCCAAAAGGAGGAGCTGAAGGGGATCGGCTGCGTCTCAGAGCTTGTTTGTGTTGATGTGTTTCCAACCGCTGCTTTTTTTCTGTCTGGGAACTTGAAAGAACCTGAGCAGGAGGGGTTTGGTTGGGTTTGGTTTGGTTTGGTTGGGTTTCGTCTCCTTGCAGTCAGGAAACAGCAGCGCTCCCAACTCCCATCTCCTTCGGGTGCTCCCGATTCCAGCAGTGAGTCACGGGCCCCCGCGGGCGCGATCGGATCCCGGGATGGGCTGATCCAGGATCCCTCCCGCTGACGGGGCTGGGCTGTAGCAAGGGGGTGCTCTCGCCCCGGGAGTGGAGATGTGGGAATGTCCTGCGTGCTGCAAACGCAGCATTTTGCTGGGAAAACGTCACCCCACGCTCCATCCAAACCCAACGACCCCCGATTTCACAGCAGCAGGAACCTCAGCCATGAGACCTCTGGGCGCTGAAAATAAACAGAGTGATACTGAAAATGAATAAACTCCGTTCCAAGCATGGCAGGTCCATGGAGATTTGCTTTCCTACTCCTGCCCATGTGAACTGGCACAACTGAGCCAGGAGCCTGTGGACGGGGGCCAGGCACGGAACCTGCCTTTGACTCCCAAATCGCTTATGCAAAGTCACACCTGGGAACAGGAGCGCAGGTTTTAATTAAAGCAGAGCAAAAGGATTCATGTGGAAGGGAGTCATTACTTCCCCAGCTCTTCTAGGAAAGCCTGTTGCTGCAGACAATGGCAATTAAGTGGAATATTATAAAGGATTTGTAAGAGCAAAGCAAACTATGGTTTAGGCACCAAAACAAGGAAAATTCTTGGGGAATCTCTCAGTCCCTCACACTTTCCTTTCTTGGTTTGTGTCACTCACACGCAGTGTCCCACTGAAGGTGCTCAGGGCTGCAGGGGGGCTGTGCTGGCCCCTCAGGTGGGACAGTTCCCCGTGGAGAGGCAGGACATGTCACGGGGGGTTGCCTGGCAGCTGAGGGCACTGCAGAGAAAGGGGAGGAGGAACAGGGCTCCTGTCTGCAGGAGCTCAGCTGCCTCAGCTCCAATTTGCTCTTTTTTTTAGCAGGGGCTGGAAAAAAGATGTTAAAAACTCTCCAGGTTGGTTAAGGTTGGGTTGCCATGAGCTGTGTTAAATCCTCGCGCCCGACCTGTGCAATTCAGCGAGGTCAGAAATCGAGGTGACTCAAGAGTTTATTTTTAACCTTCACAGTTTTTTTGACCTGTCTGCAACATCCTCTGGACAGCAGGGACTGAGGATTCTCGGTGGATGACAGGTTGACCGCGAGCCAGCCGTGTGTCCCTGCAGCCAGAAGGAATCCTGGGATGCCTCGGGAAGAGCGTGGCCAGCACGTCAGGGAGGGCATCCTGCCCTGGGGGGGCCATGTCTGGAGTGTTGTGTTCTGCTCTGGACTCCACTGTTCCAGAAGGACAAGGGGCTCCTGGAGAGGGTCCAGGGGAAGCCACAAAGGTGATGAGAGGTCTGGAGCATCTCTTTGATGAGGAGAAATGGCGGGAGCTGGGCGTGGTCGGTCTGGAGAAGAGGGGACTGAGAAGAGATCCCAACAATCACAGGAATATCCAAATATCCATACAGAGATCTCGTTTGAGAGGGTGTGACATCAATCCATATGAACATCTCCAAGGGGTGGCAAGAGGTTGGTGCCAGACTGTTCAGTGGTGCCCAGTGACAGGACAAGGATCCCAGGATCCCTGAGGTGGGAAAAGCCCTCCAGGATCATCGAGTCCAAGTTGTGCCAAATCCCTACCTCATCACCAGCCCAGAGCACTGAGTGCCACGTCCAGTCATTCCCTGGACACCTCCTGGATTCCACCTCCTGGGTTCCACCACCTCCCTGGGCAGGGAGAAGTAATGGCCATGAACTAGAACACAGGAAATTACACCCCAACCTGAGGAAGAACTTCTTTCCATGGAGGTGGCAGAGCCCTGGAAGACCTGCCCAGGGAGGGCATGGGTTGTCCCTCTCTGGAGACACTCCAAGCCCACCTGGACGCCCTCCAGTGTCACCTGCTCCAGGTGTCCCTGCCTTGGCAGGGGGTTGGACTGTATGAGCTCCAGAGGGCCCTTCCAACCCCAGCGATTCTGGGATTGTCGGATTCTGAGTCAGGCTTTGTCCCCAGATTTGGTCTTTCACTGAGGCTCCTTTGATTTCCTGGGCAAAGGGGATGAGATGTTCCCATGTTTTGGTGCACCTGGGTTTGAGGGAGGTTTTGCTGAAGTGTCTCCTTTGAACTTGCCGGGACATGCTGGCATGTGTGCTCCTGCTCCTTCCCGTGCTCCCGCTCCTTCCCGTGCTCCCGCTCCTTCCCGTGCTCCCGCTCCTTCCCGAGCTCTGCCCGGAGTTATGCAGGGCCAGGATGTTGCAAGGTCAGGGCAGAGTGAAGTGTCTGAGCCTTTGAAATTCAATAAGAACTTTGCAATAACGTTTGGCTGAGGGTTTTTTCTCCACTTTTTCTCGGTTTTATTCTCCTTTTGCAATGACTGACTGAAATATCTGCATCAGTGCTGTGGTTGTGCTCCAGCGCCCATCCCCAGCCCAGATCTTCCAGATAAAGCCTCCCCCAGAGCCCTGCAGACACTTGGGTTTGCTCTGGCTTTTTAAGAAAGCAAAAATTAAATCCTGAGGTTTTGCCTGGCTGTGCCAAACCCTCCCTTCCACGGAAGAAAAGCTTTTGGATTAACCCCAATAAGTTAAGAAATAACTGGTGATTAATTATCTTGTCACTTATGGATAAACCTCCACCCTCCTTCTCTTCCTCCTCTTCCTCATCCAGTTTTCTCCAATTCTTCAATTTATTTTGGGACAACGGATTTCAAGATTTTCATTATAATTTAATCAGAATTTCACAGCTTTTCCCTGGAAGTAAAGCAAATACGCCTCCAGCTCATTCTGATGAAGGTTGGGAGTATTTTGTATTGCTGGTTCTGGTTTGGAATAAAAAGATAAATAAAAAGAACAAATAAATTACAATCTGGTTTTATTGGACACATTCCAAAAAGAGAGAGGAAGGGGAACATGGAGCTGCATCACTATTATGGAAGTACAAAAAGCTGCAATTTTCTTTTTTAGTGGTGCTTTCCAATAATAAAAAGACACAGGGGAAGGCTAGAGGGGTACATTCCACCACAAAAGGGGAAAAAAGATTTGGGACACCGGAGTCCCCTTGGGATCCTGCTCTTGACTGCCTCGTTTCCCATGCGCTGGGGTGGAACCTGTTGCACTTCCCACTTCCCCAAAGGTCTTTCTTTTGGCAGAGGAACCCACCCAGAGAGGAGATGCTGGGATTCCCCCAGGAGCAGTGGACACAGCCCTTCAGGCAGCTTTTCCAGTGTGATTTTCACAGTCCCAGACTTTCCCCACCTGCTGGGCCAAGGCCGTGGGGAAAGACAGCAAGACTGGGACTGCTGGAGGATTTGGGAATTTTTGAAGACATTCCAGCAAAACCTTGCATGGGACAGGACAGAAACCCCATTTAACTGCAAACACTGATCTTGCTTTTGAAGGATTCATTGTCTCAGACGTTATTTAGAATTTAAAAATCATTTAATTTAGAAAACAGGCCCTTTTCCAGAGGTTTTGGAGCAATCACTGATGAATCCTCTGACAAAAAATACCCCCGAGGTTACCTGCAAGGTGCCACTGTGGGCAAACTCATTTAAGAAGAGAAAGGGCAGGAATGGGAGAGGGATTCGGGAAAAGCTTTTCGATAAGCTCGTGGCACATTGAATTCTCATCTGTGGGTGGAGGGATCTCAGGTTGCTGCTGAAACATCGGTGCCCTGAATCCCTGGTCAGGCTCAAGTGCCTGAGCTGACTCAGCAGCAAAACTTGGCAATTATCTGGAGGAATCTTATCTTTCAAAACTTGGCTGTGAATGGAGGAAAGAGGGATTTTCCATCTCACAGGAGTGACTCAGAATGAAGGATTTTTTTAAGAGGGACATTACAAGCCACTGCCTGGGATCTCTGAGTAGCCTCCGGGGGTATTTCTACACAGCAGAAAAATAACCCAGATCTCTGATGAAGATGAGCTTCTCCTGTGAAGGATCAAGGTGGGCTCATCCCACCAGTGAAGGCAAGGCAGGGTGAGCTAAACACACATTCCCAGCCCATCCCTGGGCTCCTGGGGGCCAGAACTGAGCTAAAACCTTCCCTGCTATTTGTTTTAGCTGATGGCTGTGGGTGGCCACAATCACAAACTGCTCAGCCTTATTAAAAACCAACAAATGGAAAACCAAACCAATTCCCCAAACATTCAGAACAATCACTTCAGCCTGTGTTTTCCTTTTACTCTTGTTTCAGGGACTTGGGGAGCTCTGGCTTCTGTGTGTTCCACTGCTTTTCTTGACCTGAGATCCAAATGCGTGAGAGCTACAGAGCAGGAGCAGCGCAGAGGCAGCTGGAGGGGTGGAGGTGGGTGAGAATGGGGCAGGAGGAACAGAGGAACCACGGGAGGGTCTGGATTTGGCTTTACTCGGGCTCTGTGGCGTTCTTCAGGCTTTGGCTTTTTATGCTCTTTTTGCTGGAGGAGGTTTTGGAGACGATTTTCACGCCTGGGTTGGCGCCTTTTGCACTTCCAGAGCTGAAATTCCCTCCGCTGGTGCTCAGGGCGCTGCTGCTGCCTCCGGCGTAGCTGTGGCTGCCAGCAGTGCCCAGACCACTCCCTCCTCCAAATCCACCTCCAAGACCACCTCCAGCCCCGAGTCCAAGTCCTCCTCCGCTTCCAAAGCTGTAGCCTCCTCCTCCTCCTCCTCCACTACCAGCTCCGAGACCGAAACCACTCCCGCCTCCTCCTCCAAGGCCAAAACCGCTTCCAACACCTCCTCCAAGACTAAAGCTGCTTCCACCACCTCCTCCAAGGCCAAAACCGCTTCCGCCGCCTCCTCCACTCAGGCTCAGTCCACCGAATCCTCCTCCTAAGCCGGCTCCACCAGCCATGCCAGAGCTGGAGCTGATGACCGCTGCAAGGAAAAGCAAACAGAGGGTTGGACATCTACTTGGCAGTCATGGAATCATGGGATGGCTGGAAGGGGCCATAAAAGTCATCCCATCCCACCCCCTGTCATGGGCAGGGACACCTTCCACTATCCCAGGTTGCTCCAGGCCCTGTCCAAGCTGGCCTTGGACACTCCCAGGGATGGGGCAGCCACAGCTGCTCTGGGGAGTCACCCAGTTCCAGGAAGCACCATCACCAGGACCTTGACCCACAGGACTTGAGCCCAACTTCCATCCCCTGCCCAAGCCCCTAATGACAGTGGAGGGCTCCAAAAGTCTTATGTGGGGCAAAACTTCCCTTTTCCCAAGGTTGCTCCCAGGCCTTGTTCCCAAAGCCAGACTTTGGGATCCAGAACTGTGATACTTACAGTAGCTGATGGGGTTCAGTCCCTCCCCGCTGAGCCTGTTGGGGGAATAGAGGAGATTGGAGCAAAATTACAGAGACAGGCAGAGGAACCAGCCTCTGATGGGAGAAGTGATAGTCACTATTATCCCCACAGGGATTTTGTTCCCACCTGCTCTCCTCGCCCTCCAGCAGCTTCCTGTAGGTCGCGATCTCGATGTCCAGGGCCAGCTTGACGTTCATGAGCTCCTGGTATTCCCGGAGCTGCCGGGCCATGTCAGCCTTGGCTTTCTGCAGGGCATCTTCCAGGTCAATCATCTTTGCCTTGGCGTCCTTGAGGGCCATCTCCCCGCGCTCCTCAGAGTCTCCGATGGCCGTCTGCAGGGTGGCACACTGCAAGGGAGGGGGGGCTTGGAAAGCTGCTCTTCCCTTTGGGTGAGAGCCACCCAAGGAAGAAACCCATTCTGGCTGGGGCGTTCATGGAAAATGTTCTGGCCGAGCTAACATGGCTGGAGTTGGAATGCCACCCTGGCAAGAACAACTTAATAGTTAAATTTTACAGTGTGGAGCCCTTTCCAGGAGGGGTTCAACACCTTCAATGAGGGTGCAAAAGTCCCCAATCAGCAAAGCTGAGCTGTGGTGTTGAGGGACAACAGAATGGGGCTCTGTCGGCTCCTTTTGCCATTCCTACCTGGTTCCTCGTGTTCTCTATCTCAGAGCGGATCCTCTGGATGAGCCGGTTGAGCTCTGAGATTTCGCCCTTCGTGTTGCGCAGGTCGTCCCCGTGTCTCCCAGCCGTGGCCTGCAGCTCCTCAAACTGAGGTGAGAAGGAAGATGGAACCTGAACCGTCTGAGGTGTCTGGCTGGACAAGACATGGCTCAAACAGCCCCTCTTAGGGAGAGCAGGGATTTCCTGTGGCAGTGATGGGTCAGCTCACCTTGGTCTGGTACCAAGCCTCGGCCTCGGCGCGGCTCCGGTTGGCGATGTCCTCGTACTGAGCTTTGACCTCGGCGATGATGCTGCTCAGGTCCAGGTCCCGGTTGTTGTCCATGGACAGGATGACGGCGGTGTCAGACACTTGGGCACTGAGCTGGGCCAGCTCCTGTGGGAAGCACACGGGACCTGCACTTACCTCCCCCCACACCCAGAGTGGTGGCAGTCCCCAGCCAAGGACAATGGCAGGACAGGAATCGGGGATTTGTCTGTACCGCCTCGTAGAGGGCTCGAAGGAAGTTGAGTTCATCACTCAGGGCGTCCACCTTGGCCTCCAGCTCCACCTTGTTCATGTAAGCAGCATCCACATCCTGGAAAAGAGCAGCTATGGGGGCACCTGTGGCACCTGGATCCTCTTCTCAGCCAGGAAGAAGTTCCTCGGCACAGCCAAGAAATGGCCAAGCCTGGAGACGAGGCTGCCCCTCTCCCTGCTGCCTGGCAGAGAAGCTGCGCTTGGCACATCCCTCTGGAAGAGCACCAAGAGGGCATCTCTTGCCCCAGAAAAGTGCTGTGTGTAATCTGGAAATGGATAAGGAGGGAGGTCCTGGCTCTTTGGCCTGGAACTGCCAGCACGACTGATCCCCTTTGTCTCTACGTGATCTGTTTTGCACCCGTGTGTGCCGTGGGACAGGAGAGGGAGGAGATTTTGCTGCCCTCCTACAAGCCCCTCCGTTCCTTTCCGGCAATACCACAATCAAATGGTGATTAAAAACCCTTCTAAAGGATGAGGATGCAGCTCCATGAGATCTCCCATTCCTCAGGATATTCCCAGTCTGTGCAATGGTTGGGGTTGGCTCAGCATCTGCAGCACCTCCTGTCTCACCCACCTTCTTGAGCACCACAAATTCATTCTCAGCTGCCGTGCGCCGGTTGATTTCCTCTTCGTATCTGCGGGGATAAAGGGAAAGAGGTGCTGGATCAGACCTCGGGAAGATGAATAGGTCTCCAGGTAGGACTGCGAGGTGATCTGGACTGGGGGTGACATCTCCAGATCAGCCTCCTGAGAACTGTCCAGCTTGAATGTGGGAGATTCCCATTTCTCAAACGGCTGAAAGGACATTTTTGACTTAATGCAGACAGAACAAGGAAGGTAAAGCTGGTTTAGAGGATTTTCCTTTGCAAGAGCCATCACAAGGTGCTGTATCCTGGCTGAGTCTCCATTTTTTGCTGGGAAAATTGTCGATGGACCCTTTTTGGTGCTGTTGATGAAAATGGGTCCTGCAGGGAGACATACCACTGAGCAGGGGGTATTGGAGGTGATTAGTGATGTTTTATGTTACGGGCTGGAGTACAAACTGGAGAAACTTTTTGCCCTTTCTTGGAGAAATCTCCATTAATACTTCAGGCTGGATGTTTGCCTTTCAGAAATTGAAATTTTTGAGATGAATCATCGAATCATGGAATTACAGAGTCATAGAACCGTAGAATCATAGAATTATAGAATCACAGAATCAAAGAATCATAGAATTACATAATTATAGATCCACAGATTCAGTTGAGTTGGAAGGGACCCATCAGGATCACTGAGTCTAACTCCTGTCCCTGCACAGGACACCCCACCAATCCCACCCTGTGCCTGCGAGCGCTGTCCAAATGCTCCGGGAGCTCTGGTAGCCTTGGAGCTGTGACCATTCCCTGAGGAGCCTGGGCAGTGCCCAGCACCCTCTGGGTGAAAATTCCCACTGCTCAATGTTCAGCTGAACCATTTACACCCCGTTTCACACTCACTTGTTCTTGAAGTCCTCCACGAGGTCCTGCATGTTCTTCAGCTCCCCATCCATGCGTCCCCGCTCATTGAGCAGGTTGGCCAACTGCCGCCGCAGGTTGTTGATGTAGGCCTCGAACAGCGGGTCCAGGTTGCTCTTGCCAGAGTTGTTTTTTTGGCCCTGCTCCTGCAGAAGGGTCCATTTGGTCTCCAGCACCTTGTTCTGCTGCTCCAGGAAGCGAACCTGAGCATTGGGAAGCAGAAGAGGCTTAGGCAGAAGATATCTGTGGGCTGAAAACCAATATTCAACAACTGGGAGCGATGCACAGCAGAAGCCAAGGGATTCCCAAGCTAATAGTTTCCAAGCTGGGAATATCCTCTGGATCATCCAGGGCTGCATTAGCCTAACCTGTAGCTGAGCAAATCCATCCTCAGTGGAGAGTTCTCTTCCAAGGCAATTTAATTTAGGAAGCCAACGAGCAATGGTAAGAAAACTTGGGTTCAGGTCTTTCTTCACCAGACAGTGAAGCTCTTCTTTCACACCCTCTGGGGTTTCTTTCTTTGTAAGATATTTATCTTCCTTCGTCAAAGCCAAGGTCAGAGTACTAACGCTAAAAGGCTTAATTGCCTTTCCTTTTGCTCGCACATACAACATATTTATCCAATTAAAAGCCAAGGAAGGACTTGAGTGGTTGAGTCAATTGAGTCAATATACAAAGGATTTTATCTTGCAGGCAATTAACAACAAGGACCAACACATCTGCTGTGATTGCCCAGAGAGAGAGCTGGGTTGAGCCCCTAGACCTGGACCCAAAACGGACTTATTCTATTTCAACTAACCCGTGTTATTTCTGAGGCACAAAACCTGGATCTAATCCCATTACTACAATTCTCTTGTCTTGTCTTCTCCTGTGGAACTGCTCAGAAGGACATTATTGTCTGAGGGAATTAACGAAGACATGCAGGGGGGAAATGGGTGAAGGACTGGAGATCTCTGAAGTCACACTTTTGTACCTACTGGGCCCTCACTCCCCCTCTACCACCAATCCAGAGCACCCGACGAGGTCTCACCTTGTCAATGAAAGAAGCAAATTTGTTGTTGAGGGTCTTGATTTGCTCCTTCTCATCTTTCCGCACCTGCTGGATGTTCGGATCGATCTCCAGGTTCAGTGGTGCCAGGAGACTCTGGTTGACAGTCACTTCTTGGATTGTACCCACTCCAGATGGGCCACCAGAAAATCCCGCTGGGTTCCTGCCACCACCCAGCCCGCCAGGAAATCCTCCCAGCCCCCCCAGTCCGCCCAAGCCAAACCCTACGCCCCCACCGTGCCCACCACTAAAACCAAGCCCACCAGCACCTCCACCAAAGCCAAATCCACCACCTCCACCACCAAGCCCCAGCCCAAGCCCACCACCAGCTCCACCACCGCCAAGCCCATAGCCACCCCCGCCACCGCCACCTCCCAGACCAGAGCCACCAGCAGCTCCACTCCCAAAAGCAGCTCGGAAGCTGCTTCCAACCCCGATGGAAATCCTCTTGCTGCCACCAAGGTTGTAGAGGCTCCTGCTGCCAAAACCTCCAGCAGCACCGCTGCCGCCAGCTCCTCCAATGAGCCTCCCAAAGCCACCTCCGCCTCCTCCCGATCGCGCCACAGACACAGAGCTAAAGCCGGCCCTGTTGCTGCTTGGAATTATGGCTGAGGCCGCGCTGTAGGATCGGCCTCCGCCTCCTGCCCTCATGCTGAGCGTCCGGTTCATCGCGGCAGCAGAGAAGGGCCCTGCACAGCCAGAGAGACTCCGCAGCTCTCTGAGGAAAGGGAATACGGGTGCCCCTTTTATCCCCCAGGGATCTGGGCTTGGTTGCATGGAAGTCCAGTGATCAATTTAGTGCCTTCATGGTTTTGACATGCCAGGAGGCAGCTGTCTCCCTGAGACTTGTTAAACCCTGACTGCACCCAAACACACCTCCTGGGGCTGGATCTGCTCAGCTGGAAGAGTTATCTAACGCCCAGATTTCTGGCAGGGAGAGCTCAGCCTGATGCAAAGCCTCTGTACCCTCGCAGAGATCGGTTATTTTATTTTGTATTATTTTGCCTAACCCTGGAAGTGTCCAAGGCCAGGTTGGGAGGGGCTTGGAGCAAACTGGGTTAGTGCAAGGTGTCCTTGCCCATGGTGGGGTGGAATGGGATGGTCTTTGAGATCCCTTCCAACCCAAACCATTCTGGGATTCCATTATTCTGTAATTTCCTCACTGTGAAAGAAAATAATTTTAAAATGTTATAAAACCAGAAATGAAGTCTTGGATCCCCCAGTTCTAATTAAAAGATGCAGCACATCAACACAGAGATCGGTGGAGAGTCCTGTGGACTAACTCAAGTGAAAGACAGTGAGAACAAAATGGTTAAATCTGAACAGAAATATTTCATGGGGTTTCTTCATGTGAAGGCAGAAGGCAGCTTGATGTTCATGAAACCTGACATCCCTTTTGGAGCTCTGATTTATCCAGTCTGCTGTTCCCACTCTCTGGGCAGGGATCATCTCTTTGGGGTGGTTTGACAAAGAAGTCCTGATCAAGTTTTCCTCTTTCGTGTTTCCAGATTGAAACATCACCTCAGGTTTTGCCCATTTATATTTGCCATTTAGCCTATGGCAGGTTTTCTAGGCTTCTCCTCTGGATATTTGCATTTCCAGACCACAACTCCATCCCACTGAGAGGCTGTGTTGTGATTTCTCCAGCTATCTGATGACGTGATCGATGCAATCTCATCTTGACCTAAAAATCATTTCAAAAAAAGAGGCAGATTCTCTGAAAAACTCTGCTCAGCTCTGTGGAATGATGTTATTTGCCTGCTTTAGGATGTAGTCAGTCCTGAGTTTCTGGCTCTCTCCAGCTCTGATTTCTTCTAAAGACCTTTGAACCTTCCATCCAAAAGCAGATTTAACCAGCATGAAAAATACTCCCACAAATTCTCCCTATTTTACTTCCTAGAGTCCTTGGGAAAAAAGATTAAATTTGACAGGGTGTGGTGACATTTTCTGGCATCTCAGACTGTGTGGAACTGCAGTGTTGAGAGTATTTCATCCCTTGCATGTCAGAGCTCAGCTGGGTTTTGGCATGGGGCTGCCCTGGTGGCTTTGCCTGCACTCTGCACGACTGGAGCTTAAATATATTTACAGGACAGGACTCTACTTGCCCTTCAAAACACATCCCAGTGCCCCAGTGCTACAAAACCATTAAGGAGCTAAAATCCCACTGGCATTTCTGGAAGAGCAATTAAACAGGTGCTACTGAGAACAGAAGACCAAATAACTGATTATCCTTGGAGAAATGCTGCCAGGCAGGCTCGAACGGGAGAGCTGGGGCACTGGAAGAGAATTTCCCTTTGCAGTGAGAAATGATTCCCAGATGGTGCAGGTCAGCTTGTTTCTTTTTGGAAAATGTGGGTCTGAATCTGGAACGTCACTTGAAATTCATGAGCATCCATTGCTTCGATGATTTGCATAAAATTCAAAGCCAGGGTGCGATGGGAAAATGAGATTTTGTCTTCATGGTTGCTTGACCCCAGTAAAGGCAGCTTGTCCTGAAGCTGAAGAACAGGTTCAGATCAGATGTTAGAGCTGAATGAATGTAATGGGATTAAAGGTGGGGCTGCCAACAAGAAAGAGGGAATTGTCACTTTAGGCTCCCACACGCTTCTCCCCTCGGCTCGTTATCCACAGGGTATGTGAGCGACGTGAAGGCCACCTGGAAATCGCTCCCTTTCCCTCCCAAGCTGGTTGGTGGTGTGGAGGAGCTGAGGGTTGGGGCTCCAAACCCAGAGGCAGATGTGGCATTGTCATCTGTCTGTTTGGACCAACTCTGCCAGCCCCTGGGTTTGAGCTGAAAGAGGGAAAGTCAAAGTTAAATATACGGAAGAAATTCCTTCCTGTGAGGGTGGGGAGGCCCTGCAACGAATTTCCCAGAGAAGCTGTGGCTGCCCCACCCCTGGAAGTGTCCGAGGCCAGGCTGGGATATCGCCTGGGACAGTTCAAGGTGCCCCTGCCCATGGCAGCAGGTGGAACAAGATGGTTTATAAGATCCTTTCTAACCCAACCTCTCTATGAATCCATAGTTTCAGACTCCATCAATTTACAAAAGGCTCTGGGAGCAACATGGTGCAAGATTTGACCTCCATCCATCCCAAACCCACATTCCCGGCTTTTTTCTCTCCAAAATACCCTGGTCTACCTGAACATCTTCAAGCAGGCAGCAGCAAATGTGGGTTTTGCAATAGCTGGGAGTTGAGGACAGCGATGATTAAAGGTTTTCTCCCAGAAACGCAAGAGCTGCCAGGCTGCTTTTGTCTCCCGGGGAGCTGGCTGGTGTTTGGTGTGCAGGTATTGCTTTGCAGGGAGATGATCAACATAAATTATGAGCTGCTGGGGCACTGGAAGCTTCTTGTTTGGGTGTTTCTGCTTGGTATTTACATAGAAATGAGATAGAGCCCGAGTCGTGTTCATGGAGCAGAAAAGATGAAGACAACATTCCCAAAAACATCTTTAGGGGGGTGAGTTTTGCTTTCTCACCAAGGCTGACCCACTTGGCTTTCACCACCCCCCAGCCACTGTGGCATTTATTAAAATATAATTAGTGCTCTACTCCCTGTTGATCACATCCAATAAACCACAAGGGGAGCCAGAATGCCCCATGCTGGGAGAGCAGCAGAGGCCGCAGCTCATCCCATGGTGGGTTCATCCCCATCCCACCAGCGAGGACAGACCGAGTCTGGGATGGGGGCTGAGTTCATCCTCCAGCCCTGGAGAGGTCGAGGGAAAGAAGCCGTGAGTCAGCAGGGAGGTCTTGGAAGCGGAGTGGGACATGGGAGAATAAATTACAGCACTCGGCTCTTGGTGAGCCTTTCAAGGACAGATGAACCTGCCCACAGCCTGTGCTGCTCCAGGCTGGACGAGGACAGAGGGATTTCTCCAAGGGTGATGCAGAGCAGAGCTGGCTCAGGGGCCGTGGGGAGCTGTGGGAAGGGAGGAGCTGCAGGGCCGGTTGGTTTTCCCGAGATTCCAGCTGTGCGTCCGGCTGGGTTGTGTTGTCACCACGGCAAGATCCTCCCGGCCAAGTCACAGAGACCCATCAGTGGGTCACTGTCCGGGGAACTGGGAAGCCTGCAGAACTCAGGGAGCATTGGGACAACACTCAAGCTTCTGGTGGGATTTTTGGGGTGTCCTGTGCAGGGTCAGGACTTGGATTAGATGGTTCTTGTGGGTCCCTTCCCACCCAGGATATTCCACGGTTCTACGACCCTCACAGGGAAAAGGGAGGGGGGAAGCGATTTCTCCTAAATCCCAGTTTCCTAAAATTGTGGGAGAGGGTTTTCCCTCCCGGGAAGGGATGATGGAGGGGCACGTCCAGCCACATCTCCAGACCCTGCTCTTTGTGTGAGGAAAGGATATTTTAAGGAAAAATATTTTGAGGAAGGTGGGGGCTGACGAAGAAGCCCCTGGTGCTGCATTTTGGGAAGCTGCACTTTCCTCTTTCTTTCTTCTAAAATCGACCCGCTCTTGTGAGAGGGTTTCACGGGTGTGGTGTGGGATTATTCTCCTGTTACTCCCTGAGCTGGTTCTCACTGATTCCTTTAAACAAGGGCCTGGCTGCCTTTTTGTTCAGTCTCCAGAGATCCCAGACACTGTGAGAGAGCCCAAGCAAACTGCAGATCCCACGGATGGTTAAACAGCCTCCTTTCCAGACTTCCTTGTGGCCACACCAATCACTGGATGGAATAAAGGTATGCAAAGGAGCTTCAGGAAGGAGAGCAGACAAAAACTTCTTGAAGCTCCTAACTCCACCCATTTGGAGACTCAGGTTTGAGGAAATTTCTATGATTTGCAATATCAGGGAGGGAAATAAAGCCCAGGCAGTGCAGCGTGAATTATGCATGGAGTTTATTGAAGGTACAGCTGAATGTCTGGAGTAAGCGAAGGGTAATAACTCTGTTCACTTACACATTAAAAGCTTTAACTCCGTCTATTACACACAGGAAAAACAACGCATGCATTTAACTACAGAAATATAAGGTGCACGTCGGGGCATAATTAAAATCTGCTCTACCAAACACAGTGTAGCAACCTGGACCAATTTACATAAGCACTCCCAACCCTCTCGTAAACAGGAAAAATTGGATTTTCTGCTGTCATTAAAGAAGTTAAATTACAGCTGCAGCTTTGTCTCGGACAATTAAATTGCGGCTTTTCTCTCTGAAGTTGGGATGACCAAATTTTTCATCCCTTTGCAATAGCTGCATTAGGGAAAGAAAGTCTCTGCTGGAAAGGGGTCAGGCAGCGAAGGGTAATTGAAAAGCCAAGATGATGGGTGGAGACAGGAATGGTCTCTGAAATTAAAATCTCACCTGGCTGAGGGGGGCAGGAGGGAGTTTCCCCTAAAAAAGACATCAGAGAGAGATTGGGTTTTGTCAGGCAAAGGGTTTAGGCAGAGCAATGTCCTAGAGCATGGTTGTGTGATCCCTGTGGATGTCAGAGGGAGGGGGAATACTGTTTTATTGCAGAAATGCTGATTATTATAAAATCTGCCGTGTCGGGCCCCGGCGGTCTCTACCGGCTCGTCCTGACCACGCGCACGGCTGTGCTGAACCTGTTCCCGCAGACCCCCGGGGGCCCGGGGATGAGCACGGGCCCGGGGCCGCACTGCTCCACCCCCGCGCACACCACGTTGCCCAGGTTGCCCAGGTTGCCCATCCCGGGGGCGCACTGGACCCCGTCCACCCCGGTGAGCACTTCCCTCCCCACGCAGCTGACCGCGCTTCTGGCCCCGAATCCTGCCCCGACCTTGGGGACACAATCCACGCTCCGGGTGCTGAACCCGGCGTTGCCGAAGGACGAGACCATGCCCAGCCCCGCGCCGGCCGCTCCGGTCTTGACGGTGCATTTGCCTCCGATTCCAGACAGGGACCGGCACTCCCCGACCGTGCCCCCGCCGCTGACCACGGCTGAGGCAGAAAAACAAGTTCGGTCACGCCCAGAGCAGCGAAAACCCGGCTTAAAAGGAGGGTTACAAGTTTAAAAGGCTTGTAAGGAAATTACGAGGGGTTCATTAACTCACCTACGCTCACAGGGTTGCCGGTGCATATCCTGTCAAGGAAAGAAACGTCTGAGAGATGTACTTAGGGCACATTCTGCAAATACACAGGCAAGTAGAGCCCAGCCACTGCCTCCTTAGGAACCTGACAGGTGTTTAGGTGCACCGGGGCGCGAGGTGCTGGTTCAAATTGCCCACCAAAGCACTGCAGGGTTGGATCCCGAATTCCACGGTCACACTGATATCCCATCCTCTTTTTGGATGAGAGGATGATTCCCTCTGCACCCATGGGCACCGAAAAGGGACCCTGCTCCCCTCTGCACGCCTGGGTGCAACATTTCTTTTTCCTCCCGCTGCCTTTTGCTGACCCTTCTCACAAGGTGTGTCCAGGGCTGCTCCTACCTGCTCTCCTCTCCCTCCAGCAGCGTCCTGTAAGTGGCAATCTCAATGTCCAGGGCCAGCTTGACGTTGAGCAGCTCCTGGTAGTCCCTGAGCAGACAGGCCATCTTGTCCTTGGCCTGCTGCAGAGCTGTCTGCAGGTCAACCAGCTTCTGCCGGGCGTCCTTGAGGGCGCAGTCTCCCCGTTGCTCGGCATCACAGATGGCTGTCTGCAGGGCTGAGATCTGGGGACAGCCACAGGAGGACATTCCCACAAAGCTTCAGTAAAGTAAAGTAAAGCCCATCCAGTCTCATCTCCTGCCATGGGCAGGGCCACCTTCCACTAGCCCAGGCTGCTCCAAACCACATTCAACCTGGCCTTGGACACTTCCAGCCACAATTTCTCTGGACAAGAGGGCAGCCAGGGGTGATATTAAGGGCTATCTCTGCAGGGTTGCCCATGTGTCCCCTTTTTTCCCAGCCAGGAAGTGCCAGAGAGCCAAGATTTAGGCTGGATTTGTGGTGGCCGAGCTATTTTGGCTATTTGGGATGAAGGGGATGGGATCTGTTGGCTGCAACCTGGTGGGAGCCCACGGCCAACACTGATTCTGGTACAGCCAAACCAACACACCTCTTATGTGCAAAGTGAGAGATAAATCTGCTTTTTTGTGTGCATGAACAGCAGATGAGAAGTTAAAATACAGCTGATTTGGGACAGGGGGTTCTTTGTAGCTCCACAGGGTGGGAGCTGGTAGGACAATGCTCTTTGATGGAGGAGCTGAGCTCCCAGGTGGATCCATCCCTTGGTCCTACCTGTTTCTTCACGTTGTCCGACTCACACTGCAGCTTCTGGATCATCCTGTTGAGCTCGGCAATCTCGCTCTGGTTGTTCCTCAGGTCATCACAGAACTTTCCCCGGCTGCTGTGGAGCTCCTCCAGCTGTTGCACAGGAAGAGGATGATGTCAGTGCACCCAAATCGCCCCTTCCCAGGGCCCCCTACCTTCCCGGGAAGATGGAAATCTCTGGAGCTGCACTGAGGTCAGCACCCAGACATGGCCTCAGCGAGGACGAGGTGACAGTCTCAGGTGAGTCCTGGACTTGCTGATCTTGGAGGTCTTTTCCAGTCTTAGGGTTCTATGATTTGCCCTTTGGGAGGTGATAATGCTCCTCAGGGTGCACAGAGGGGACATCTCTGAACACTCTGATCTGCTCTGCTTGTACCGAAATGTCTCAAACCACACTTCTGAGGTTGGTTTGGGTTTGGGTTTGGGTTTGGGTTTTTTTAGGATGGCTTTCTTTAGCAAACTGCAGCTAATACACAATGTGGGGTGGGTTAAAGCTGCATCATGGAGGACGGGAATGGTCTTGGAAATGGTCTCAAAAATGGTCTGTCACAGAAATTCATGGAACACTCACCCTGGTTTGGTAGAAAGCCTCCACCTCGGCCTTGCTCTTCTGGGCGATCTCCTCGTAGCAGCACTCCACGCTTTTGATGATGCCCTCCATGTCCAGGTCCCGGCTGTTGTCCATTTGCACGATGACAGAGGTGTCGCAGAGCTGACAGTCCAGCTGAGCTCTCTCCTGCAGGACCAGAGCATCAGTCCCGTTCCCTCAACCAGCCCCAGCCAGGCCAGCGGCAACCCCGCTGAGGGGTCTGGTTGGAGGAGGTCCTCCCATGAACTCCCAGCGTGGGGTTCTCCAGTTGGGTGACTCGTGTCCAGCAAGACCTGCCAGCTGGGACCTGTTTTGGTGGCACAACATGGAAGGGTGGGAAATCCTGGTGGAGCAACCCACTCCTGCATTCCTGGCTGTGCCAGTGCTTTCTGGACTGGGAATCCCTCGGGCCTGAGTTCTTTGGGCCCCACTGACCCCCGCTGAGGGAGTTTAGCTCAAAAAGGTGTCAATGCAAAGTGTTCCCTGTGTGTTTTGTTAAAAACTTGTGGAATTTTAGACAGAAGTGTTATTTTCATAAAAATATTTTGATTAATGTAAAAAAAAAAATCAAGTGGTAAAAATATTTGGCCAACCTAGAGATGGTTTGGATTAGAATCAGAGAGGTTTTCAGGCAAAAGATCCCTCCCTTTGAGGGCAGCCATGTAGGAGACAACCAAGACCCCCTTTGCCTTTCCAAAGTAGGTGCGACAGCGTTGTTATCAAATACATCTAAAGACACGGAGTTCTGGGCTGCAGTTCCAGGATTTTCAGAAAGGACACCTTTCCCTGCACTCCAGGTGTAAGACTCGGGTGGAGAGGGCAGGAGATGATGCCCCACCCCGGGGAGCAGATTGGGCCAGGAGCTCTTACCTCAGCATAGATGCACTTGAGGAATTCCAGCTGCTGCCGCAGGAGACCCACCCTCACCTCCAGCTCCTCCTTGGTCAGGTAGAGACAATCCACATCCTGGAGAGACACCAGGAATTAGGTGAAAAGGGCTGAAGGAACGACTGTGGCAGATCCCAGGTTTTCTTTAGATTTGGAGGAAACCCCACTATTTCCAGCCCTTAGCACGATCTGGGTTTGGGTTGTGTGTGCTGAAAACCTCAGAGAGGCCCTCCAGATTCCTTGGGTTGCCTCATTTTTGGGGCATCGGGCTGTGCCATGGTGCCAGGACCCTCCACTTCTCCCATGGGCCCCACACCCAAGGTTTGGCCTCCCTCAGCTGGTCCCAGCTCACCTTCTTGAGCACCACGAACTCATTCTCCGCCGCCGTGCGCTTGTTGATCTCATCTTCGTACCTGCAGGAAAGCGAAGGGGGGGATGCTGAGCCCTGGGGGTCCCATCTCCATCACCCAACCGGCCAGTGCAGACCATGGGAAATGAGATTTCACTTTGCACCTCATTTTTTATCATTATTTTTGCTTTGTCGCTGTTTCTTACCCCCTCACTGGGCTTTACTCAGCTGTTTTAGCCACACCAGAGGTTCGGATGGCTGGAGTCAGAGGACAGAAAACCCAGCCAAACCACCAGAAGTGCAAAGCTGGAGGCTTGGACTGCTGCTTCCAGCCCTGCTGCTTTGTGAGATGTTTTTCCAGAGCACGCAGGACTCTGCTCAGAGTGTTTATGGGGAGACTGTGGCCAAAACGCCCCAGGGGAAGGTCAGGAGCTTGAGCAACCTGTGAAACTCCAGGGTGCAGTGGGGAGCACAGTCAGGGCATAATGACTCAGTAATTGGGACCTGGAAGAGCTTTCACAAGATGCTGATTCCATGAGTTGGACCCGCTCGGTGGTGGCTCAGCAAGAAAAAACAGCTGAGATGATGAACTCTGGGGAAAGGTTGATCCAGTGACCTGGTTTGTGGCTTAGCAGAGCACACAGGGAGATACCAAGGAGTATCTGCAGCTTGGATTAAAAAAACCAATTCCCACATTCCCTCTGGGAAGAGAGAATGAACCCCAACATGATGTGGGTGAAGAGTGGGGTGGAGAAAATTGGCTGAGGGTTTTGTGGGAATGGATGGCACTGGGGAAGATACAGGCACAGGTGATGGGGGAGATTCGGTATGGCAAACCACGGGGCTGTGCAGGAGGCAGAGGAAAAGTGGTTTCCTATCCTGCTCCCTAAGGAAACTGGGGTTGAAAACCTCTCCCAGTCCAGCACCAGCATCTCCAGTGCAGCACTGGGCACCCAGTGCAGGAAACTCGCCCGGTACTGCAGAGCCTTGCCCTGTGCCCCAGTTTTTGGATCCATCCAGTGCAATTTCCTTAGACTCACGCTCGGGAACACCACCCAGGCTGGCAGTGTCCGGGTCTGCTGCTCCCCTGTGCGTGACTTACTTGCACTTGAACTCCTGAACCAGGTCCCGCAGGCAGCGCTCCTCGTTCTCCAGCCGCTCGCGCTCCCCCAGCACACACTCCAGCTGCTTCCTCAGGTTGCAGATGAAGTTCTCAAACACAGGCTCCAAGTTTCTCCGGGAAGCTGGGAGCACATACTGCTGCAGCAGCTCCCACTTGGTGGTCAGCACCTTGTTCTGCTGCTCCAGAAGCCGCACCTGGGCAGGGAAGAGATGGGAGAGTCAGGCCCTCGTGTCCCAGAGTTTGTCCACTTCCCGAAGGGAAAAGTGAAAATCAAATCAGAATTGCAAATGTTCAGGTGCTGCCCCCCCAGCATCTTCTCTGAGCTAAACTGGTCCCATCCAGGACTCGAATCTCAGGCTGAGCAACATCAGTGCCTTCACTCTGTGCCCAGGCCAATCCTGGGTTCAACCAACGCTGGCTCAGCCAGACATCTCCCCTCCTCCCCCAGAACCGGATCCTCGGCCTCCCGACAGGCCCAGGGCAGTAACAAGTCTTTCTCAGCACTAAAAGCTCCATCCAGGACCTCATTTGGATGTATCTGATTTAAACTCCAGTCGTGGATACTTATCATGCCTTTCACTTCTAGATTAAAGGGCTCTCTAGAACCTTGATGGGTCATGAATAAGTCATTTTACAAATGGGAGGAAGCAGGAGTTGCTGCTCCTGGGTGGATACAGTTTTTCCAGTTGCAGAACAACTCTCCAGGAAAATCAAGATCAGATCAGACAGAGCAGATTTTCTTTGCTGCTTGAAAAATTCTTTCCCATAACTGCTCTCTAAACAGTCATGGAAACCCTCAAACGTAGCCAAGAAAACAGTGATAAATTACATCTTTTTAGGAACTCACCAAATCATTTCATTCACAGAGTAGAGGGACAGAGAAATTAAAATAGTTCCTCCCATTTTAGTTAAATTCATCCTTCCACATCACCTTCATGAAACACAAACTATTTTAAGGATGCAGAAGTCCTTTGGAGTTTATAGATTTGTCAGAGCAGCATCAGATTATACACTTGGAACAAAATTTCCTATCCTTCTGTGTCTCCATCTCATCACTCACAGGTTTGGATTAACTGCATCCCTGGAGCTGCTCCTGACTGAGGTCTTTAGCAGGTTGGTGACCATCCAAAGCTACAACACCGGTGGTGTTGCCTCGGTGCAGGACTTAAATCCAGAGGGTCTCCAGGCCAGGACCACCATGGCTCATCAGAAATGTTTAAACACCGGGGTACCAGGAGAAATAGCTCCCCGTGTTGTCTTTGGGGACCTGCACCCCGGGGAGCCGGGGGACGCGGGGCAGGGAAAGTGGGGTCTCACCTTGTCGATGAAACAGGCGAACTGGTTGTTGAGGTTCTTGATCTGCTCCTTCTCGTGGGTCCGCACCTGGCACTCCTCGGGGTCCACGCCCACGCACAGGGGCTTGAGGAGCTCTGGGTGGATGCTGACGCCGCGAATCCCCTCGGACCTCCCTCCGCCGAGGCCGATGCCGATGCCGATGCCACCGCCTTAGCCCCCCACGGCCACGCCATCCCCCAGGCCTCTGTAGCTGCCCAGGCCCCCGAAGCTCGCACAGTTCCCAAAGCCCACGACGGTGCCAAAGCGGCCCCCGCCGTAAGCGACGCCGCAGCGCCCGACGCCAGCACCGCCGTAGACGCCGCTGCGGCAGCTCCCGCCGAAGGAAATCCTTTGCCCTCTGCCCAGGTCACAGACGCTGCGGCTGCTGAAGCCGCCGATCCCACACCGCCGTCCCACGGGCTGGCACACGGAGGCCGAGCTGCTGTTGGCCCTGCCCAGGCCGCAGACGGCGGACGCCGAGGAAAAGCCTCGTCGTCCCAGGATGGAGCCAGAGGTGTAGCACTGTCGGCTCATGGTGGCTGGGGCGGGCAGGCAGTGACGGCGACGTGGAGGAGCAAGAGAGGAGCGGGGACTGGAAGAAGGAGATCTCCTTTAGCTCCTCTGGGGCAGAGCCCTTCTCCTTATATACATTTCAGGAGGTGCCTCAGATGCAAAAATTTAATTTATCCAGTGGGTTTGGTCTGCCTGGCAGCAAGGAATGGCTTCCAACATTTTAAACCCACAGCAAACACTTCTACCTCATATGAAATAATGTGGAAATTAAAATAAACTGCTTTGCTTGCAAGCTTCAGTTTCAGGACTTATATTTTACTTAATTAATCTGCTTCCTTATTGTGTAATTATAGTTTAGCAAAATAATTCAAGGGGTTTTTATTCATGGCTTGTTTACGGTTTGGTTTCACCACAGTGTTTAATTACGTTTCAGGACCTCCTGCAAAATGTCGTGGTGATGCCGCCCCTTCCAGGGTCCGTGGCCAGCTCTGGGCGGGCTCTTGAGCAATGACCGCTGGTGACAGGGAGAGGGAAGGCAGATCCGTCCCGGCTCAGCACTGACGTTGTTGGGAGTGTTCTCGTAAGCATTTATTCCTTCCTCTTGTGGGGATGGCTGCGGCTCCCGGAGAGAATTCGGGTGCTGACCAGCAGGATGGGGTTGGTGGTTTCCGTACTGATGGAGCAGGAACAGCATGAGGTGGTGCCAGGGATGAGTTTGGTTATGGGGAGGATGCTCTGGGAAGCTGGGGGCTCACAGAATCGTGGAATCGTGGAATGGTTTGGGTTGGAAGGGACCTTAAAGTTCATCCCATCCCACCATCTACTGTGAGCAGGGACACCTTCCACTGTCCCAGGGTGCTCCAAGCCCCGTCCAGCCTGGCCTGGGACACTGACAGGGATCCAGGGGCAGCCACAGCTGCTCTGGGCACCCTGTGCCAGGGCCCAATGGGGCTTCCTCTGCCCCTTAGAACACATGGAATTGAAGATAAGGCATTTCTGGGAAACGACAGTGATTTATTACTGAGTTATGTGCCATGGGAAGGTGCTGAATTTCAAATCTGGGAGTGATGGGATTGGGGCACGCAGCAGGTTCACGTGAACGGGAGAAGTAACAAAGAAGGGAAGTGAAGTGTTACAAACAGGTTGAGAAATGTCAGCTGGAGTGAAGGTTTTGCCTGTCTTCCCGTGACACACCTTTTTGACATTAAATCCCTCCGGTAATATCTGGTAATGAGAAGGCATCGTCCCGTCTTAATTAAAATTCTTTAAAAGATTTTTGAATTTGCTTGGAAACAAATAAAGTTCCCTTTTTGCCTTAAAAAGGGGGTCTAATCACAGAAACAGAAGGGCTTGCAGAGCTTGCCCTGAGAAACCTTTACATCTTTGCTGGGGCAAAATTAGCTGGTCCTGGGAAGACTCAGTGCTACTGTCAACGTGAAATGCATTGTCTTGAATTAAAAATCAGGAAAAAGAATCAGGATATTTAGAATATTTGTGGAGCATTTCCTGGAAGGGTCTTTCCTTTTTTTTTAAACAGGTTTCATAATGGGTTGAAATGAACAAAATACTCTATTTAATTATAACCATGTAGTAGTTTCATTATAGCCATGTCGGTCTGAGTATATTGGGATGCACATCTTGCAATGAGATGTACCTTAATAGAATTATGGAATCATGGAATGGTTGGGGTTGGAAGAGACCCTAAAACTCACCTCATTCCGAGCCCCTGTTGTGGCCAGGAACGCCTTTCACTATCCCAGATCGCTCTCATCCGCAGATGGTAGGAGAAATCAAATGAGTTTTTGGGCACCACATCCTTCGGGTCACTTCGAGGTAACCCAAGCACTGGCGCCTCTTGCGTGCAAGTGAAAAGAGAAGAAATATTTTGGAAATGAGTTTTATTTTGAGCCAAAGTGTTGGTGCAATCCCTGGAGAGGACACAGGGTGTGTGGTCTGAAGCCAAACACGGAGCGCTGCCTGGGGACAGGGTGTTCACAAACAGGACAAAGCATCCCTGAGCCCTTAGGGAGGTCCAGACATGACTTTTTCATGACAATCATGAATTTTTTAGGTTGGCACAACCATGGGCAAGCTGGAAACAGGGAGAAGCCAGGCTCTAGTCCTGCTTTCTGTGTGGCTCAGCCTTGCACAGCTGCCGGACCAGGAGCAGCCACTGCTCCGAGCTCTGCTGCCCAGCAGGACCACAGAGAGACTCCAGCTCCTCTTCATGGCAAGAAAGACACGGCCCTTCTTCCCTGAGGACAACAGCTTTCCAGTTCTTCCAGCTGTGAGAGATCTGCATCCGGCTGAGGTCAGGTCCCAGTCATCCCCCGAATCTCTGCTCAGCCTCCGACCACGGAGTGCCCTGTGCCACACGGGTGGCACACATTTCAGGGCTGTAGACCCTCCACAGCCTCGGTTTTGTTGGAAAACAGGGAAAATGCCGCTCATGGGACAATCACCCTCCACCAGCTGCAAGGCCTGCAATCCCTTCCTGTGTATGAAGAGCTGTTAGGCTCTTCCTCCACAACAAACCTGATCTTCAACCTCTGGCTGCTGCTCGTATCCCTAAGAAGTGGCTTTTCGAGGAGCCCAGCCTTGCACATCAGAGGGAGTCAGTGCAGGGCTCGTGGTTTGCAGCTGCTGAGCTTTCACAAAGCTGGTTTGGAGTCACGTGGTGCAGGTTCCACCAACTTCAAAGCAGGAAGGACTCCGATGGGATTTGGGCTTCCCAGGAGAAGGGTTGCAATGGCTTTCATGCACAGGTCATTGTCCTTGAGCCATTTTCATGTGTCCACACTTTGTCCTGGCTGGTTGTGGGTGAGATGGTGTTGGCAGAGAGGGACCAACCTTCCTCTTTCCAAGGACGGTATGAAACTGCTCCTCTCAGGGATTCATCTTTGATTTAAACCTACAGCTTCCACCCAGGTTTACAGGGAAAACCCCTGAGCTGCTTGGCCCTAAACATTCCTTGAGCTGTGGTGGCTTTCATGAGACTTTAACACCTTTGAGATTTACATGTGCCCAGATAAATTCAGTCTGTTTGAGCACCTACTAAACTGGGACCTGCTAAGCCACCCCTGCAGACAGGGAGAGCCGCCTCGGGGGGTTTCCAACCTCTTGTTGGGATTCTGGCTGGAAAAAACATCCAACAGCCTCCCAAGTCTGCTTTGTCCCAGTGAGAAAAGCCCTTTTTCAGACCCTCTCCTTGAAAAACAGGGCTGTCAGGGCCTGGTGGTGGCGGTGCTCTCTCTCCCTCCCTGCAGGCTGGGCAGTTTTTGTGGCTCCCTGCGGAAGGGACACGAAGTCACCATTGAAAGGGTTAATGAGGCCCCCGGGACACCTCCTGCTGGTTTTGCTGGTCCTGCTCTCCAAAGGTGGCTGTTCCCCATCTCGTAAGTGCAGCTGGATTCGGCTCCCACATCAAAGCAGACGGGGATTAGTGGGGACTGGGGTAGGGATGATGGTCTGAAACTGGGAACCAGTAACCTTGCTCCACAGCCGCTCCTCACCCTCAGCCTGGATCGTCCCCATCCATTTATGCTGCTTTGGGGCAAAGAGATGGAAAAGATAATTCCTGAGGTTCCTTCCAGGCTGTTCCATGACTCCTGCCTGTATGCACTGCTTGCACTTGAGGTGTTTCCAGGTGCGACCTTCCCAAAACTTCTCTCTTCCTTCTGCTGGACCGTGGGTGACCCGTGTGGTCCCATCACCAGTGCTGGGGTGTTGTGGCAGTCTGCTCAGAGAACAAAATGAGCGAATAGGATCCACCCGTGTGCCCTGGCCAGGAGGGACAGCGCATCCTGGGGGCACCAGGCCCAGCCCGGCCAGGCCAGGGAGAGGATTGTCCTGCTCTGCTCCGAGCTGAGGCAGCCTCACTTCCATTTGGGGGGCAGATTTGGGTGCCACAATATAAGGAAGACCTTAAGATGCTGGAGGGGGTCCAAAGGAGGGACATGGGGATGGGGAAGGGTCTGGAGGGGCCGTACGAAGTCAGCCTGGGAGAGACTGAGGGGAGACTCATCAGGGGCTGCATCTTCATCCCAAGGGACAGCTCCAACCTCTGCTGTCTGTGAGCAGGGACAGGACCCAGGGAACAGCTGGAGCTGTGCCAGGAGGGTCAGGTTGGATACTGGAAAAAGGTTCTGCCCGCAGAGGGTGGTGGGGGACTGAACAGGCTCCCCAGGGAATGGGCCCAAGGCTGCCAGAGCTCCAGGAGACTTTGGACAGCGCTCTCAGGCACATGATTTTTGGGATTTTTGGGATGTCTTGTACAGGGTCAAGAGCTGGACTGATGATTCTGGTGTGTCCTTTCCAACTCAGGATATTCCATGGATCTATAAAATGGGATGTCTGGCACGAGGAACACATGGAGCCACCTTTCGCAAGAGACAGAGAGGTTTCGTACCAACCTCCACAAGTGCCCACCCCCTTCCTTTGCAACATTCCTCCTTTGCATAGGAATCCGTGAGCAATCATCCGGAGAACTTCATGCCAGCGCTCGGGGCTGAGGGACCACGAGGGCTTTGAGAAATGGGGTGGGACCAGAGTGGTGGTGTCAGGATGAAAGCAGAGCAGCGGGGAAGGAGCACTGGAGGGAGCTCCCTGTGGAGAGAGAGCCCCCGAGGGCACAAGGTGTCCACTGGAAGTGGTTTTTGGGGAAAGGTTGGCAAAAAATCACCCAGGAGGAGCTCGTCAGATTTGGAGGTGGGAAATGGGGCTGTGCTGCTTCACAGGAGGGTTGTCTCGTCTCTTCTATGGTGCCTATGGTTTCAATCAGAAAACGTGTTCCTTCATGCACAGAGCCAACCGGCCACTCTGGAGATGCCTTCCAGCAGCTGAGTGAAAGGGGAGAGTGTGGGAGGAGGGAAATTCAGCCACAGAATTTCAACTCGTTCCCATCGATGTGTCTGGAAATCTGTCTGTGTGTCACGCCAGTATCTGGAGTTCCGCAGGGAGGAGCTGCTCAGTGAGCAGGTGATTGACGTAGCAGAGTTAATTTTGCAAACTTAGAGTTTTGTTTAAAGCAAAACTGATGTGGAGACAATGCACAAACATTTCACGCTGTTTATTGGCAGTGGGGCAGAGAGTGCTGAGATTTTATCAGCAAAACGATCTCTGCGCTGAATTTACAAGTGAAGAAGGACAAGGAGAGAAGTTGGTTAGAGAGCAAAGCCTCTCACAGGTAGTGTAAAAGCAACTCAGCAGGTGAGACAAGCAATAAATAAAAACACTTCCAGCGTGAGTCCTTCACCTAAATTCAGCTGCCTAAAAACCAGGCACCAAGCTGAAGAGAGAGACCATGAACAGTCAGTGAGAGAGCTTGGGATCATCGAGGAAAAGATTGTTTTCTAAAGCCACCATTGCAGCAGAACCTGGAGACAGGAGTCAGCAGGGGCCAGGGAGGGTGATCCAAGAGCAGAGGTTCTTATCTGTCCACAGCTGCCTCAGCAAAATAAAGGGACAAATTCGAAGCAGGAGAAGTAACAATGGTGTGGTGAGCACCTGTTCATTAAACGTCGCAGATGGACACTCAGATTAAGGAGATGACAGAAGGCTGAGCTTCTGGAGGATGTACCTATTACCTTAATGAATGGTTGGAGTCACTTTTGTGATTCATTTTGCCACCAACACGCAGAAAAGCTCGGTGTGTCACCCCAGCGGTGGCAGCCCAGAGCGTGCACTGTGTGTGATGGTTTCTCTGCTGGAGTAAGTGGAGATAAAGGCAGGATTTGTCCTGGAGGAGTTGGCAACCGCCTCCACTGCAGCCCTAATACTCGGGAACACCTGCTCCAACGTCCCCTGAAGCCCCAGTGCCCTGGAGCAGCCAGGTGGAGCATTGGGCTCCACACTCTTTATTTCCCTGGCTCAGCAAAGCCTGCAGGGCTGGAACCTCCATTTCCAGAGGTTAACAGCCTGAACTGCCACACAACCACACATTCCTGGAGATAAAGGAAAGCAGCACTCAGGGCACCTCTGGAGTGAGGATCCCTTCCCCACTGAGCAAGGTCATGGAACCACAGAACCACGGGAGGGTTTGGGCTGGAAGGGACCTTAAAGCTCATCTTGTTCTGCCCCCTGCCATGGGCAGGGACACTTCCCACTGTCCCAGGTTGCTCCAAGCCCCATCCAGCCTGGCCTTGGACACTGCCAGCCAGCATTTCCTTCAGAGTTGCAAAGTCACGCTTTGATTTCATTGTTTCTGATGGGGATTCCCTCACTGTTTGACCTAAATCTCCTGTTTTGGGAAGCTCTTCCTTCCAAGGCCGGAGATGTGCCCATACTAGCTTTGAAATCTGGCTGGGCCCCTCTCAGCATCCACCAGGAACCTGGGCTGCAAGAAAACCCAGCACTGAGCGACTGGAAAAGAAAGCCAAGAAACAGCACCGAGAAATGGGAATGGAAAATCCTCCCGTGAATCCTGTCCTGGGCAGAGCCCCAGCGTGGGCATCAGGCAAGGAGGGGCTCTGCCCCTCTGCTCAGGTGAGCCCCCACCTGCAGAGCTGCCCCAGCCTGGGGGTCCTGCACAGGGAGGAGCTGGAGCTGCTGGAGAGAGCCCAGAGGAGGCACCAGAGATGATTAAAGGGATGGAGCAGCTGCTGTGAGGAAAGGCTGGGAGGGCTGGGATTGTTCAGCCTGGAGAAGAGAAGGCTCTGGGGTGACCTCACTGTGGCCTTCCAGTGCCTGAAGGAAACAACAAGAAACATGCAGAGAGACTATTTCTGAGGGCCTGGAGTGCCAGGACAAGGGGGAATGGCTTCCCACTCAAAGAAGGTAGGTTTAGATTAGGTATCAGGAAAAAATTCTGCCCTGGGAGGGTGGGGAGGCCCTGGCACAGGGTGCCCAGAGCAGCTGTGGCTGCCCCACCCCTGGCAGTGTCCAGGGCCAGGTTGGACAGGGCTTGGAGCAGCCTGGGACAGTGGGAGGTGTCCCTGCCCATGGCAGGGGTGGGACTGGATGAACTTTCAGGTTCCTTCCAACCCAACCCATTCCACGAATCTCTGTTTCCTGCCAGCAGGATGCTCTGGCCATGCTCTGCTGAAGGATCAAAGAAAACGCATTATGTAAACCTACACTTTTCTGAGCAAACTGGGCTGAGTGGGCTGTTAGAAATTCACATTTTCATTTCCAGCTCAGCACCTGGGTGATCCCAAGTGATTCAGGCTCCCTCTTCCCCCTTGGCTCAGCGGGATAGACACACTGGGGACACTCACTGGGGGAACTCCAGGGTAATTTCTCAGAGCAACAAACGCACATCGATGTTTGGCCTTCATTATGCCCTTTGTTCTTGTTATTATGTGGTTGAATTTTCTCCCTTAATATCCCACGGGGAAATCCACCTGCTGGGCACCGCGTGTGATCCCAGGCAGTGTGAAGCACCTGCGTCTCTTGTTCCCCGTGCAGAATGGTTTGCATGTGGAAATCTCGATGACCCAAAGCCAGCTTGGTGTTCAAGGCATCCCAATAATTGCACCCCTGGTATTCCAAGCTCCTCCTTGGCTTCACCTGGAGATCATTTCATGTTTTTTTTTCCTCCCGGGCGTTTTTGCAATGCTGTCACTGCTCAGCTCAGCCCTCCTGATCCCGTCTGCAGCCAGGCTGCTCCCAAAGCACAGACAGGAGGCTTTACTTTCCCTTTAATTACTGAGCACGACAGCTGTGGCTTCCTCAGCCTCGTTTCATTAAGGGCTGACAAACACCCCGGGCTGTCCCCAAAACGTCACTGCCCCTTTGAGCAACTCCTTTCAAGTCACTCCAAGAGTTCATGATAAAGGGGACCAGTTGCTTCTGAGATTACTACTGGGTTTGGCAGAATTACCTGTCACCCCGCGGGGTTTAGCACCTCCTTCCCACCCAAACCCTCACCCCTGTCGCACGCAGAGCTCTGCAGGGCAGGCTGTTGGCCCCCACTCTGAATCCAGAGGTCTTGGACGCAGAGTGTTCACTCCTTTTCCCTGAATCCTCATTCTTTGAGCCCAAAACTGAACAAAAACCTTAAAATCCTAAAGGTTTTTATCCTTTCCCTTCTTTCCCCTTATCACAGAGTAACTGCCAATTTAATTTTTTGTTGTACAAAATAGCCCATTTCAAGGCAGCTGGCAGAGGTCCTGTTTAATTCCTTATCCCAGGTCAACATCTGGGCTCGTCCAGAGCTGGAAGCTGCTCTCGTGCAATAGCATTCAGTAGCTGATTCCTCCTTCTTTTATGGTTCAAGGCCTTGAAGTCTGCTCTGGGCTGTGCCCTGGGATTTCCGACAGGGCCTATATCCCAAAAGTTGTCCATTTTCACAGCAATGGAGGCGTCACAAACCTTATGCCTAAAGGTTGTAGAAAAGCTGCAGTCCGGAGTGAATGCCCCTCATTTGCATCACTTTTGGGGAAATGCAGAACTAATTATCTAATGGGAGTCTCCATCCTGCAGCTACAGTGCACGCTGGGGTGATTCACCGCGGAGGAAAACACCGAAGCCTCCTTTAATCCTGGAAATGAATAAATGCCCCTGCTGAGCTGGACCATGGCCAGCGAGCGCTGGGTGGAGACAGAGGATTCCGCACCTCTGAACAATGTCAGTGGTGTTTTTGTCCCCACGTGGAACCAGCCCGTGACCCCTGGTGGGTGACGCAGCCCGGCGCTGTCACCACCAGAGCAGGCTGTGCTGAACACGGCGGTGTTTCAAGGAAAAAAGCAGACCCAACCTGCATTTCCCTACGGACAGAAAGGGAGGGATTGCTGCTCTTCAAGCACATCCCAGCAATCCCAGCTCCTGCCTCCCCCAGCGCACCCTGCCCCGCAGCGCTGCTGTGGCACCCTGCAGCTCCCAGAGCCAGTGCAGGACCTGCGACTCTGGTTCACACCTGGCTGCTTTGCATGGCTGGCTGGGGCTTGAGCTCCCTTCTTTTCTTCTGAGCAGATTTCTGGAGGGTGTTGTCTGTGGTTGGGAGCTTCCTCGAGCCACCTCAATGACACAGACCTGGGAAAAGTAGAGAGGAACAATCACAGAATCACAGAATATTCTCAGTTGGAAGGGACTCAAAAGGATCACCAAGCCCAACTTTTACAGAGATAAATCTGTGATAGATCTGCTCTGCACAGAGATAAATCTGTGCTTTGGGAAGAACAAATCTCTTGAGAAGGTTTCATGGTTGTAGAAGAGAAATCTCAAACAACTTAAATTTAGATCAGAATTTACCCAGATGTTTGGTTTGGCCACCAAAGAAATGTTCCAGGGCTGAAGCATCCAAAAAAAAAAAATTGGAATTTTCACTAAAACCACCTTAAAAGGGAAGTTGTGTTAATCAGAGGAGAAAAAACCTTGCATGATCCCACTTTGTTTTATCCAAGGAGGTGGAGAATCCTCCACCACATGCTAAGCCTGGACCACAGGCCTGGAATATCTTTGTGGTGCCCTGACCCACCCCTTGACAACTCAGAACTCTGACCAAGCCCTTCCCCCTCCCTCCCGTTAGTAACACTGACCACATCACAGGGAACAACTTGCTTTGGAATAAAGTGTGGATTGTGGAGCTGTCTGACTGCAAGGAATGAGTGTTGGTAGCAGGAACTAATTAGGGACTAATTTCTTACCTGTCTTTATCCACCATCTGCTCTGGTGCCGGTTCTCTGGGTCTCGTTTGTTCCCACCTTCCTGGGGCTGCAGGGCTGAAAATCCAGCCTTGGATTTCCCACCAGTGCAGCTACGAGTGCCCTGCGTGGCTCCACCTTGTGTGCTGGGACGAGTAACAGCGGAGTAGTGGTTGTGGTACACGGTGTGTTTGGCCATGAGTGGAAAGCAGCGTCTCAGGAGAAGAGCTGGACCATTTGGGGTCGCAAAGGGGAAATAAAACCACAGCACTTCCCAGGAGCTAGAAACAGACTGAAAATTGGAGAGCCAGAAACAGAGAACCCCAGATCATCCCCGATAGTCATTCCCTGGGTAAAAGATGCCACAAATCTGCATCCACTCCACAGAATCCCAGAATCGCTGAGGCTGGAAAAGCCTTCCAGGATCATCAAGTCCAACCTGGGACTGATCCCCACCTTGCCACGCAGCCCAGAGCTCTGAATGCCATGTCCAGTCATTCCTTGGACACCTCTAGGGATGGGGACTCATCAGTCACCTTCTGTCCTCCAGGAAATTCTGAGACATTTAAACCTTTCTGTCAACACCTAAAATCAAAAGCTGAAATGGCACAAGTTGGCTTGGTTTAAAGTGGGATTTTCCAAACCAAATCATTCTGATGTGACTGGGGGCTGTCAAACTTCCAGTTTGACTCTGTAAGGAATCCACCATGGAGCAAAGCAAAAATCCCACTCCTGCCTTGTCAGCAGAGGAGGCAGATTTGCTCCTGAGATTTCTTTCTCTCTCTCACAGTCCCAGGTGATTCATCCCCAGATCTCTGCTCATGCTCCAGCTATTTCATTGTTTGCATAGTGAGAGCAGCTGGGATCACCATGACCAGGATTCATCCTCCAACTCCTCTGCTGCCAGAACCCCACATCTCTGCGCTCCCCAGATTCTGAGATTGCTAAAGCCAAGCCTACGGCACAAATGTCCTCCCCTCGTGTCCCTCTCTCCTCCTCCTGACGTGCTCCACCACCGCCCTCTCCACTGAGGCCAAAGAGGGTTCTTGTTCCAGTAAATCTGATCCAATTTTTGCTGTTGCTGTTGATTCGAAGTTGGATGAGTTTGATCTTCCCTTTTCTGCTGCTCCTGAGCTAAAAGGCTTCAAAAACTCCTCATTCAATTCTAAAGCACAGAGGTTCAGCATCTTTCTCTTATTCCAGGTCAGGAGAGAAGGGAGGGGCAGAGAGGCCAGGGAAAGAGCCTGTCTAGTGGCAGACTTAAGAAAATATTCCTTATCTTGGATTCGTCATCCAGGTTGGATGGAAGAAATGTCTCTTGAGCCTGCCCGGTTTTGTTTGGCTTGTAGTGGTTGGTGTCAGCTTTTGACATAAAAAAACATTCTGGTAACTCTCACACACGGGGAATAATGAGCAAGTGGAAAAGCTTAAATGACAGCCTTGGCTCGGAGAACATTTCCTTGTTCCATTAATTCTGTGGGGGTTAATTACCAGCTCAAATATTTACTGGGATGGGTGTTCTTCCTCCCGTGGCTGCGGTTGTGCTGCTGTTCCTGCCTTGTGCTGCAGGGACACGCTGTGGCCAGGACTTCTGAGAGATGATTTTCTGGGAGATGATTTTCTGGGAGATGATTTTCTGAGAGATGATTTTCTGAGAGATGACTTTCTCTCTGTTCCTGTCAGAGTCCCACCTCTTCCTCCTCTTCTTACACTCTGGTCTTGGTGCATTCAGTGCAGAGAGATGATGTAGGAGAAGAAGAATCCCACTGAGGGATCTTGAAGCCCATCCCATTCCAGGTTGCTCCAAGCCCTGTCCAACCTGACCTTGGACCTTCCTGGGATGGGGCAGCCACAGCTTTTCTCGGCAACCTGTGCCAGGCCCCACCCTCACCCTTCCAGCCTATAAATCAAGCTCAGGTTGGGTGGGTCGGTGCCGTAAATCTCTCCTATCTTAAAGATGAATTTACGGCAGAATCGTCCCACCCTGCTCAGGATGGCTGAACTGGAAGATGCTGGTTAGGACGGGCGGGGAGGTGTCTGCAGGAGGTTCCTGATGCAGGAGCAGAGTCTCCCCTCTCCTCATGCTGCTCTTCTGGCAGCACACATTTGGTTTCTGGAGGGGGAACCCTCTGCGTGGTCCATGGGTCCCCTCGGTGATGGAAGGGACCTGGACCGTGCACTCAGCCTGGATGGCTTTGCTCCTTCCCGTTCTCTTCTTCATCTCCTTGACCATGGTAGGCTTTGGATTGGTGTCCTGGCTTTGGTTGGGATTAAGTTAATTTTGTTCAATTAGTCAACCAAACCCAAGACATTTAATAGAATAAAATTCCTGGAATTGTTTGGTGGGGGGTTTTTTGGGGTTTTTTTTGGTGGTTTTTGTTGTTGTTGTTGTTGTTGTTGTTGTTGTTGTTGTTGTAAAAGAACTCCATGGAAACATTGGTCCAATATCAAAATGTTTTCTCTGGTTATTTTTAATTGATAGAAAATCCACTTTCCCAACTTATAACGAGTTTTTGAACTTCTTGCTACTGGAAAGAAGGGAAAATATAGTCAAAACATTCCTTAAGATTTAAAAGAAAATAATAAAGTCAAAACAATCCCCAAGATTTAAACACAAAATTAATATTGGGAAGACAAGTAGCGATCCCTTGCCAGGAGACAATTTTGAGCTTGTTTTGTAGCTTTAATGAATGGTTTGAAAAGCATTTGAGGTGAACCTTTTCCCTTTGCTCCTGTGATAAAATTCTTAAGAGCTGTAACCAGAGAGAGAAAAATAAATGCAGCCTTCATTTCCCTCTTTGGTTTGCTAATATTATAGCTCAGAATATTTGGGTGTTGGCTCCAGGAGGAGGAGGAAAAGAGCTGCCCTTGTTTTGGGTGAGGCAGGATCATCTCCCTTTCTTCTCTCTGTTATTCAGGGCACTAGAAGTTAATTATTCCTCTGAAATTAGGCAGTCGCCTCTCGCTTCCTCAGTTGGGAAGGGGAAGAGTCACCCTCGGTAATGCTCAGAATATTTCAGGCTCCTGTCTGAGCTCAGCCCAAGGCCCCGCAGGGACAGCCCAGGCTCGAGTCCTCTCTTACCTGGGGCTGCCTCGGTGCCTGACTGCAATGGTCGGGGGGGAAGGCTCTGGAAATGCCGGGGCTCGCCAGGCTCCCGCCCCTCTGGGCCGGGAATGCCATGCAAAGCCACCTCCTGGCTCTCCAGGCCACGGAGGAGGGGGAAGAGCACTGGGTCAGGTCAACCAGGTGAGGACCAAACCCTGGCCTCAAAACAGGGCTTCCTCCCCATCCTCTTCCTCAAGAAACCATCTTGTTAGCAAAACCCAACAGAAAGTGGCCTCGGCACAAAACCAGGCCAAGTCATTCCAGATATGGATTGTGAAGGGATGGCCAGGCCTCCTCACAGACACCGGACCCAAATTTGGAGCTGCAGTGTTTCCTGGACACTTGGCCAAGGCCGCGTGACATCCAGACACCACACGGGGAACCCGCGATGTTCACACTATTAACAGGAGCTGCCTGATGCGAGGGAATCCTATTTCCAAATTCCATTTGCAAGTGGCGAATGAAGCAAGCTCAGGTGCAGAATTCCCCTCCGAGGTGGGCTCCATCCCATCTACCTGGAGCCAATTAAAAATGAAACTGCTGTTCTGGACTTCCTCCTTGGAGAGAGGGCACAGGTGGAGGACAAGCGTCCACCTCACCCCATCAGGGTCTGACATGCAGCCAGTCAGAGCTGGATGAAGCATTTTCCACCCTCAGGATGGAAATGACATCCCCTGCCCTTCCCCAAAGGTGCTGATCTTCTTCTCTGCGTTGCCCTTTAATTGTCCCTTTTTTTTCAGGTTGCAATTAGAATTTTGCCCTGTGAGAGTGGGGAGATTACTGGGGCTGCGTGACCTGTAATTCTTCCTGGGCTGGAGACAGGAAGAAATTCCCTGTGATAATAACGTCTGCGAGTCCGGCGGGGAGAGGCAGGGAGGGTTCCTGGGAACTTGCAGGCGCCTAGCATGGGACGCCCACGTTCGGGTTAATCCCCCTGCCCGGGGCTGCCTCCAGAGCCGGGACAGATCCCACTGGTGCAGACGGCCTCCAGGTCAAAGCATTTCATGCTAAATTAGGCACCTGATGAATTAGGCCAGATGAATCACCCCATGGAAATGTCGTTTTTTCCATGAAATAAACCCCCAGCAACCCTGCCGAGCTCGACGTGGAAGACGCCAAAACTGGGGCAAAGTCAATCCCACCCCATTACGGCCAAGAAATCTCACTGCCTTTGAAGTCACGCTGTTCAAATAACACTTTGTCATCCCCAAAGCCACTAAAGCAAAATTGTTATGTCTGAAACACGACTCTGGTCCCACAGCCCTGATCACCAGACCCGTGAGCCCAGAAGGGCAGTGTTGAATTCATCTTCATTTGGCTGCTCTGATATGGAAGGATCAAACAAATACATTGTTTGGAGGTTGCAACAGGCTGGAAAACACCACTGTGTGGTGCTCAGGATTATTTTGGAGGTTTCTGGAAACCTTTGACATCAATTGTTAATTGGTCTACAGAATATCTTATGTGATATGCTACAAGGAGATAAATAAACCAGAGTAAACCCCAGTGGCACCTGAGCCCCACCATGTCCCAAACTACCTACAGAGAATCCAAAGGTCTCTTTACTTCTCCCCAGAGCATTTTTTTCACCTATTTTGTAGTTTCTTTAAATACCATCTATGGAAATATTGAGAGACGAAAGATGTCCTTTCAAAGCCGTTTATTGAGTGAGAAGCTGGGAAGTTTGAGCAGTCAACGGGAACAGCTCCATTCACGCTGCACAAGGTGTCAGCGTGGACAATTTATGCACCAGTAACTTCTCTTGGCATTTTGGGGGGTTGAAAAAGGAAAGGGGGTGATCTCTTCTAAAAATCAGCACGCCTTGAACCAGCCACCCCAACATGCAGAAGCAAACCAAAGTATTACGTGTACCATCCATGAGCAAATTCCACACACAAAAAAAAAAAGCTGACAGCTACGGAGTAACCAGCAGGTGCTTTGAAAATTGCCTTGTTTCAAATTTAAGCATAAATTTGCAGCTCAGGGTTTTCTCGGAGCAAAAACAGATAGGATAAAAATAAAAGGAGTCTGCTCTTTGCAGCGTCTCCTGGGAAAGTTAAACAGTTAAATCCTCACTCTCTTTTCTGAAATGCTTTGGGAGGAGCTGGAAGAAAAAGAGAGGTCTTGGAAGGAGGAATCTTGTTAATTAATCTGCTCGTTATGAGGAAAGACGGGGGAAGCAGTGCAACAAACAAACCCTTTAAGCTGTGAAAACCTAAAGCATGAACTCAGAAATCACACTGTGCCGAGCACCTGCAGGAGGAGTTTCTAGAGGGGTCTTTAGGCTTGGGGACTCTGAAAACACAACTTGGGGGGATAAATCTGGGGTTAATAAATGTGGGAATGGGTTTGGTGACAAACGATGCTGCTAAGGGGCCGAGGAATCACCCTGCATCCTCTCGGCACGGGGCCGCTGTCCGGGGGCTGCGCGGCCCTACGGGACCACGCAGGGGTCTCTGACAACCCCGAAGTTCCCCACCACGCCGTTGTTGCACCCCACGACCTCAGGGCCGCTGGACACAACGACGGGGGGCCCCCCCAGCTGCCGGATGACGCAGCCCTGGTTCCCAAGGCTGAGCACCCCCCCGGCCTGGCACGGCCCCATCCTGGCGTTCAGGGCCCCGCTGCCCGCGCTGACCACGGGGCGGGCCGGGTACCCGCCGCTGCGGGAGCTGAACCCGCCGGCCTTGCAGCTGACCGCTCCGGCCTGGCAGAACACCTCGGGGATGCACTGCTTGGCCACGGAGCTGAGGACTCTCTTGGGGTGGATGCCGGCGCTGCGGGAGCTGAATCCCCCGCTCTGGGAGCTGTGTCTGCCCGCCCGTCTGCCCAGCGAGCCGTAGCCACACGCGGCCCCGTTGGCCGCCAGCATCCCGCAGTCATCGGGGATGTTGTAGCCGCTGCTGACCACCGCTGCAACAGAGCCCACGGGAGGCAGCAGTTAGAGAGGAAAACTGGAAGACTTTCACCAGGCAGGCCGTTTCCTGAGTGACAATACCAACCTAACCGCATTTCCTCCCCGTTTGTCGGACCTGCCTGAGCCCCTGCTCCTTCCAGCTCCTCCCCCGTGTCCCAACACATCCCCTCATGGATCCTCCCCCTTCCACATGGTCACCGGGACATCTCCCTCTTGCCTCCAAGAGCAGAAAAGGGTCTTGAATTTGACCTTCTCCCCTCACTCCAAAAGCTGATTTTTTAAAAAAATTCAGACATATTTGAGATTTCTGGGGCTAAAGTTTCCAGAACTGGAAAAGGGAGGCAGAGGGACCTGGGGCAGACAGATAGTGCTGCTCCCAAAGGTATCTTTCCTAAAACAAGAAATCTTCCTGGCTGAAGATGTGCAGTTACTTACACACGCTCACGGGGTTCCCCACACATATCCTGTGGGGAGAAAAGAGAAGCGCACGTTACCCACAGCTTCCAGCCACAACCCAGCCCGCTCAGCCCCTCGTTGGAACACGCCTCACTCTCCCTAGGAGAGGGACTGTTTTTGCTGGCTCCTGTGTGGCCCCCATGGCTTCCAGGCATCTCTCCAGGTCCAGTTTCCGTGAGCCTGGGGAGATCCTGGGGCTGCAGAATTCACCTGGGAGCAGGAACTGCCATGGCCTCAGATACACAGGAGGGAAAGGTGTCACCCACCTGCTCTCTTCACCCTCCAGAAGAGTCTTGTAGGTGGCAATCTCGATGTCCAGGGCCAGCTTGACGTTGAGCAGCTCCTGATAGTCCCGCAGCATGCAGGCCAGCTCGTCCTTGGCCTTCTGCAAAGCGTTCTGCAGCTCAACGTGCTTTTCCCGGGCGTCTTTGAGGGCACAATCGCCGCGCTGCTCAACGTCACAAATGGAGGTTTGCAGGCAGGAGACCTGTCCGGGGAGGACAAGAATGCAGGCATCTGCAAGGCTTCTTATCCCAGTTCTTGGACACTCTGGTTTTGGATAAATCTGCTCTTCCAATTGCAAGCAGGGAAAACCCACCAGCATCCCATCCCTCTCCAGCCACTTTTCACTTTCCAACCAGGCCAAGAGCAGATCTTGCATCTCCTAAAGATCAGTGCATCACCTTGCCCCGTGTCTGAGCTGTCCTGCATCTCTGGAAACATCTACCTGCTTCTTGACGCTCTCCAGCTCACACTGCAGCTTCTGGATCATCCGGGTCAGCTCTGAAATCTCGCACTTGTTGCTCTGCAGGTCATCGCAGTATTTCCCTCTCTTATCCTGCAGCTCCTGAAACTGGTACCAAGAAACAGGACAATCGTCGCTTTTGGCCTGTGACATTGCCAGGCCCAGGCACAGGCACAGGCCTTTTACTCACCCTGGTTTGGTAGAAAGCATCGACTTCTTCTTTGCTCTTCTGGGCGATCTCCTGGTACCAGCACTCGACGTTCTTGATGATGCTCTCCATGTCCAGGTCTCGGTTGTTGTCCATCTTGACAATGACTGAGGTGTCGCAGAGCTGGCGATCGACCTGGGCCCGTTCCTGCGGGTTGGGAAGGGCTCAGTCAGCTCGTTTCACCTCTCAGGCTCTGCAGGGAGGGGAGGGCTGGGACACAGAGCAGCTGAGGGATAGAACAAGTCAAGGAATGTCCCTCGGCATGCCTCAGCAGAAAATTCTGCAGTGGGATGAGTTGCCACCTGTGACTGCTGACCTACGTGCTGACCTGCAGCAAGTCTGTCCACATCAAGGGCAAGGAATTGGAGTGACTTAACCCTTGGTATCCTCTCATCTCCAGCTGCCTGAGTGATTTAATGACAGGACTGAGCTGGGAGTTGCTCCAGCTCTAATCAGGCAGCTGCAATCCGGAGGAACGAGACGGACGCATCTTTTCTCCAGGGTAGAGTTAGGACACAGCCAATTCCTACCTGGAGCTGCGTGAAGGAAGGGGGAGCCACCCTATCTCCAGCATAATCATGTTAGTTTTATATCAACCTTGTACTTCCATGCTTTTGATTACTCAGGGCTTGGTGTGAGACACATCCCAGCGAGGTTTCAAGCAGGAGAAATCTGGAGCAGCTGAAGGATGAGACAGGACCACCAAAGTCCCAGCGTGGACCAGGGGAACTCACCTCCTCAAACACGCATTTCAGCAGCTCCAGCTGCCTCCTTAACAGATCCACCTTCACCTCCAGCTCTTCCTTGTTCAAGAAGATGCAGTCTGCATCCTGCAAGAGGGGAGACACACACATTCCAGCCCAAACCTGGCTGTAAACGTTGGAGAAATACACAGAGGCAACACCAACAGGGCAGAAATGTGTCTCAACAAGATTTCAAGAGCAGAAAGGTGTGAGAGGGTGAGTCAGGGTACTCGGTGCCTCCTGAAGGAAAACTAAACCGTTCCAACACGACTTACAGGAATTAGTTGATTTATCACTTAGGACGCAGCTACAAACCCACAATCGACTAATGAGTATTTAAACACAATTTTTTAATATTCTTCAAATGATTCCTGCTTTTCTGATGTCCAAGAATAAAGGATGTGGAGAGACAGCCAGAAATAACCTGGTGTTCCGGTGTGACCTGTCCTGCTCTGTCCCCCTCCCACACTTCAGGAATGTTTTTGAGGCAACAAAACTGGTGCTGTAGTGCTGATGATGTAAACTTTGAGAAGACATTATTTTTACTTTCTGCTTGCCTCTTTTCCCAACCCT
The DNA here is from genome assembly GCA_013398015.1 of Oreocharis arfaki. NCBI lineage: Eukaryota > Metazoa > Chordata > Aves > Passeriformes > Paramythiidae > Oreocharis > Oreocharis arfaki. The sequence continues at coordinate 60,809 of VZRR01000992.1, forward strand.
GTGCCTCTTTCTAAGTCTCCCTTCAGCTCATCATAATGCTTTTGTGGGTTTTTGTTAGTAATTCACTATTTCAGCCAAGTTTTGCTCCAAATAAAATGATTCATGTAGCTTGAGCTTCTCACCTTTTTGAGTGCCACAAACTCATTCTCCACAGTTGTGCGCCTGTTGATTTCCTCTTCGTACCTGTTGGAAAAGGAGGAGAAAAGGGCTGAGGAAAGAAGAATGCTCAGACTCTCAGACATCAACCATCAAGTACAAATGACAGCTCTCTCTTGCTCAGGGATGGCCACCAGGCACTGCCAGATCGCTGTCTGGAGACCAGCATTAAACCATCCCAAGATCAGAAGCTTCTTCACGAGCAACAACAGCATTACCAATGCAAAGTGCTCACCAGCGAGACAGAAGAATGTGGCACTCCCGGAGGGGACATGCCACAAGTCTGGGAAAAGTTACCCAAGATGAACCAGAAAAGCAAAATGCCACCAGCTAGAGGAGCCCAGAAGGTCCTTACTTGCACTTGAACTCCTCCACCAGCTGGCTCGTGGCGCATTCTTCACTGCCCAGTTTCTGCTTTTCGCACAGCAAACAGTCCAGGCGCTTCCGCAGGTCACAGATGTAATTCTCAAAGTACAGTTCCAGGTTTTTCCCTTTTTTTGGCAGCACATATTGCTGCAGAAGGCCCCACTTGGTCTCCAGCACTTTGTTCTGCTGTTCCAGGAATCGGACCTGAAAGCAAAAAATAGCAATTCTTCGAGGAAAGAGGCGAAGGCAGGGACTCAACACCTGTTTAACTCTCTGCTCTTAACCACCGGTGCAGGAATGGGATTTTCAGGAAGTGAGAGATGGTTCGGCACCATGATCTGAAAGTTATCTGCCCTTATTTAGAAATCTTTATGTCACTTGTCTGAATTATTTTGAAGTCTAGAATTCGCACATCTAAATTATTTAGAAATCTAAATGTCATGTCTACATTATTTAGAAATCCAGGAGCCCAGTGTCTAAATCTGCCTTTCTTAACAATTATTAGGAACAAAACTCTTCCAGATGGTGCCTCTGATGTGCTTTAGGATAAAACTGAGTCCCCAGATAGTGAAACTGCTTTGTCTCTGTTTTTTCTACGAAGGGATCCTTGGGTCACAGATCAGATTTGATCTCTAACCTTTACATGTCTGGATCAAGATTAACCTCCTTTGCCTTCAGGAATATTTTTGGAACAGTTGCTATATTTGAAGTCAAAGAGAGGAGGGAATTATCAGAATTATTTAACACAGGACAGAAAGATGAACCTGTGAGGGCTGTGACTTCCACCTGAGCTGCAGTGAGAAATCCAATTTGAACTGAGACTGTCCAAGAGGAGACACCTGCAAGAAGGTCCAGTGCAACCATGGCCACAATTCGAAGGCCGTGGAATGCCAGGACAGGGACATGGCTGAAATAAGTCCCATTGAAAAGATCTCAATCTGGACCAACATGCTCTTAAAATTATTATTAGTTATTAAAAATTATTAGAATTATCTTAAAATTCTCTGTGGGAAGCTGGACCCCTGCATGGACCCAGCTCCGAGTTCCATGGCAGAGCTGGACTGAGGCTTTGGAGAAGGTCGGTGGGCTCGTGGCACGAGAAGGGTTTGGGAGGGGGATGGTCAGGGTTTGTTTTCCTCAAGGAAGAGCAATTCTGGAGCAGGTCTGGACTCACCTTGTCGATGAAACAGGCAAACTGCGTGTTGAGGGTCTTGATCTGCTCCTTCTCCTGGCAGCGTATCTCGTGTTCCAGCGGGTCCACCCCGACGCAGAGGGGCTTCAGCAGCCGCTCGTCGATGCAGATCCCTTGGATGCCGTCGGCCTTGCGCTCGGGGTACCCCCGCACGATGCTGTATCCCCGGGGGCCGCACAGGCCGATCCTTCCTCCTCCAACGTTCCCGTAGCCCACGCCTCCGAACCCCATCTCCCCAAAGCAGCCGGTGCCGCAGCCCCCGTTGACGTAGGAGATTCTCCTGCTCCCGCCCAGGTTGCAGACGCTCCTGCTGCTGTAGGCGCCGGCGCCGCACCGCGCGGGCTGGCTGGCGGACGCGGCGTAGCTGCGCCCACAAATCTCCGAGGCTGAACTGAAGCCTCTTCGTCCCAGGACAGATCTCACCGTCGGTGCCTGCCTGCTCATCGTGGCTTATTTGAAGGTGGAATAGCAAAGTTATGGGGCTGCTCTGGTGCAGGAGAGGAGCAGGGATCCCACTGGAGCGACGCGGGGATGCTGCCCCTTTTATATATTTTGGGAAGCTGGCCTTGATAGGATCAGGACGTTAATTTAAGCACTTAAGGGTTTGGTTTGCCTGGCAGCAATAAATGCTCCTCAAAATGCAAACCAGCCCGGCAAATAGTAACTACTGAGGAAATAAAAAGGAATCTAAAAGTGCTCTGTTTGCAAGTTGCTTTCGAATACATTATGGTTTGAAGTGCTCCCCTAACTTAGTGCTAATTATAGTTTAGGAACATTTTTGAAGGAACTCTTTGTGATTTGTTTGCAGTGTGTCGTTTGGGGTTTTGTGTCTCACAAGGCTGTGTGTGTGATGGGATGTTTTGCAGACTTGCACTTTGTGGGGGTAATTTCACAATTTTGGGTGCGGAAAAGTAACTCAAAGGAAAAATAAAAGAAGAAAGTCAACCATAGAACAACAGACACTGTGGAAGTTGTGTCATGATGGATCCTTTCTGTATCTGAAACACCAGTAAATGCACTGAGTTTAAGGTCTGGATTTGATTGCAAAGACTCAAAATGTCCCCCAGATACATACACAGAATCACAGAATTCTGGGAATTCGGGGAATGTGTAGAATCTTGGGAATGTCCAGCGTTTCAAGATGACCTTCCCTGAAAGACCAGCGAAGCAGATCAGGTTTCATCCAGGATCTGTGACGTGTTTCTCTTTGCTCACGGATTTATGTTCTCTGCCATCAGTGTCAGTTATTTCTAGAATTGTGACAGTTTATTCTTCAGCTTTCACTATTCTGGAGCTTCTCCCAAGGCTGGGCGTCAAAGCCCTTTCAGGTTCACCTCCTGGAAGTCTCTACAGGGAACAGAAAAGGAACAATGGTCTGTTCCAGCTCGGTGAGATCCACCCCATTCAGCAAGTGACAGCTGAATTTGGGTGACTTTGCCAGACATGTCCTTGACACTCCCCGGGGAGGCAGCTCCGAGGGAAGGAGTCCCCGGGGCCGCGCTCGGGGGAACGGGGGTAATTTGCTCTCCGCAGGGGCTGGGCTTTCTGCACCAACAGAGGAAGTCTTAATGAGTGGATTAGGCTGGACACCAGAGAAGGCTCTGACTCACACCGGGGAGATGAATCCCTCTCTCTCCTAATCACCAACCCAAGGAGGTGAGGCAGGAAACCTCTCCAGACCTTCTCCAAACTGGCTGTTGGAAAGTCAAAACAAAAGGGCTCTTGCAGCTCCTGGCGGATGAAGTGTTTGGGAGAAAAAAAGGACATTAAAGTGCAAACAGCTGAATGCCCTCAGTCCTGCCTTCTGAAGGGAGCATTGCTTGGAGGAATCTCCGTATTGTACAATGGGTTGGCAGCTGGAAACACCCAGGTTCTGTGTTCCCTCATCCTCATTAACCCCCTCCAAAAACATTTTCCAGGAGTCAGGATCATAAAAGTTATGCCAAACCTCCTCCAAACATGCAACTTTCTAATACCAAGTGGTTGAGAAGAAGATGCACATGGAAACCACGGGACGTGACTGCAGCCCCGGGATCCCCAAAGCCATTAATTGAACCTGTAATTACAACTTCTGTGAGTTTTAGGGGCTGGTGGTATAAATTAGTTGTGTAAACTGCTACTTTTGCTGTATCCAAAAGGCATAATTCCAGATATTTACAACGTTCCGATTACACCTTTGTTTATAGTAGTTCAGGCTCGTGGTGCAAACCGGGCTGCCAGCACAATTGGAAATACCAGATTAAACAAATATGAGAGGCTTCAAGATGCGGTTTGGAACTTCTCCGGTCCTTGAAGTTCTAAACAGATTTATCAGAAGCAAAATGCAGATCTGACTCCAAAGAAGAGCAGTTTTTCGGATCCCTGTGGAGGAAACCAGGCTCATCAGTCAGGCTGAGGATGTGTCCCTCTCTGCACTGCATTATCCCAGTCGGATGTGTGGGAGACACCTGGAATGCGGCACAGGCTGCAATTAAACGTGTGAAACAGCTGTGCTGCAGCAGCCCCAAACTCACCAGAGCCACCGGGTTCCTGAGAGGGAAGAGATTTTGGGCAAAGTTGCTCAGCATTGGCTAAAATTTGTGTGTTGGCCAAATTCCTGTTGTTTCTTCTGGATCCCAGTGGGAACGTGGCTTCATTTAATGTCTTTCCAAGGAATATTAAGTGGTGTGTAAGATCTCAAGAATCACCAGTTTGTTTTTGTGAATATGGACGTGGGAAAGGGGAGAGCGCTCTGAAGAAAAACCTGCAGCTTTTTGACTCAAAAAAAAAAAGGAGAAGGAGCAAGGAAACCAAAAAGGAAAATATTTTGATGAGGGGTTGGATGAGTCATTTCGACAACTTGCAATCGCTCCCTTTGTCAGCATTTCACTCCCTGAATGCGCTGCCGAAAAGGGAATTCATTAGAGGAACACTGGAGATCACTAATTTGTTTGTTGCCTCTGGAGATGATTCCGGAGGAGCTCTCAGAAGGTGTTTTATGCGATAGTCTCAAAGGGCTCTGTAATTATCCTCAGCCATCGAGAGCTCCTCACAGTCAGGTCGGACAACGGCAGGAACCTGCCTGTGCCAACACCATTTGATCCATGGAAGGTTAGGCCAGAACACGGATTTTTACAGAGTTTCTTGGACTGTGCAGACTCTTGTCCGAGTCATTCATGACATGTTGGAGGATTGATTTGATTAGTGAAGTCTCTTGTATCCTAAAGCCAAAGTTATCCAAGGTAGTTCAGTCTGGTCATGTGTTTTTGCCTCTCATTAACCTCCTCCTACTCCATGTGAGAAGTCAAAGCTGGGATTTTCAAGGGATATTCCTCATAAAATTCATCAAACACTGGGCCTGGGTGCACTTTCCTCCCTCCTTCAGCGATCAAACTGGCCACGGATTCTAATTTCCTCTTTGAGACTGCCTCTCTGGGTGATGGAAAGAGATCTGGCATCTCCAGACGGTGATTCATCACCTCCCAAAATAGGCAGTGGAGGCAGGTGGGAGGAATCCACCTCTGCAGCTCCTTCCCTCTGTTCTTCCTGGAGACCAGAGGCCGTCTAGACAACCAGACACCGGCCCCGGCGCCCGCTTGGGGAGGTTGAGGGAGGTGAAATGAGTCCCACCCTTTGGGCACTAAATTTCTTCAGCACCTTTGAAGTCTTAATGAGAGCCCCAACATCCCACGCTCCTGGATCCGCTCGGCTCCCGGAGAAGCATCGCCCGATCCTGCGATCGGAGGCATCAGAGCTGAGGCTCCCAGCAAAGCAAAGGCTTGGTTTGATCTTCCTCCTGTTGTTTTCTTCCTCCTGCAGTGGAAATGAATGCGGGATGTATGGGAATCCTAGCTCGGGATGGCATCCCACTGCCTGGAACAGCCAAGGTGTTAGAAAAGGTGAAAAAAGCACCTCCGTTGTTAAGAGGTTACAGAAATGTCCCTGTAAATCCACCAGATCGCTGATCCCTTCCAGTTGAAGCTGTTTTCCAGTTGAAGAGATTCCCTGAGCCATCCCAAGGAAGGAACTGCCTGTGGAAGGTGGGAAGCATGTTCAGCCAGAAGGAGAAGAGCTCTTCCTTTTGTTATGCCAAAAGTCCAGGGCCCAAATAAAGTGTTGGATTGGATTGGATTGGATGGGATTGGATTGGATTGGATGGGATTGGATTGGATTGGATTGGAGCAGCTTTGGGAGGTGCTGCAGGATGTCCTCTGACGAACTCTCTGACGTTCAGAGAGGCCAGGCTGAAGTTCAGCACTTGCCAAATTAACTTATCACATCTTGAAATGGTGATAGGGGAGTTTGGAGGCGAGGAAACAACCCTAATTCCGTGTCATTGCCCTGATTTATTCTCCTCTTGCATAAAAAGTGAGAGGATGATCTGTTTCCAATGGGAAACCTTTGGAGATCAAAGCCCTCCTAATGAATATTTATACCTGTTTGATTGCTCTTTTCTTGTCAAATCCTTCTTGCGGTTTCCTTCAAAGATTGAGCCTGATTTATTTTGTGCTTCTCATATTTGATTGGGAAATAACTTCTTATCACATGAGAGTGTGGGGGGAGAGGAAGCTCTTCCAGTTCTGAATCCCGATAATTTTGGCAAGGAAAGACCTTCCCTCTGGATTTCGCCTTTGGTAAAATGTATCTGCCCAGCCTGAGGTTCATTTCTTTGTTGTGCTCTTTCATCAGTTTAATCACAAAACACTCTAGTCCTTTTTTTTATTATTGATTTTATGTTGATTTACGTTACTCATTTCTGGTTTCTTTTTTAATCTGCTCAAATGTACAATGAAACAAAAAGATCTCCCTTTGATCTTTTTGAAAGCCTGAATTGTACTCAGAGGACCTGGAAAATGATGTTGAAAAACCAACCAAGCACATTACAGATTTTTTCCCCATAATACTGCTCTTCCAGCAGATTTTGGAGAGATATAAAAAAAGGTGTTTTGTCGTCACGCGTCTGTGGCAGACACAACATAAAAATACAAAGACTGAGGTGATTTTGTTCTGAATTTTTAAACAGGCATTGAATTCGGGCAGGAGCCAAATTTGGTGCAGATCATCTTAAAAGAGCTCGAATTTACACCAACCAAGGACTGGATCTACATCATGGGGTCCACATTGCCCCACCCCTGGAAGTCTCCAAGGCCAGGCTGGAAGGGGCTTGGAGCCACCTGGTCTGGTGGAAGTTTTCCCTCCCCATGGCAGGGTGTGGAACTGGATGGGCTTTGAGATTGCTCCCATCCCAAACCATTCCATGATTCCGTGACTCTCTCCAGACAGCTCTGGCTCCTCTGTTTAATTAAGACTTCTAATCATTAGATATGTCTTGTGCAATTAAGGAATGGGCATTTCTGTACTTTTGGTAAACACCTAAAAGCAAATGGTGACATGTTGGTTCTCCATTAATTTTACTGGAAAAGGAGCAAAAGGTTTAAAGCCGTTGAGTCATCCCAGGAGAAGTGAGGGTGGTGTAATTTATGGGTGTCCAAGGAGCAGAAGTGGAGTAATTAATCTTTGCTGACTCCAGCAGGTGGAATTCTGAATTAAGATTTCCTTTGTGGCTTCCCTGCCTGCACACGGATGACCAACCTTTCCCAGGACATCACTAAAGTCCTTCCTTCCTCTCCGTGGCCCCGTGTGTCCCGCCACAAAGCTCCAGCCACTCTCCTAAAGCTACGTCAGAGAGACTTTGATGAGCTCCTTTCCAAAAACACTTCTCAGAACACTTTAGATGAAAGATTCTGGATTAAATCTCACAGTTTGGCACTGAGATAGCAAAGGTTTAATCAGGAAAAATAAAAGAGCCTGATGGGAAACAGGAATTGAGTGATAAGAGGATAAGTACCCCAACACAACCAACAACCCTTTAAAGAACGAGCAGAAATCAAAAGGATTTGGGGGTTTTTAGTGTTCCAAGTGTCCCTTTTTGATGTGATCCCAGTGGTGGAGCTTCTCTGATGTGGTTTCCTGATGCCCCAGTGTTCTTGCACCCAATCCGCCTCTGCCTCTCGTTGAGGTGGAGTTCAGGTTATTTTTAGCACTAAAAGTGAAGCAAGACTTAGATTTTTCTACTTAAGCCCTTAAATCATGTTTGTCCCGACCCTCACAGCTGAAGTTCAGATCTGGCTGTTCCTGGGACAAGGAGGTCCTGTTGAAACCCTCACCCCTGACCCACACATCCCTCATGGCTGAGTGGAGCTTCTCATGCTCTTGGCAGCCCTGCAGCCCTTCCCACACCTCCCAAGTGCCCCAGTGCCTGGAAAGGCTGAACCCCCAGCTCCAGCCACAAATTCCTCTCTCCTGGGGATGCAGCCAGGAGCACCAGGGATAAATTTCCTGGCTATGGAGCCAGCCACGCTTCTGGAGGTGAATCCTCCATGAGAGGCACAAATGTTGTGGGGTCGGGATGCAACACTGCAGGAGGACTTGAACCTTCTGGGCTGTCCAGACCCGCATCCCTGGTCAGTCCCAGAGCCCATGGGAATCACTGTTGTGGGAAAACATGACTGAAGTCCCTCATGGGGAGGACGCAATTTCACTTCTCCTCCTCTTCCTTCTCCTCCTCCCCCTCCAAGCCAGAGTGACATGGTTTGTTTTTGTTAGGAAAATTGAAAACCTTGATCTTACATTCTCCTACAGGGCTCCTGAGGCACATCCTGGAGGAGAAGGAGGTCACAAGGTTATCCATGATGGAATGAGCATTTCTGGTGCTTTCCACCCTCCTGGACTCTGTGGAGGAGCCCCAAGGACCGAGAGCTGCCCACACACGGCTGCGGTGGAACCCACCTGCTCCTCACCCTCCAGCAGAGTCTTGTAGGTTGTAATCTCAGTATCAAGGGCCATCTTGCCATTCCACAGCTCCTGGGAATCCCGCAGCATCCATGCCAGCTCATCCTTGGCCTTCTGGAGCTCATGTGCAGCTCACTGTGCCTCTCCCAGGCATCTCTGAGGGCACAACCGCCGCGCTGCTCCGTGTCACCAAGTGATGTTTGCAGAGACAAGACCTGATGGGGGGACATGAGACATCCTGCCTCTCCCTATTTTTTTTCTCATCATTCTCATCTCTAAAAGAGAAATTCCTGCCTATTTTGAGAGTCCTAAACTGGGGAGTATTGAGGCTTTTTTTAGGAAAGCCAAACGTTTCCAAAATCAATAATCAATTATAAAATACTCCAGGAAGTCTGAACATGTCCCTGCTCTGCCAGACTGGGTTTGAGTTTTGTTTGGAGGATACCAGTATTCTGCCCTAACTGGAACTAATAATTAAGGTTTCCCATTGCTGCCCGTTATAAACTATTTAATGAATTAGATGGTCTGGAAATTATACCGGTTTCTACGGTGCTGAATTACTGGTGAGTCATAATTCTACCAGTTCATTGGATGCTTTGAACCCATGTCAGAAACCAGAATTCCTGCTGAAGCAATTCCAGCAATTTTCTGAGAGCTGTAGCTAATCCCATGATCTAATTTGGTGCAATTAGTTCTTTGCAATGATCAAAAGGATCCAACAGAAAAAAGGCTGGGAGATAATCCTCCTTCCCTGCTCAGCACTGGGAAGAGCTCCCCTAGACAGATGGGGCCAGTGTGAGGCAACTCTCTTTGATAAAGATGAAAGAAATTGTGGGATCATGGAATGGTTTGGGTGAGAAGAGGCAGCAAAGCTCATCCAGTCCCACCCCTGCCATGGGCGGGGACACCTTCCACTGTCCCAGGGTGCTCCAAGCCCTGTCCAACTTGGACACTTCAGGGGTGGGGCAGCCACAGCTGCTCTGGGAAATCCATTCTAGGGCTTCATCACCCTCACAGGGAAGAATTTCTTCCTCCAGTCTAATCTAAATCCACCCTCCTCCAGTTTAAAACCATCACCCCTTGTCCTATTGCCACAGGCCCTGCTAAAACAATCGTCCCCATTTTTTTATAGATGCCACAAAGGTGTAGAAAACACAACTTGGGATGTGACACGTAGGATCCCAGGAGTAAATCCTGTCCATCACACTTGTTCCTTCACGTTTTCCAGGTCCCATTGCCTCCTCTGGATCACAAAACTCAGCTCTTCCATCTCTTGATGGTGGGACTTCAGCTCCTTGAAGTGCCTCCACTTTTCCTCCTCAAGCTCTTGGAACTGTTGGTGAGGAAGGAGAGAGCTGGGAGTTGATACTTGTGGTTTACATAGGAGCCTTGAGTCTCTTTCCAGAGTGAATTAAACTGAGTTTAGAAAAAAAGATCTGTGGATCCTGAGACTGCCAGCAGCAAATGGAACTTCCGTCCACTGGTCAGCTCACCTACAGCTCCCCATTCCCAGCACATGCCACCACCTCTGTTCCAGGGGTGTTCTCCCGGCTTTGAATAAAGTTTATCACTGAGTTTATCAGAATGGAAAATTAGATCCAGAAATCACTTACTAGAGACAGGAACCAAACCCCACCACTTTTGCACTGTTATTTCTGACAGTGAGAGACCTACGAAGCCGTCACCAGACTTATCCTGGCTCTGTACAATGCTTCCAAGTGGGATTTGCTTTTCCAAGCTATATCCTCATACCAGTGCTCCATGCGCCTGAGGATGCCCCCCATGTCCAGGGCTTGGCTGTTGTCCATTTTCAACTTGACAGAAGCATCACGGGGACTTCTCCCCAGCTCAGCCTTTTCCTAGAAGCCGTGGTAAGCGGCTGTGAGTCACCAGCACATCCCTGTCCCTATATTTCTCTTCTTACATACCAGTGGAAGTAACACCACCATGGAGTCTGACCTGAGCCACAGCCCAGGAGCTGAAACTGGGTTTGGTTTATTTTTTTTCAGATCTCAAAATCTTGCTGATCTGGGATTCCCAAAGCCTGACTGGCTAATCCGGCCCAAACTGATGCAGACAAGGAGTGGATGGGAGGAAGAGCAGCCAGGAGGAATGGCTGGGACAGGAGCATCCCTACCTGAGCAGAAACACATTTCAGGAACTCGATCTCCTGCTTTGGGGTTTCCGCCTTTGCTTCCAGCTCTGCCTCGGTCAGATGGACACACTCCACATCCTGAAAGAGTTTCCAGACATTAGAAGTCAAAATTATGCCTACCCAAGGATCTAAGGCAATTCCACTGTATTTCTGGAGTAAGAAATTTTGTGTGAGAAATTCAGTTATCTCCTGACCAGCAACAGCTAAGGGGTTCCCAAGAATATATCCAGTATTGAAGTGTTCTTTATGGAAAACCATCATAATTCAGGCACGAGAAGCAGGAACCCACCAGTTTAGAATGAAGTATTCCCTTGGTGGCGTGTTCTTCCGCACCCCACACCTCCCCAAGAACTTCCCGGGTTCTCTAGACCTGCCCCTTGCCTTGCAAGGAAGGGATCAAAAGAAACCTCTTGGATCTCTGCATCCAAGCCTTCCATTCATCCCAATTCCTTACCTTCCCCAGCAACGTGAAGTCGCTCTCGGCAGTGGTGCATCTGTTCATTTCCTGCTCATATCTGGTGGGGAAAAGAGACCAGTGAAGGGGTCATTCCAAGACTGGAGACTTTGTCTGAGTGGATATTTAGGGAACAGGGTGCTTTGGATCTCATCCTTTTGCATCTCAACCTTTAGGATCTCAAACTTTTGGATCTCAGGCTTTTGGATTTCAGCTTTTTGGATCTCATCTTTTGTATCTCAGCCTTTTGGATCCCAGATTTTTGCACTTCACCCATATGGATCTCAGCTCCTTAAGTCTTGGCCTTTTGAATCGCAGCCTTCATTGTCTCAGTTTTTTGTAGGTCCATTGATATGGCCCAAGCCAAGAGTCCCATTAGTGCAGCTGTTGGAGCTCCTGCCCCAAGGGTGGTTTCTCCTCGCTCTGGCACCTGAACTCCTGCACGAGCTTCTCAGAGTGGTTCAGCTCTGGTTCCACTTGGTCCCGTTCCCACCACAGCGAGTCCAGCCACTGCCGCCAGCCACAGGCAAAGCTGCTCAAGACATTCCTGTTGTCCCTCTGGGCTGGCAGCACCTGCTTCTGCAGGACATCCCATTCGGCCGCCAGCTCCCTGTTCTGCTGCTCCGGAAGGTGCACCTGCGCTCAGAGAGCAAAGCCACCTGTTCAGGTGCGTGTTGGGGTGACCCCCATTGGGACCACCGGAGTGTGGGGGGCACGAGGAATCTGCTCTTCTGGGTCAGCACTCTCTGGGCTTGTTGAACGGGATGAGAGGACAAAAGGGGGTCAATGTGACCTTCCTAAGCCTGCAATCAAGTGGGAAGTGTCCCTGCCATGGAAAGGGGGTGGAACTGGATGATCCTTGAGGTTCATCCCAACCCAAGCCACACATGGTGGGATTGTTGGGGTGTCCTGCATGGGGCCAGGAGTTGGACTTGATGATCCTGGTGGGTCCCTTCCAACTTAGCATGTTCTGTGATCCCATGATTCCATGAATCCATGAATCCTAGAGCAAAGTGATCTTGCTGCTCTTCCCTTCTCCGAGGAAGCCCTGGACAGCACAGCCTTTGTGGCATCTACAGAAACACCAAACATTTAAATGTTTGCATCTGCATCAATGGGCTGAGAGTGGAAACTCCCATCCATGGATAGGAGACCATGGAAAAAGGGTGGAAACTCTCATCCATGGATAGGAGACCATGGAAAAAGGTCTGGCTGCAGAGAGAAGCCAACAGTGCCAAAGCCCCATCTGACACTTCGGAGGAACAGCTCCCTCCCATTATTAATACCAAAACCAGATGCAGTTCATTGAAGTATTTAAGAGCATAAATCAGATTAAAAATACATAACAGGCTCAGCCTGTGCTCATGGCACAGGGGTCACACACACCAAAACCAGCTCAAGGCTTATGAACTGCAGTGGAGGAGAAACCAAAGTCTGGAACACCGAAGTCTTCTCTCAGCTCTCATTTTGTCAATCAAAGAGGCAAATTGGCTGTGGAGGCTCTTCAGCTGCTCCTTCTCCTGCTTTCGGATCCTCTGGATTTCAGGGCTGACCTTCTCATCTAGGGGCTGCAAGAGGTCCCTGTTGACCTGCACCAGGTGAGCACCTCCACATCTGCAGCCCAACCCACTGGTGCCCCAGCACCCCTGACCTCTCCAGAGCCCGAAACAAACCCATTTCCATCCCTTTGTGTTTTGGAGGCTCTGGCCGTGGCTCCAGGCTCCATAACCTCTCCCAAACAACGCCAGGAGGGGGAAGCGCTGCTTCAGCTGAGGGTCAACCCGCTAGAAGCAGAGGATGGTGAGGAGAATCTTCTCCCATGGGAAGCTCACCCAGCTGACAGCTCCTGGCTCATGCTGGAAGACCTGATGGAGGAGAGGACACAACCCGTAAGGATCCCTCTGTTCCGCCACCTCCGCGCTCCACCTTAATACACATCTCAGGAGTGGGGCTTGGCTGATGAAAAGGAATAATTTGGGCTTTTCCTGGGGTTTGCCATGCCTGGCAGAAATTGGGAGGTTTAAATAAGCAAAACAAGTGAACATTTATGAAATCCAATGGAATTAGTCTGGGTGTAAAGCTCGGATTCTTCTCTTGGGTTGGTTTGTCCTCCTTCCTTACAGTAATTACAGCTTAGGAAATGTCCTGGAGAGTGTTTCTTTCTTCAAGGACAGTTTCCTCTGCCATGGGGACAAGGTGGGAGAGTCTGGAAAAGAGAAGGCTCCAGGGAGACCTTAGAGTCCCTTCCAGTGCCCAAAGGGGCTCCAGGAGAGGTGGAGAGGGGCTGGGGACAAGGGAGGGAGTGACAGGACGCAGGGAATGGCTTCCACTGCCAGAGGGCAGGGATGGATGGGATGTTGGGCAAGAATTCCTCCCTGTGAGGATGGGGAGGCCCTGGAATGGATTTCCCAGAGCAGCTGTGGCTGCCCCTGGATCCCTGGCAGCGTCCAGGGCCAGGCTGGACGGGGCTTGGAGCAGCCTGGAAGTGAAAGGTGTCTCTGCCCATGGCAGGGGTGGAACTGGACGAGTTTTAAGTTCCTTTCCAACCCCATCCATGATTCTGTGATTCTGGTTAAGTCTTTGGCTTTGATTGTGTAGAACACATGAAAAAAGAAGCTCACATGGAGAAGACAATAAAGAGCTTCAAAACCAGGAGGCTCTGCCTCAAGGCTGTTAATTGGACACTGGTTAATCATTTAATTGAGAGCAGCGGTAAGGTGGCTGTGGTGGGCAGGCCATAAAGGAACCAGCAACCTTTATCCTGCAAAATTCCTTTTTAATCCATCTGCTGCTCCCTGTCACTGTCCTTTATATCGGAGCTTGTAATTAGAACCCTTGGGATAGCTCAAGGCAAATAAAAAGGGATTTATTGGAGTGTCTTGACAGACAGAGAAGAAAAGGCTGAGAAGTTTCACAGAGTTGCTGAGAGCCCGAGAGGTGGAGCCAAGGTTCCACCTCTCTGCTCATGGCTTCCTGCCAGAGTCTCTTTCAAAACAAAAAATGGTGAAGGTTTCATTCCAGATCACTGAGAAGAAATAATTTTCCTCTGCTGCTCCACCAGATTAATCCTGAACTTTTTCAATAGGCTCAAACCTCGGTCAGTGCTTTTGTGGCCATTAAACATTTAAGGGTTTCAAATCACCAAGAAATGGGATAATATTTCCCCTGCTCATTTCTCTCCTTGGTTTTTCACGGATTTTTTTCTTTTTTTCTTTTTTCTTTTTTTTTTCAGTTCCTGGGCTCATCAAAGGGGTTTTCACCACCTTTCGCAAGAAAGCTGATGAAAAACAAATCTGGTTACCAGGAACCCTCCTGGAATTCTGTCTCCAAGAGCAGCTGATGCCAAAGGTTTCCCTGTACCTCATTATTTGCAAATGTTCTGCTCTGGAACACTTTGCCCTCGGCCTAGCAAGGGAGATAATTGATAGGATGAGGCGGCTGGAAAGACAAGCAGCTTAATTAGGGGTTCTTGACAGCGCTATCAATTACACCCACACAGGGCAGCGATTGAAGTCCTGGATGTTTCATTTAAACTCAGGCAGCGTCCATGGCATTCCCAGCTGGAAGAGCAGGATTGGAGCCCAGGGGAGGACACTTGGCCTGGAGCTGCTCTGACTCAGCTTCATTTTGTGCCTCCAGTTTGTCTTTCCTTGGGCTCTGCTGAATCCCCCTCCTGGTACTCCTGAGGTACCCTGAGGGCCCTGAGCAGAGTTCTCACAGCACCTGCCTTGAGAATCTGGAGCTTTTCAAGCAAAGAAAGAGTTCACATAGAGTCTTTATTTCCTTGCTGTGGCCAGAGCCAACAGGGTCATGGCTGGATCCGGGTTGTCCTCCCAGAACAAATTTCAAAAGGTGAGGGACGGTTTCATTGAGTTTTCTTCCACTTTTCTAAGCCAAACTTCTGAATTCGGGTTTTCACAGCCCTGGATGTCACGAAAGGTTCACCAGATCAGCCTCTCTTCTGGCTCCCAGCCCACCTGACCCCTGACAACCCCAGGTCCCCAAAAGGTACCTGAGACCACCCGACATCACTCTTGGGCTGTTGCTTACAGGGCCTCATCAGCTCGGCCTCCCTCTCCTAGTTCCACCCCATCCCACACAAATTGTTGTAGCAGACAAAATATTTATGCCTCATTTGACAGCGGAAGGCCCCCAGATTTAAAGCCCACCAGGTCTTCTCCACTTCTCCCACCCAGCTGGTGGAACTCGGTGTATCTGTGTCAGAGCAGTCGCCTTTCTGCAGCTCCCTCCCGGGACAGGGAGGGTTGGATGTGGCACCAGGGTAATCACAGCTCACTAATGCTCTTCTAATCACCAGGAATTTTGGAAAGAGGCCCAGCAATGAGCCCCTCAATTTTCATGGTGCTACAATACAGCCATGACTAATTTCACGGCTTTTTGCCAAATTAAATCAGGAGGGAACGTCTTGTTCTAGTCACATCTGCACAGCAAAGATGTAAAAAACTGCACCAGTCAGACTGGGAGAACTGGGGCAAAGACCAGCTGCACACCAGTACAGCACAACCTTTTCCTCCCACTAGATGGTGGTGTCTCGTACATTTGGGCCCTCGGTTGGGTTCCTGGGGGTGTCAGGAGCATCCTGGAGAATCCTGGAGCATCCGAAGGACGGCTGTGAGGGTGGGGAAGGGTCTGGAGGGGCCACATAAGGAGCAGCTGAGGGTTGGTTTGTCCAGCTGGAGGAGTCTTGGGGGGACACTCATTGGGGGCTGCAGCTTTGTCCCAAGGGGCAGCTCCCATCTCTGCTCTGGGGACCAGGAACAAGACCCTGGAACAGCTGAAGCTGTGTCAGGGGAAGTTTAGGTTGTGTATCAGGGAAAGGCTCTTCCCCAGAGGGCGGTGGGGCGCTGCCCAGGCTCCCCAGGGAATGGTCACGGCCCCAAGGCTGCCAGAGCTCCAGGAGCGTTTGGACAATGCTCTCAGCAGGTGGGATTAACATTTGCTAAGGTTTTTTTGTAATTAGTGGGATTTTGGGGGTCTCTGTGCAAGGCCAGGAGTTGTACTCAATGATCCTCATGGGTTCCTTCTTGCTCAGGATATTCCATAGTTCTGCGATTCCGTGGGATGAGCCAGTTCACACCTGGAAACACTCAGGAACCTCCCAGGGTGCCACAAGCAAGAGGTTGTTACAGCAGTGGGAGGTAATATGTAGGACAGCACTTGGACAACGAGGTCCTCAATCCATGGAAGCTGATGTTCCCCATGGACTCATGCTGCGAGGCTGACTCAGCCTGGGATGTTCTGTAAAACACGTGTGAACCTCTGGCGTAAAACCGACACTGGGACGGAGTCAACACCAGCTCCAAGGAGAACTGACCTTCCGCCAGCTCCTCCCCTCTCCCTGACTTCCCCTCATTCCTGAGATCCCGCTCATCCGCCAGCGCTCCCGGAGGCTCCCGCTCTGGCCGGGCACAGGGTGTCAGCAAACTCCTTCTCTCGGCATTCACAGCCTGGTGGTGATGGAAAACACATCCCAAGACATCAGCCGAGGGCTCATTCTTCTGATCGTCTTCTCATGGCTTCAGCTCAGCCCCTGAACACCAGCACTCAAAAGGTCTGCAGCCTTATGGAGTCAATCTTGTGACATTTTCCATCAAAAAAATTGTGGGCAGTCTTGAATTGACATTTGAAACAGAGGCTGGACTTGGGGGATCCTTGTGGGTCCCACCCAGCTGAGGATATTCAATGATTCTGTTGTTCTGTTAACTTAGGGATGAGCCAGTGAGGAGCCAGCAGTGGACACGGCCATGGAAACATCAACATTGCGCCTTTGTTTTATGTTTTCCACACATTTTTCGATGTGCTTTGGTGCTGGAAAGAAAATAATCCACTTGATTACCCCAGCTCGAATCTAAATGGTCCAAAGAACTCAATCTCAGCCTTTGTCTTAAATTTCTGTGGTCCAAACACCTGAATGGTGGTGTTGGTCTTAAGCTTTTGTGGTCCCAAGACATGAAACTTGAACTTAAATTTGTGTCCAAAACCCAGAAATCTGATCTTGGTCTTAAATCCACATGGTCCAAAGACCTAAACTGAGCCAGATGTTCTCCTGGCAGAACCAGCAGGAGCTGGATCAAAAGCTGCTGGAGGAAAGGAACCGCTCTACATAAACACTAAAAAATACGGCAATTTTCAGCAACCCAAATGCCGGATGAGATTTTCCCCTCCTGCTCCAACAGGGATAATTGGATGTGGAAGGAGCTGCTGGAACGCGTGTCTCCAGAAACTGGGGAGCCCTTGATGGCTCCTCCGACAAGCAGAACAGGTTTGGATGTTCCCTTCCAAGCCTCCCCTGCGGCACCTGGGATGCTCCGAGCGTGTAAACAGCACTGAGCCCCGCGGGGGTTCCCAGTTGCTGCTCTCAGCTCCCCTTGGAACCTCAGAAGTCTGGCGTCACCTGGAGCAGATGCTGTGTCTGATCCCCAGCAGGTGACTCATGCCCTCCAAGGGAGAGGCTTGAACAGGACGCTGGAATTGCCTCCAGAAGCTTCCATTTCTCACCAATTTTCTTCCTTCTTGTCCTTTCACACTACAAAAGGAACCAGTAAAAAACCCTCAGGCCTGACCACAGCTCTCAGAATTTTATTAGTAGTGATTTTACTATTAGATACTTTTATTATTAACATATATTTTTAATTTTAATAAAATATTTTATTATTAATCAAATATTTTATTGTTAATCTAATATTCTATTATTAATCAGCTAATTTAAAATTATTATATACTTGTAATATTAATGTTTTTCATTAATAATCTGATATTTGTATTATTTATGAAATTTTATTTCTTCTGATTAGAGATGAGAAATGCTGCACAATTAATTTATCAGTGAAATCAAAGCCCTGTGACTCTCCGGACTGTGCAGAATTTGTCCACTTTTTTATCATAAAAGATGAGGTTTTGCCTGAATTAACGCCTAATCCCTTGGATAAAAACAGGATTGGGATGATGCAGAGCGGTTTCCATTTGGATCCTGAGGTTTCACCTGGATCCTGAGGTCTCTTGGGAGCCATGCAGCTGAAGCCGGGTGAGACCCAGTTTTGACTGAAATACGGTGTCTGGAGCTCCCTTCCATGCAGAGGTTCCAAAGTGCTTCCAGACTTTGCCGTGAGGGTTTGATTCAGCCCCTTGTGGCTCCACATGGAATCATGGAATGCATTGGGACCTTAAAGCTCATCCTGTTCCACCTGCTGCCACGGGCAAGGACATCTTCCACTATCCCAGGTTGCTCCAAGCCCCATCCAACCTGGCTCTGGACACTTCCAGGGATGTGGAATCCTCTGGGAAATCCATTCCAGGGCCTCACCGCCTACACAGGGAAGAACTTTCTCCCAATGCCCTGCCCAACCCTCTCCTCTTCCATCCCCTAACCCACCCCTCGTCCCATCACTTCTTTCCAAGCAGCTCTCCAGCTCTCTTGGAGCCCCCAATGAAGGGAAATGACCTTTAAAGATCACTTCCAATCCAAATGGTTCCATAATTCCGTTGGCATTCCGTGGTTGTCTTTATGGCTCTACAGCCCTTTGCAAAAGGGTGTTCACAGTGGATTTCCCAAAAATCTGGGCCTCTCCCCCTCAACCTCCTGCCACTCCCAGGACTGTTCACAGTTGGAATTATTTCCAAAAGAGAGGATCCTCCTTCCCTCCAACTGGGGAAAGAACATGAAATATTCCAAATGGGATTGGGACACTCCCGTTATCTCAGTGGAGTGTTGCTAAACAAGGGTGACATTATTAAACTGAGCTTCTTGAACAAACTTTTGAGGTAAAATCAGCTGCTCTGTGCTTTGCTAGAACTTTTGATTGGACTTCAAGGAGGTTCTGGGAGAAATTTAGGGAATATCTTGCTTCCGGTGATGAAAATCACCACTGAAGAAGACCATAGAATCATGGAATATCCTGAGTTGGAAGGGACAAACAACAGTCATCGAGTCCAACTCATGACCCTGCACAGGACAACCCCAAAATCAGATGTTGGCCAAGAAAGGTTTGCTCGGGTACATCTCATCTCACCTTAACTTGGGACTCCAGGGGGAAAAGAGGACCAAAAGTGAGATGAGACTTTGTTATTCCCAGACTTTCTGCTCCTTTCTTCATCTGCAGCCACAGTGCCAAAAAAAATCTACAGAGGATCCGCCCCCAGGTTACTTAATGAGTGACTCCTGGAGGGAATGATGGATCCACGGTGTAGCCATGTGTCCTGGCTGACTGGTCAGACCAGACCAAAAGGACTTGGCCCTAAACCCCCTTTTCACAGCAGACAATCTGCGTTTGTCATTCTTTTCCAGCTACCTTCTTCCACTTTTTTAATTTTTCCAGTTTTTTCCTGTGGTTGGATCAGATTTCCATAAACTCATTTAGATGGAAAGTTCTATCAAACATCTCATCAGAGACATCAGAGTCCTGCCCTCCCCCAGACCAAAACAAACACACCAGACAGGGTTTCAAGCCTTTAGTTGCCAAAGACAAAGGTTCCAAACAGCCTGAGCTGAAAAGCCCCGAAAAAACCCAAGGAAGGAAGAGACACCGTCACAGTATCAGCATCCAGCAGAGGAGTGGGATGGAGAGTCCAGAGACGGTTGTGCAGGGAGAGCTCAGGATGACGCACAGCCCGTCCAGACCAGTCGTGACAGCAGGAAAGTCCCGTTGCCCCTGACAGTGAGGGAACAGCTTCATCCCATTCCACTGGCGAGATTTTTCATCCAAGTTTTACATGTGGGCAGCATCTCCAGAGGAACCTGAGCCACCTCCATAGGCAGACCAGTAACCCGGTCTTGGAGAAGACCACCCTCCTCCTGACCGGCATTCCTCAGTCCCATCTCTGTAGCTGGGTGTCCCGGCTGCACAGGTCCCTCCTCCGTAACAACTGTCCCCTCCAGAGCAATCCCAACCTCCTTCCCCCCCACTGCCAGGGCTGCAGGTGCCAGCAGAGCTCGATCCCCAGCCTCTGGAGATGGAGCTTCCTCCTCCTCCGTACCCTGAGCCTCCCCCATATCCAGAGCCTCCTCCATATCCGGACCTTCCGCCACACCCTGAACCCCCTTCTCCCCCACCAATGCACCCACCACTGCCATAACTCGACCCCCCATGGTCTGAGGTTCCTCCTCCTCCACCTCCAGAGATGGAGCCTCCCCTACCAGAGCTGCTCCAACCTCCAGAGCTGATCCCCTCACTGTGGGGGCTGCACCTGCCACTGCCAGAGCCATAACCACCTGAGCTGTGACCACCTCCAGAGCTGGACCCTCTCCTCCCAGAGCCACCTCC
>VZRR01000996.1:0-13915 GCA_013398015.1 Oreocharis arfaki
GATGGGATGGGATGGGGAGCTGGATCCATCTGTGGAAAAGGAGCTGGATTCACCCATAGGGAGAGGAGCTGGATTCAGTTCTGGGGAGGGGATCTGGATCCACCCTTGCTGGTCCATCCATGGGGAGAGGAACTGGATTCACCTACGGAAAAGGGAGCTGGATCCACTCGTGGGGAGAGGAGCTGGGCTGACCCATGGGAAAGGGAGCTGGATTTACTCATGGAGAGGAACTGGATGAATCCATGGGGAGAGGAGATGGATCCACCCTTACTGGAGAGGAATTCTTCCCTGGGAGCCTGGGGAGGGGCTGGGATGGAATTCCCAGAGCAGCTGTGGCTGCCCCTGGATCCCTGGCAGTGCCCAAGGCCAGGCTGGACATTGGGGCTTGGAGCAGCCTGGGACAGTGGGAGGTGTCCCTGCCATGGCAGGGGTGGGGCTGAATGGGCTTTAAGGTCCCTTCCCACCCAAACCAGTCTGGGATTCTATTCTGTGATTATTTTTTCCATTTGTGGCATTCCCACTCCACAGCACCACTTCCCAAACCATTTTGATGATGCTCTTGGGCTCTTTCTGTGCCTCAGTGTCCAGAGGCACGTCCCTGAGGGGATGCAGTGCCCAGCCCTACACCCCCACCAGGTTCTCACACACCACCTCACCCTCAGGCTCTGGGCACGTTTTCCCCCTGGAAGCGCCGTCCAGGTCAGGATCAGAGCCTCCAGCCCCGAGTCCCACCTAATTTGTAGCCACAGCAGCACAAACCACCCTCTGATTCACTCTTTTCCAAGCCCACGTGGGCTGCAAAGAGGCAAAAAGGAAAACAAAACACTTCTGACAGCAAATTTTTCCAAGCCTGAAGTCATTTCTGAGTGCAAAAAGTCACCCTTGTTTGCCCAGCCCCATCACAGGGAGACGCTGGGACGCAGGAAAAGCTGGAATTAAAAACCTGATCATGAATTCTGGCAGGGCAGAGGTGCCAGAACTGATCAGGAGAGATGGGAGCTGTCTCCTAATCCCAGGGGGTGGAAGGGCTGTCCCCTTCCTGGTGGCCGAGGAAACGTCTCTGTCAGGCTCCCACGCTGGAAAAGAGAGGGAAGGGAAACTCTGCGGTGCTGCCCCGTGCTGAGGGTGCAGTTTGGAGCTGGCCGAGTCTCTGACGGCCGAGGAGGCTTTGCAGGTGGGGGCTGGGGAGCAAAATTCACCCCCCTGGAACAGCCCAGCCCCTCGGGCTTGCTTGGGAAACAACGACAAACAGGATGCAGAAAGCACGGGAAGACTTTTCCAGAGGGAGGAGAGGGAAAATCCCCTCCCACGAGGGCTCAGGGGGCTCAAACCCTGCAGGCACGAGGGGTTCAGGAGGAGCTGCCCTGCTCCAGCACACGGATATGTCCCACCTGCAGCCCAAGGTGGCTGAGGGCTGTCAGACACAGCCAGAGCTCTGCTCAGACCCAATCTGGCAGCCCCTGGGACATTTTCCTTTGGAAAGGAGGAGTTTTGGCCGAGGTTGCAGGGTGCCAGTTGGTTGGGCAGCCGGCAGGAGGGGCTGGGGACAGTGCCCTTGTCACGGGCTGGGTGGCACCACACGGGCTCAGAGCTCAAGGGCCCCCAGAGGAGCTGCTAAGCCAGGCTGAGGTGATAAAAACCAGTCCAGGGAGCTGGGAGGGCAGGATGGGGTCACAGAGAGAGACCTGGCTGGGGAATTGGGGGTCTGACTTCCACTCCTGCTCATTTTCAGCACAGCTCGGGGAACTCTGGTTGCCCTCTCTCTTATTTGGGTATCGAGATTGGCATTTCAAGGACTCTGTGCCCCTGTGGCCCCTGCAGCTCTGATGGGGAGTTGGGGTGGGGCTGTTTTTGTGTTCTTGGAGCCAGCAGCTGCAGATGTCCTGAGGAACCCACAGGAGATATTCCTCCTGAGCCATCGTCACCCCGAGGCTTTTCTGCCTCCTGTTGAAGAGCCCTCCTTGCTGGGTCTGTTCCTGGATGGATCGGGTTAAAATAACCCTCCAAAGCTCAGAGTTTAACTCTGCAGAACCTGGATTCCCCGTGCCCAGTGGAGACAGAAGGATTTGGGATACTCCAGGTGCAGAGCCACAGCCGGGGTGTCCTGAAGGGCCCTGTGGGCCAGGCTGCTCCTCTCCATCACCTGCAGAGGAAAAAGTTGCCTTCCAAAAACTGCTATCCCAAGGCTCTGCAGGGTTCGGGGAATATCCCAAGGATCCTGCAGGCTGGGCAGAGCTTTGGGATTCCAATTTTTGGAATGCCATGGCAGGACCCTGCGCCGGCTGTGGCCGTGCTCGGGCTGGCGTTGCCAGGTGTCCCCCTCCCTTGACAGGCTGCCATTCCCACGTGTGTCATCCCCACGTGTCCTTCCCTCCCCAGAGGAATTCCTCTCCAGCCTGGATCACTATGAGATCGCCTTCCCCATCCAAGTGGACCAGAACGGGGACTTCCTCACCTTCGACATGCGCCGGCAGCTGAAGCCGCGGCCCCGGCGCTCCCTGCCCTACGAGCCCTCGGAGCAGCAGGTCTTCTACAAAGTCTCTGCCCACCACACCCAGTTCCTGCTCAACCTGACCCTGCACTCCAACCTGCTGGCCGAGCACTTCACCGTGGAGTACTGGAAGCGGGACGGCGTGGACTGGCAGCACGACTTCCACGAGGACTGCCACTACGCCGGCCACCTGCAGGACCAGTACCTCAGCTCCAAGGTGGCCATCAGCAACTGCAACGGGCTGGTGAGTCCGGCCTTTGGCCAGCCAGGGGCGGTGCCAACAGCGCTGATCCTCCAGCGGGCGGATCCATGTGGTGGGAGAAGCTCGGGATTGGTGGCAAGCGGGAATATCCCACACTGGCGTGGCAGAGGGTGCGGAGCCCTCTGTGGGGGTTCCTGATTCGTGGGTCACTTCTAGTCCGGTTTCTGGGCCTTTTCCCGTTGATTATGGTCGTAATGGGATAATCCTGGCTCTCTGGGGATACCCAGAGCTGGCTCCCACCAAGCTCTTCCAACAGCAAGGGCACGAAATGTTTTGCGTGTGCTGCCGCAGGCGGGCAGGGATTTCACAGCGCCGCTGGAATGTCAGGAGTGCTTCCAGATCCTTCCAACTGCAGATGCATTCCTGGGGTTCCCAGGCACTTCTGTCCGTGTTTCAGGAGCTTAAAAATGTCACTTCTGAGGGGAAAAAACCTAAAATAATCAGTTTTTCAATAGGAGAAAGGGAACATTGAGAAGGGGCAAGGTGGTGTATCCTCAGAACCAGCAAGGCTGAGGGAAGGAGGGTGGGAATGGTTGATTTTCCAAGTCCTGACAGCTCAGACCGAACATCCTGGTCCTAAATATCAGCGAGGAATCTTAGTGGTGGCCATGAGTGTAAGAACAGCTGAGCTCTGGGCTGGGTTGCTTGGAGAGAGCGAGGTCTTGGGAGGTCTTTAGGAACAGGTCGGACAAAAGGCTCTCAAACCCCCTCCAGGTATGATTCATTTGCTCTCCCAGCCCTGGGAATACACTGAGGACTTCCATCCCTATTTTTCTGTGATTTTCTGATATTTCTGGCTCACACAGCACATTTCCTGAGCTGCCAGATGGAGGGATGGAGCGAACACAGCCCGTGAGTGAATCCCAAGGCTGATGGCTCCCTTGGAGGGGTAGAAAAAGCCTCTCCAGGCCAGGTTCATGTTTGTGCTCCAGCCCCACCTCCTTGCAGCCTTCTGGCAGTGAGGAAGAGCTTCCAAACAGGAATGAATTCCTGTTTGATTTATTGCTGGGTGCCCCTGCCAGACCAGTGCTGTGGGTTATTAACAGAGATGAGAATCTGACTCATTATAATATCACAGAGCCTGAAGTCTCCAGCTCACAGCCAGCACTCCGAGCTGCACCAAACTCCCGCTTCCCGAGCCCTTTGTTCGGATGTGGGAGCTCCGCTCCAGTCCCAGGGAATTCCGTGGTGCTCACGGAGGGTGAGCTGGGCGCCGCTGGCTCCAGAGGGATCTGGCATCCCCCACCCCACAGGGCAGCAAGGCCGGGGCAAGCAGCACTTGGAAGGGGGAGGATTCCGTCCCCAGGCTGTGTTTAGCTCTGGAGAGGCACCAAGGGCTGTCTGGAGGAAAATGCAGCCAGGCACAGAGAGGGACAGGGGGTCATCCAACAAGCTCTCCTCTGCCTGAACCCTGCCCTTCTGCCCTCTGGAGTTATGGGCACGGCGAGGATGGGGGAGGAGGGCTTCGGGCTCAGTGAGGACAGCGGGGTCAGGAATTTGGGCAAGAGGAGTCTGGAATGTTTGTAGCTGGTAGAGAGGGGGCTGGACTTGGCCGTGGGAGACGCTGTGCAGCGCTCTGGGTGACCAGTAACCACCGAGCCGCTCGTGCCACCCCTCATCCCCAGCAGGCTCCGCTCCAGGAGGGCACCACCCACTTTGGAGGGGCCAGGTAGGGACACAAGAGGGTCCCTGGGTGCAGGTTCCTGCTGAGGGGGCACTGAGCTGACTCAGCCGTGCACGGGTGCTGCTGCACAGGCACTTGGGCGCTGTGGGGGTGACTGGGCACCAACTGGGACCCGAGCTGGGTGCGGGGTGAGCTGAGCACGAGGAGGAGGGAAAGGGATGACTGGGAGCACAGTAAGAGCTCCAGGCTATCCTCCTGTCCTCCAGCTCCCACATCCCTCAGGAATTCTGTACCTGCAAGGTTTGGGGTTGAACCACTTTGATTTTGAACACCCCCAGCACAGCTCTCACCCACCAGCGCCTCAGCTTGGGATGCCGATACCTGGACACGCTCCCAGTGACTCCTCTTCCCAGTACCTGGACACACTCCCAGTGACTCTCTCACGCTCCCTCTTCCCAATTCCTGGACGTGCTCCCAGTGACCCCTCTTCCTAATATCTGGACACTCTCCCAATAACTCCTCTTCCCAGTACCTGGACACGCTCCCGGTGACTCCCCTTCCCAGCCACAGGCACTGTCACCCCAGCCTGAGGGCAGGCAGGACTCTGGGCTCACCCCACACACCTCCCACACCCTGCTGGGCTTCAGGCTCAGCCAGGGGAGCGTCACCCAGCTCCTGGAATCACAGAATATCCTGAGCTGGAAAGGACCCACGGGGACATCAAAGTCCACCCTGGTCCTGCACAGGACAGCCCCGATCCCACCACGAGGCCTTTGTTGGAAGCAAAGGGTGACTTGGTCCATCTCCAAAAATATTCCATGTTCTGAGCTGCCAGAAGGCCCAAGCAGCTGGGAGCCTCCAGGGAGCAGCTTTGCCTCAGCCTGGCCAGGAGCTGGAATCCCTGTGTTTCATCCCAAGAGATCCCAAGGATCCATCATGTCCTGCCCTCAAAAAAGGACAGCCAGGAGGAAACAGTGAGCAGAGCAGTGCTGCTCCTTTCCCTCTTGTGTCAGGAACAGCTGAAAGGCCTGAAAGGTCTTCAGCAGAGAATTCCAGAATGGTTTGGGATGGAAGGGACCTTAAATTCCATCTCATTCAAGGGCAGGGACACCTTCCACTACCCCAGGCTGCTCCAAGCTCTGTCCAGCCTTGCCTTGGACACTTCCAAGGATCCAGGGGCAGCTTTCCTGGGAAGCCCCCTGAGCCCAGCACAGACAGGAGTGCCTGGAGGACCCCAGCTGAGGAGACTGGAGCCGGGTGGCCCCGCTGCCACACCAGGAGCAGGGAGAGCTGGCCCAGGCCGGGCTGTGCCTTTCCCAGGCGTGGAACGAGCTGACAGCACAAACCCTCACTGCTCTGCATCTGCCCCGCGTGAATCACACCCAGGGCACCCAGCCCAGCTCCCCCACAAACCACAGGGCCCTCTCAGGACCTCTCCCTCCCCCTTCACCAGCCCTGTGTCACGTCCAGCGTGAGCTCAGAGCTCAGCCCATGGGGTCAGCGAGGGGACAATTTTCAGACTCTCCTGACATCCCAGCCTCGCTGCTGGAAGGTGCCAGGCAGGCGTGGAGCAGAGGTTGGGCTGAGAACATCCCTTTTCCAGCGGGGTGGATTCGGGGCCGGAGGCGCTCTCCCCGGGCCGAGGGTCACCTCCTTCCCCCCGTGGCACAAAGCCTTTCCAGCCGGCTCTGCCGCACTCGGCTCCCGCCGGAGCCCGGCCAGGGTAACCTCACAGTACCTCGCTTGTGTTGGAAAAGGTGGAGCGGAGCCAAGAGCAGCAGAGCCCGGGGCAGGAGGAAATCCCCCGGCGCTCGGGGCCGGCATTCGCCGCGCACACACTGCCCCGATTGAGCTCCGGCCGGGGAGGGGGCAGCGACAGCCCCGGCAGGCAGGGACGGTCCCCCCGGGGACGCTCTCCCCACCCACAGCAGGCGGTGAAGCTGTTCCAGGCGGTTCTTCCATGGACGGGATTGAATTCCCTGCTCCCCATGCTGGCGGGGCCGGGCTCCCGTCCCCCGAGCACAGCGGGAGCTGGAAAAGCTCTGTCACACCCGAAGGGCACCGCTGTGGCAGGGCAGGGGTGGCTCTGCACCCAGAGCTGTGCTGGTACACACGGGGAGGGGGATGACAGCCGGGACTTTTGGCTCTTGGACTTTGGGGATCGTGTTTGAGCCACGGCAGGCACATTCCTGTGCCTCGGTCACTTGCTGGAGAAGTTCAGCAAGAACTGAAGGGACACCACAACCCTTGGAGAAACTCAGTGCCAGGAATTGGGATGGAGCTCGTCTTGGGCTCCCAGAAACTTCTCAGGTTGCTCAGACCTTTCAGGCAGAGGGAATGCTGCTGTGAGGGTGGAGAGGAGGGACCTTGCAAGTCTCTGGTGGGTTTGGTGACCACCCTGCTGGGATCTGCCCCTCCTGGCTGTCACTGCCTCGTGTGGGTCCACTCAGAGAGCAAAGCCTGGGCTCACAGAGGTGGAGGCAGAGAATCAAAAACTGAAATAAGGCAGCAAACCTCAGATCATCCCAGTGAAGGGGCCAGTCCGAGTTGTACGAGGGGCTGGGATGCCCCATCCAGGCTCCAGAGGAGGGTTTTGGCTCTGCTGGTGCCCTCTGCTTGATCAGCCTTCAGATTTTAAACATTTGGGGTGTTTCCCAAAGCCTCTGGGTATCCACCCCTCGAGTTCCCAGCTGGTGGTGACGGTGCTGAGCTGCTCGGGAGGGTTTTTTGGGGAGGCCAAGCTCGGAGCTGCGGTGTTTGAGCGGGCGGTGTTTGGGATCCCGCAGGGATCCCGCTGAGATCGGGTGGGTGGAATAGGAAACAACTCATTCATAACCCAGACTGTGATTTCCAGAGGACTTCAGCGAACACAGATGTCCCAAGGCATCCACCACCATCTGGCCGGGCTTCCTCTGCTCTGGGTGTTCCTGCAGCTCAGTGCTCGTGTGGGATTCCTCCACGGCTTTTGCCAGTCCCCAGAAATTCGGGGTCAATCGGCAAAAACCTCAGCGCCCCAGCTCTCTCTGCCCCTCTGTTACTGCCTCCCCTCTGTTCCCTCCCGCAGCACGGGGTGATCGTGGCGGATGAGGAGGAATATTTCATCGAGCCCCTGAGCCCCGGAGCCAACGTCAGCGCAGGGGGAGAGGGCAAGGGCAGCCCCCACGTCGTGTACAAGCGCTCGTCGCTGCAGTACCCCCACATGGACGCAGCCTGCGGAGTGCTGGGTAGGTGCTCTGGCGGGACACGGTTATTAAAGGGCTTAGAAAGGCCTCTGCCCTAATGGAGGTGCAGATGAGATCACGTGGAGTGACAGTAGTATTGGGGTTTATTTGATGGTAAATATGAGAGAGAGAGAAAGAGATAGAAAATAGGTGGGGGGAACAGAAAGAGAGTGACAGGGAGAGAATAAGGTGATGTCACCACTCTGTGGATCCCAAGGATGTTCCATTGATCCTATCCAGCTGGTTTTGGCGGTGAAGGTCCCCCTGAAAAGCACAGAATCCAATGGGTTAATACACACTTGGGCCAGGTAGGAAAACCCAGGCACCTCCCTGGAGGGGGAGTTTGCCACTGTCGCTTACAACAGACTCTGGGTTTGTCGCAGCACGGGCAGTGCTGCGCTGCAAGGCCTCAGGAATGGCTCTGGGGGGCACTTCGGGGGGTCTTTGATGGACTCTGACACCCCCTCAGCTGCCTGTCCCGTGAATGTCCCGTGGATGTGGCCTGTGGGGTTGGGGGTTGCACAGCCGGGCCTGTTTCTGTAAGGGAGGATGGGTGTCCAGTGCCCCTGAGCAGAGGTTACCCCCAAAACCTCCTCCCCCTCCTCATTTAGGGGGGAGTAAACCTGGCTTCTGCGGGCTGTGGTCTCCCCCTGCCCAAACTCCGCCAGGGAAGGATCTCTGCTGTGTTTGGGCTCTCTCGTGGATGCATTCCTCTCCCTCAGCCTGGTTTGTTGTTCCTTGGGCCGGGATGATTGATCAATAGCATTCTCTAGGTGATTTAACTTACACTCCAAAGTCCCAGCCAGGCATCTGCAGGGAGGCTTCTTTGGTTGCAGTGATGCTATGATGATTTTTTTGCCTTTTCTTTTACACCCTTTTTATATACTCTTTTAAATCGCTTTTATGTATTTTTAATGCTTTTAACCTACATCCTTATAATTCTTTGAGTTAGATAACTTAGCTAAGATTCACTGTTTTGTTAAACTAAGAAACGAAACATTTTGAAAGTCTCGCAGTCAGGGGTCAGAAAGTTTCTTTATATAGTTTTTGTTACAATGGGCAAAACTCTTCCATATCAATGCTTGAGGCATGAATTATTTCAGTCTCTGACATGCTCCCACCTCCTCCTCCTCCTCAATCCAGCCCAAAACAGGCTGGGAAAATCCTGCCAGAACAGGTCCACCCTGCTCCACGTGGCAAATAACCAAATTTATCTCTCAAATTCAAGATTTTTCTGTGTTTATTTTACCCGTTGCTGGTGGCCTGAGCTCTGGGACGCTCCTGTCCTCTCCTCCTCATGGCAGGGCTTTAAAATTTGTAAATAGAGCACGAAATAGAAGAGGAAAAAAACACCTCTTGTTTTTCTTTGGAAGAATCCTCCCAGATTTGGCCAATTTGAGGAGTGTTGGGAAATCGCAGCTCACGTGTGCTCAGCACAGCCTTGGCTTTGGGGTTTGGTCACTGCAGGTCGTGTCCTTGTTGGGATAACGCTGCTGCTGCTGGGGACCAGCTGGAAAAGGGCCTCGGAGGGTGGGATGTGGGGCCAGGTCTGTCACAGGGGGTCTGGGGGATGTTTAGGGAGGATGGTGACTGCACATCGACCCCATTTCTGCACCTCCAGGGCTTTGACCTCCAAAAAGACCCACAAAGGCCTGTCCTGGCCTCTCCCCCTGTGCCCTTCTGGTCCCTGCCCTTGCCACCAGTCTGTCCCAGGGCCTGGCTGGACTCCCTGGCCCCTGGGAACAGGCAAAGTTTCACCATCTGCCCCAAAGGCTGCAGGCCATGGGGATGCCCCTCCCTCAGCTCAGCTCAGCTCCGTGAGGCTGAGGGGAGATGCCAGCCCTGCAGCAGGGCCCGGTGCCCTTTTGTGGGGCAGCCTGTGGGGACAGAGCAGAGCTGGCCCTGCTGCTCCTCTTCGGGTGTCCCCTCAGGGTGTCCATCCCTCGCCCCAGCACCAGATGAGGAGTCACTGCTGGAAGGGACAGAGCTTCTGGGGACAGCAGGGCGCTGTCACCCTCTCTGAGTGTCCCCAGCCCCAGCAGCATCTCTGGAGCCACTCCGTGCTTCCCTGGCCTGCTGCCCATCCCAGCTCCCGCAGCCACGCTGGATGAAGCTCCAGCAGGCTCCTCTCCTGCTGACTCTTTGCCACATTCCCCAGCTTCCAGAAATAATTCAGCCTGCTCCTAATTGCTTCTTGGAGAGCAGAGATGAGCAGTGGGAGCCACGGGCCAAGGGGAGTTTGGAACAACCACAGCTCAACAGCCCCAGCAAGGCCACCCCATCCCCTCGCCCTGCAGGCTGGACCTGTCCTGTCCTGCCCAGCACCCCTGGTCCCTGAACACCCCCAGGAGCTCCCCTGGAGCAGCTGGAGGAGCTGGAGCTGGGAGATTGTGGGGCTGCCTGAGGCGTGCCCGTGTTCCCAGCCTCGCTGGATGTTTGACGATCCAGCCTCAGAGCAGGGCAGAGGATCCAGCCGGATCTGCTGGCAGGGCAGGAGCGGGGCCAGGGTCTCCCTGCCCTGTGGTGGTCTCCAGGAGGGGAATTTGGAGCTGATGGTCCTGCTGGGGACACCCCCAGGCTCGGGTCAGCAGCGCTGGAAGCAAAGTCCTACAAAGCTGCTGCTGGGGAGGCTGTAGCCCCTCCTGTGGTGGAAAGGCCGAGTCCTAAATCCAGGTCCTGGCAGGAAAGGGGGAGAGGAAAGGGTCTCCAAGGGCTTCATTTTCAGGTGATGGCTGTGCGGTCTCTAAACCCACTCTGGGGCAGAGGCGAGGGCAGGGCTGTGCAGCCCGGAGGGGTTTGGGGCTGCGGTGGGATGGGCACGGATCTGCCGGGCAGGGGGGACAGGAGGGGACAGGAGGGTTGGTGAGATGCCAGCAGGAGCCTGGGGACAGCCCTGAACTGCCTTCGGGACATTCTTTGTCCACACGTGGTGCACAAAGAGCCCCTCCACGGCCTTTCCTCCCCTCAAACCCACCCCTCACCCCTGCGAGCTCCTGCCCGAGGGCATCAGAACCGTCCCGTTCCCTCCGCAGACGAGAAGCCCTGGAAGGGGCGGCACTGGTGGCTGAGGACGCTGAAACCCTCCCCTCTGAAGCCGTCGGGCAACCACAGCCAGCGGGGGCAGCTGCCCCTGAAGAGGTCGGTGAGCACCGAGCGCTACGTGGAGACCCTGGTGGTGGCCGACAAGATGATGGTGGGGTACCACGGCCGCAGGGACATCGAGCAGTACATCCTGGCCATCATGAATATTGTAAGTGTTACACCCACACCGGGAACCGCGCGGGCTGGGCGAGAGCTCCTCTTCACCACCCCAAATGTCTGGCCTTGGGAAACTTTTCCTGCGAGGAGCGGGATGGGGATGCAGTGCGGGAATTGGATCTGTTGCAGGCTGGCCTTGCCTTCTCCCCAGGCTCAGAGCAAGGCTTTGGGGTCAGAAATCCTGCCAGGCTGCTGCTGCTGCTGAGCAGTGGGAGCCCGCAGAGGTAAATCTGGCCTGTGTGACCGCGGCGGATCCGGGCTGTGAGAACAAAAGCCTTTCTTTGAGCAGCATCTCCCCGCTCGAATCAGCATTGCAAATGCGGCCAGGCAAGCTGAGAAACACATGGGAAAGCATAAGGACAGCGAGCTCTCACGCTTGGGGGCTGAGCAGCGAGCGGGGCCGGCAGAAATCCGCCCCCCGCCCCGAGCTGTGGCGCTGCTTTGGGGCGCTGCTGGCGGCAGGGTACCGGGCTGGATGCACGAACAGCCTGAATCGGCCGTGCCGCATCCTCCTGCGAGGTGAGATGGGCTTGGAAGTCATCCATCAATGCCCTGAAAGCCCCTCTGTGGCGGCTCTTTGTCCCGGCCTCCGCGGGATCGCTTTTCACGGTTTGCATTTCTAAAGCCGACGCCAGATTTTCGAACAATCCCGGTTCGAAGCGTTTCATCTGCTCCGAGACACCCACGGACGGCACATTCCTGGGGGATGCTGTGCGCTCCTCCATTCCCCAGGGATGCTGTGCCCTCCCCAATTCCTCAGGGATGCTGTGCCCTCCCCAATTCCCCAGGGATGCTGTGCCCTCCCCAATTCCTCAGGGATGCTGTGCCCTCCCCAATTCCCCAGGGATGCTGTGCCCTCCCCGATTCCCGAGGGATCCGTGCCTTCCTCGATTCCCGAGGGATCTCTGCCCTCCCCGATTCCCGAGGGATCTCTGCCCTTCCCGATTCCCGAGGCATCCGTGCCCTCCTCGATTCCTGAGGGATCCGCGCCCTCCCCCATTCCTGGGGTATGCTGTGCCCTCCCCCATTCCCGAGGGCTCCGTGCCCTCCCCCATTCCTGGGGTATGCTGTGCCCTCCCCGATTCCCGAGGGATTTGTGCTCTCCCCGATTCCCGAGGCATCCGTGCCCTCCTCGATTCCTGAGGGATCCGCGCCCTCCCCCATTCCTGGGGTATGCTGTGCCCTCCCCCATTCCCGAGGGCTCCGTGCCCTCCCCTCGGCAAAGCTCCATCCCCGGGGCTGCACAAAATGCCAGGAGCGGGGGCTTCCCCCACCTGGGCTCCGGGCAAGGAGCAGCTGCTGCGGGATTTTGGCTTCACTGCTCTGAGACAGCGAGCTCTGAACGTGGTTTAGGGGATTCTGCCATCCAGGCGGTGCTGTGGAGTCCCATTCCCATCCCTGCTTCCCAAAAATGTTGTGTCTAGACCCCAGCCCCAGCTCCCTGTAGTGCCCAGCCCTCCCCAGCTCGCCCGGCCACAGAGCTCATTTTTAAGACTCCTCTTTTCTTGTTTCTTGGAGGTCAGGTTGCCAAACTTTTCCAGGACTCGAGTCTGGGCAATATTGTCAATATCCTGGTGACCCGGCTGATCCTGCTCACCGAGGATCAGGTAAGCTGGGCTTTGCTGAGCCTCTCCTGTCCTGTGTCTGCACCGCGTGTCCCCCCCGGGTGCCACTCCCAGGAATTCCTCCCCGGTGCAGTCTGGCTGCTCCACATCCTCCCATCCCTGGGGACTGGGCTGAAGAGACCTCTGGGAATCTGATTTTTCCCATGATAAAGTGGCTTTAGGGAGGTTTAAGCAGCTTTAGCCCTCCTCAAGTCCCACTTTTCTTGCTTTCCCATGAGGAATTGGGGGTGTCTGGAGCGGTGTCAGAGCTCTGCCGGCACGGAATGGGCAGCGCCTTCCCACCAGAGCTTTCCTGGGATCACACTCTCCCACTGCTTCCATTCCAGCCCACACTGGAGATCAACCACCACGCCGGGAAATCCCTGGACAGCTTCTGCAAGTGGCAGAAATCCATCGTGAACAGGAACGGCAACGGGAACGCCATCCCCGAGAACGGCATCGCCAACCACGACACCGCCGTGCTGATCACCAGGTGAGCGCTGGCCCCTCGCGGGGTGGCCGCTGCCCCCGGGCTCTGCCCAGGGGGCTCATCCAAAGGGACTCATCCAAGGCTTCCTGGCCCTCAGTTGGGTGCAGATTGTTGCAGCTCAGGTGGTTATCACCCTCCACTCCAGTTTGTTATCAACCTCCATTTCAGTTTGTTATCAACCTCCAGTTCAGTTTGTTATCAACATCCAGTTCAGTTTGTTTTCAATCTCCAGTTCAGTTTATTATCACCCTCCACTCCAGTTCACTTTGTTATCACACTCCAATCCAGTTCCTTATCAATCTCCACTGCAGTTTATCACCCTCCAATCCAGTTTGTTATCAACCTCCAGTTCAGATGGTTATCACCCTCTAGTCCAGTTTGTTATCACCCTCCACTCTAGTTTATCACCCTTCACTCCAGTTCATTATCAACCTCCAGTTCAGTTTGTTATCACCCTCCAATCCAGTTTGTCGTCATCCTCCAGTCTAGTTTGTTATCACTCTGCACTCCAGTTTGTTATCACCCCCCAGTCTTCCCTCGGCCTTTGCTGGGCTCTCAAGGAGCTCAGTTTGCAGCCACGGGGCGTTTCTGCCCCAAAAGGCGACAGGAACCCCCCCTGGAATACTGGAGCTTCCTGCCAGGATGGAGAGCCCTGTCAGCCCCTGCTCTGAAAGGGGACGAGGATTCCAGCAGGGTCTCGTGGCTGGGACTGGCTCCAGCAGCCCAGGATGAGGCTCAGCTCATTTTAGGTGGCTCCGTGTCAGGATGAGCTCCTTCCTTGGAACAGCCCTGCCCTGCCCGGTCCCTGTGCTCCTGTCACCGCAGGGGAGGTCGGCACAGGGACCTGGGTGCTGGCTCAGACCCTGAGAGCTCTGAAGGGCTCTGAGCTGCCACACCCAGGACACAAAACCCATCAGAGCTGGTGGGTGCTCGAGCCTGGGGCAGCAGAGGTGTGGGAGGGACAG
>VZRR01001001.1:0-93432 GCA_013398015.1 Oreocharis arfaki
TTTTAATACCTCTCAGTCATTTTAAGCATCTTTGATTGCATCTTCCAGATGCATAGCTTCACCAAATTAAGCTCTTTTTTTTTTGCTGTATTCTTTGGTACTTGCATACTAATATAAAAATGAATTATTGTGTATACCACTTGTTACACATTATTGTGTGTACCATAATATCTGTCCACAACCACATCATCACACGCAGGATACACATTTCATTCCTCCTTTTTCTCCTGCTCTCATGATCCTGTTGTACAAAAGGCTATGGACAGGTCACAGACAAGTTCCAAAAAGAATCTTTCTTTTTGGAATAGTTTTCTGTGTGAAGTTCTGCCTCTGGAGCCCTTTAAAATTGTCAGCTTTTCTCCACTGACTATAGAGAAATGAGGCGCAAGCTTCAGAAGGACTTTGCTGCGTATCTAAATCTTAGATCCAAATGAAGTTCTCAAATTAAAGAGATCATACATCATCTATGTCTAAAATACTTTTATAATAAAAGACAAATTTTTAGACCATTTTACAGTTTCTTGTTGTATACTTCTTTGCATTTGCAAAAGAAAATTTAATTAAACACCAGAATACTTCTAGATGCAGTACTACCCAAACCTATAAAATTTAGCATTATCTATTACCTTAGATATATTGATACAGTTATTCTGTAAGAAAGATTTGATTTGGCTAATGATACAGAAAGCACTTTCATGAGTGTAAACAAGGCCCAACACATATACAGGAAAAAATGACTCAAATTTTATTGCCATTATATTAGCTGTGCAATGCAAATATGGAGGAAGTGGAAGAGAAAAAGAAGAAATTTGTCCTCTTAAATGATTTTATGTTGTACCTTTACTCTCCAAATTTGAATTTACGGATATGACTAAAATATCGAACTTTGATATCTAACCTGTAGGTAGGTTTTTAGACGGAAAACATGGTCTTGGCAGGGAACAGAGTGTTCTACATATCTGAAAAGTATCTCCCAAAAGTCAAATTTTGATATAGATTCCTATATCGCACCTTTAATTAAAATTACACCTACTGTTCCAATGATTAGTGTGAAGGGCCAGGCATAAGCACATTTTTCTCAAACATTCTGACTGTTGCAACACAAAAGTTGTGATTGGAAGAGAGGGTCTCGTGGAGGTGGAACAGTGCCGTGCCAAACCAGCTTTCTTTTCCACCTTGTGACTTATGCTCTGTTGACATCCTCATCATGATCATTGTCATTCCTGACTCACTCCCTGGAGGAGGGCTCAAAGGGCTGGCCATGCATCTGTGAATGAAATGGCACAAAAGGTATAGTTTACATAAGAAGCTGCGCTAGCTGAACTGTAAAAGGAAGTGGATCAGCCCCCCTTTCTTTTTCCTCTGTTCCTCTTTTGCTGTCTTCTGTGCTACCTCAGCCCAGGACCACCCAGGCAGCAGGACTGATGTGGGATCTGAGGACTTGTGAACTTCTTACTTCTCTGTCTCTCTTTTTTCTGCCTTTATTTCTATCTTCCCTTGCTTTGCCTGGGCTAAGCATGCTTGCTGTATTCTACCCCATACTTCAAACTGAATTTTGTTGTGGGAGTGGGGAACTTGTTGCTTTGTGTTTCGGCTTGTTAAGCAGCAAAGTTGAGCAGTTTTTTGGGGGAGCTGAAATCTTATTAAAGTGTACTGTAAAAAATGTAAGGGTTTCTTAGCCATCACTTTTGAGGAAGTGTATTGTAAGATTTAAGGACTTGTTAGAAAGCAGCTTTCAAGTGTAAATTATGGGCTAAATTATAGTTTCCAGAGGTAAATATACTAAAGTATAGTATATAGAAAAAGCAAGAGATACCCAATATCTAGACTGGGATCTTTGTTCAGCCGGACAAGGATTTCCAACAAACATCACGCCCTGTACTGATGCGTCATGACAATTAGCAACAGTTCATCAGGTGTTTCAAGAAAGTCAAAATAAAAATAAAATTTAAAAATTACTGGCGTGCATATCTTGTTTGTATGTTTTGCATGAAAATAATATGGCTAAATTCATCATGATGCAGAATAACAGAAGAACTCATATATAAGCACTCTATATGCCACACCAGCTACAAGCATATTTACAATTTTGATGACTAATTAGAATTACATTAAATATCATCTATCAGTGAAAGACAAAACTATCACTATTGAACAAAAGTTACGGAATTAGTTCTTTAAAAATAGTTTTAATATTTTTTTCCCTTTAAAATGTTATTTTAATGGCCTTAATAAGTAATGTACTAGAAAATAGAGAGAGTGCATTAGGATATATTTTTAGACCCAAGTATATTTTTAAATGTGTTTTGTAGTACAAAGAGGCCAACTGAAAGTAACTATGTTTGCTTTACTAAAATATAAATTACTTAAGAGGCTATTTTTAATAGTTTTTTTGATGTAAAATCATACTTTATCATAGAGGCATGAATTCTTTTGTTTAAAAATAGACATTGATATTAAAAACTGGCAGCTAATATTTAAAAATAATATGTTGCCAGGATAATAGTGACTAAATTTATTAAATTTATATTTCTGTGTAAATCTAAAAGTGACTGTAGTGCCTTCTTAACATGATGTAACTGTTGTAATTGCATGAATCAGTAATGAGGAATATACTGGAAAGAAAAGATTAAAATAAAGCTGATATCAGATGTTCAGAAATTAATCATACTTCCGTGACAACAGACTTCTGCATTTTCCAACAACTAGTGCTAAAATGGGCTCATCCTTTTCATTTCACCATTTCTTTACATCCTAAAACATGAAACAAAATATTCCTAACTTACTAAAGATTGAATCTGCACATAATCATTCCAAGAGCAGTTGTTAACAGTAATACTGCAGTCTCTTTCCATGGAAAATACTGCCAGGCAATTTCTGTGGATTAGCATAACTTTATTGCCTTCTTCTTTATGGTATCTTTCAAAAGCTGAAACACATAATATCATAAATCCACAAATCCACAATTTCCATTGAAGATATTTCTCTTTTAAATGGGGATAGGTTAATGTAATATTCAGAAGAGTTCAGGGTTAAATCACAGAATCACAGAATGGGTCAGTCTGGAAGAGACCACAGTGGGCCACCTGGTCCAATGTCCCTGCCCAAGCAGGGTCATCACACGGCACATAGCACAGGATTGTGTCCAGATGGTTCTGGAATATCTCCAGTGGAGGAAACTCCACAGCCTCTCTGGACAATCTATTCCAGTCACCTGCACAGTAAATATTCTTCCTCATATTCAGGTGGAACTTTCTCTGCATCAGTTTCTGCCCATTGCCTCTTGTCTTATCGCTCAGCAACACCTAGAGGAGCCTGGCTCCATCCTCTTGACACCCTCCCTTCAGGTACTCACAGACATGGATGAGATCCCTTCTCAGTTGCCTCTTCCTGAGGCTGAACAGGCCCAGCTCCCTCAGCCTTGCCTCATAAAAGAAATGCTCCACATCATCTTCACATCCCTCCCCTAGATCCACTCCAGGCACTCTACATCTCTCTTGTACTGAGGAGCCCAGAGCAGGACACAGCACTCCAGACGTGCCTCACCAGGGCTGAGTAGAGGGGCAGGATCTGGCAATGTTCTTCCTAGTGAGCCCCAGGACAGCACTGGCCCTTCTTGGCCACAAGGCCACACTGCTGGCTCATGGACAGCTTCCTGTCCACCGGGACCCCCAGGCTCCACAGAGCTGCTTTCCAGCAGGCTGGGCCCCAGCCCTTCCTGGTGCACAAGATTATTCCTCCCCAGGTGCAAGACCCTACATTCTTAACAAGAGAAAAGGTACCTTCCATATTTTGAAAAACTGACAACTTTCAGCTTTGCAGATACTTCAGAAGGTACACAGGCTCAACAAAAATATGAAATTCGGAGTTTTTAATTTTGGAAAAGGAATTTCAGCAGAAGCTACTACTAAGTACAGGTAAATTGCAGGTTTAAAGTAATAGCTGAATTTGCAGACATTATCTCTTTCATTTTTATTAGGTGAAAATCTGCAACACTATGCAGGCACCTCAGTAAGAAAAGTTGATCCGCAGTCAGTAACATATTTGTAAGAATTTTCAGCTACCCGCACATCTAAAGATGTTGCGGTACAATATCCATTTGTTAATGAATAATTTGCTTAAATCTTTTTCCACTCTGTAACTCTGAAACGCATGTCAGAAACATGCCTGTTCCTATAGCAAATTGCCCCCCAAAAGACATACTATGTACTTTTGATTTTTCTCCTTTTTTTGAAGGAGTTAACTGAAATTGCTTTTCATGCCATCACAATATCTTGCTTATCAAAAACATATGCAGCATATGATGTATTAGTATATGACAGTCCAGCAAAAAAACCCACGAAACTTAAATAGCATGCCGTTATAGAATTAAACTTTTAAAAACATAAACAAATCTTTCTGAAACCTTCTTTTTTCTAATTGGATGTTTTTATATGAATATTTCTAAACTAACATACTGTCATGAAACAGATAAAATGATGCAGCTATATAGCATTTAAGAACTGTAATCAAAAGTTTTTTCCAGAGAGAAACAAGTTATTGAAAACAAATAATTGTATAAATATGAATAGGTTATGTATATAGACACAATTCTTTATATGAACAGTTTTACTTACCCATGCTAAAGTCTGTATTTTTTTTTTTTTGCAAACTATGACTGTTCATTTCATAAGAGTGAAAATGTGTTATTCCTGATTCTGTTTTCTCCAGCAAATGTATTCAACTAAGTGAGGTGAGAGCCATGCTCAGCCTTCGCCTCCACTGAGTGTAGCAACTCACTAACGAGTAGCAGAGACTTTTTAATTGAGACAAATAATTAGCCAAACGAAATTTTATTTAATCTCCATTATTAGCTGATTACAGACATGGGTTGTCAAATTAAATTGCTACTACATAGCTGACTAAAGAATTCTAAAGTTTTAGGACGGTGAACTGCTGAATGCACAATTCCTCCCTTTAAGAAGGCAAGGTCTCAACCATCAGGAGTTCCTCTGGGTGGCCTTCCCACCCATTAGGAGAGCTCCCAACTGCAAACCCACTGATGAGAAGAGGACAGATCCAAGAGGCTCTCTTGTGGAACTCCCCCTAGTCAAAACTGGTTGGTACGGTCACATCGTTGCCTGGGGGTCTGACTTTCTGCCCTGCTGCAGCCACCATGCAGATGTGATGGGGTCAGTCTGCACATGGGCTGGTCAGTGTTACATGACTGAGGCCAGCATTACATGGTCAGTCATGGTTCATTACCTGGAGGGCCTCTAACCCTACTACAGCAGTGTGATGGATGCCCTCGACCCTCTTAATAAAATAGCAATAGTTTGATATGTGCTCCAAAGGAGATTAAATCTTGAAACACAGCTGGGACAGGATCTCCCTCAGGAAACCCACAAAG
Organism: Oreocharis arfaki; assembly: GCA_013398015.1. Lineage (NCBI taxonomy): Eukaryota > Metazoa > Chordata > Aves > Passeriformes > Paramythiidae > Oreocharis > Oreocharis arfaki. Next base: position 5,390 of record VZRR01001001.1, read on the forward strand.
TGGCAGAGTGGCCAAGCGAGCATCAACATATGTGAGCTTGGAACCCTGACCAAACAATTAACACATGAATAGTGTGTGCTTTTTCCGACTTTCACTTGTCAAGGAACAAAGAAATTTGTGCTTACAAGACACGCATACCTTTCCCACTGTATGCATTTTGACTATGAGCCAACCACTTCATACCAAAAAAATGATAGCCTTAGTGAGCATTCTTTGAGCTCTCCCTGCAAGATAACATGGCTGCGTGTCAGTGATCTCACACTGAGCTGGAACAACTCTCAAAGTTGCTCCTCAAGGCTGATGGAGTTTCTACTACAACAGATCTATAGAGGAGTCCAATTCGAGCTCTCTGTAGAGCTGCAAATGGACAGCATTCCAGTGACTCATCCTGTGAGCTGGCATGCCTCTCAGAGTTTGAAGTTCCTTACCTGAGACTGAGGCATCCTTCCTTACCCAGAGTGTAGAGAGTTCTTATTCGGAGCAGATCCTTGGTAAGTGACTGATAACAAGCTAAATTAATATTAATGAAATCCATATAGATGATTCCTGTAGGCACAAATCATTGCTCGTCTGTGAGACTAAGACAGGATCTAGCCACATCTAAGTTCTATCAGAAGTTTAGAAAGCAAGAGGTCCACTATGAAACTCATCATTCAATGGGAGACCTTTATGCCTCTTTAATCTCATTCTAACTCAATTCTGACTCAATTTTCATTCTGTTTCATCCATGTAGTAAGTATAGAGTGAGCCTTGCCATCAAACTTTGTTAAGCCACGTTTTCATAAATTTGTATTAAAACCATTTTTTGCTAGTATCTTTGATGGCGATTCTTTGAGTGACCATAAATGGCTCATTCGAGACAGGCATGTATACGTGCCGCACCAACATGCCATCTGGGAGAAGTAATTCTAGACAAGCAAGCCATAGTAAACTTTCCTTCACAGAGAGAATGAAGATACAGACTAATGTATTTCCTTCTTTAGTTTGCTCCTTTTTCCCCTCTATGTTTAAAAGAATGTTGACTTTCAAAAATCCCCAATCTAAACACTTAGTAAATTAATCTGCAGACACAGGGCATATAAAAAAACAGGGCAAACCAAAAGAGCTACAAAGACCTTTGCAGCAATAGAGCTATGCACTGCATATGTAGACTGAAGTCAGCGTGCCAAGAGACACTGGAGGCAGGAAAGCTACCTAAATTATAACACCTGAACAGTGCCTCAGTCTGAACAGTCAGGTAGAGTCCCATCTGTCTGAAGACATATTTTAACCTCTTGAAACTCAGCTTGGAGTGATTTTTAAAATTGTATGCAAGAAAAATTTGTACCTTTATGGCAGAAATGAGTCTAAAAAACTCCAACAAACCCTACTTTTCAAATCATAAAGAAAATATCAACGTGTGCTTGATGCCCTATTAAACCATGGCCTGTTCGTGTATTAGTCTTGTGTGCAATCCAGCCGTAGTAATACTCACCTGCAGAAAGGCTTTGTCTCCCTCTAATGTCAGGAGATTTGTAGTTCCTTGGGAATGAACAGATAGCGTGCACTTCACATTTTATCCACTTGAGTTTGAAACTAAGCACGCTCACTCGGTGTCTATATTCATGTATTCCACTAAACACCAAAACTTTTTCTTTTTAAAAGGAAACAACAACAACGTATTGATCCACTTGATGGAAAAACCTGCTAAGGATGACATATTTTAATCCACCAACAAAAGATGTTGTCCAGGCTGCTCAGTTTGAGGGCAGCCATTCAAAATTTGATGATTCCCTCAGACCTGAAGTACAACTTTCAGAACTTGTATTTAAAGCCGTTTAGATTGCTACTGACAACCAAGAGGCTCTCCTCAGTAGAACCAGTCTGTTTAGCAAATTTATGTCCTTTGCAGGAAGAGTCTATTCCTCTCTACTTTGAATACTGCATCAGTTTTCTTTTATGCTGATGTTCATAGATGCAGAAGAGTCTTCCAGGACAAAATACTGCTGAATCAGTGGGAACAAACTTTGATCAGAGTTGCAGAAAGATCAGATATTTGCTATGAGAAGTAGTTAATTTGCACACATTATTTGTACTCTGCCTTGCTGCTGACAGTGTTTGCACCTTGAATAAACACATTTTTGAAATGAGAGATATTTTCATATAAAATTTATCTGTCATAGCCCAGTGCAATGGCTTTCCCACTTCATACTGCAGTAGGTGCCATTTAAAGAACAGAAAGGTTGACGAAAGACCAGCAACCTCACCCAGGTAAGTCTTGGCCAATCATAAGCACCAATAAAAAACTGAACAGCATCCAAGCAATTAAATTCTTGAGTGGTGAGTTCAGCTGACACAGCTTTTTATTCTGGTAGCATTTCCCCATTGCAACAGCAGGCATGGCTAGCTGGAGCTTCTGATTTTTGCCTCTTGTCTACCAGCCTTCTCATGCTTTTCATGAAGCAGGTTACAACTCAGTCTGGAGGTGTTTTTAAGGTCTTATTTTACTTCTCGTTATCCTGCTCTGATACTGTTAGCAATAAATGCAATTAATATCTCTAATTCAAATCTGTTTTGCCCATGATGGTATTTGATGAGTGATCTCTCTCAGTCTTTATCTCAACCCATGAACCCTTCATTATATTTTCTCTCCCCTGCTGTAGAAGAGAGTGAGAGAACTGCTTTGGTGGGTGCCTGGCATCCAGCCAGGGGCAATCTGCTGCAGTGGATTGAAGATTATGTAATCAACATGCACTATGACATCCACTTCCTTCTAAAATTTTTCTGTGATGAGCTTTGAATGCAGAGTTTTTTTACACATTTAAGTGTTTCATTCTTTCACGTAGGAACATTATCTCAGTGTAAACAATGGTTTTCATCACACAGCCTAATTCACTCAAGGGGCTGCACATGCAAAAGGGCAGAAATAAACGCTACAGAGGGTGAAATGCTGCATCTATCAATGCAAAGCAAGGCAAATTCGGCAAAATTAAGAGCCCACAGTTAAGGCATTCCTAAATGTCGCAGTATTTCTACTGAAAGCTGCCCCAATTGCCTGGGTGAAAGCTGTATTTCCAGGTGTACTGGAGTATCAAACCCCACCACGACCTGTCTGGAAATTACGTCAGGTCTTGATGAGTTTAATTTCATGCCTAGGCAAGATATGAGGGACTTTGCCCTCACCACTCCCAAGAAGCCTGATGACAATTGTGACTTCCAGATGGAAGTTCTGAACAGCTTCAGGAGAGATGAACAGAGCTGCATCACAGTATGTAAATAATTCCTGTCACAGTCTGTGACCAGTGCTAAAGGCAACAACAATCAGGAGTTACAGTGATGCCTTAGGAGTTTAGCTTTTATATTTTTCATGTATTTGTAATTCTGCAGTTCTTTAGTGTATAACTCTAAACTCCATATAGCCTGTTAGCTGCTGTTCTCCCATTTTGGTCAGACAAAACAATTCCTCTCTAGGCCTGAAACTCAAGGACACCTTACTGTCCCAGGCCCCGAGAAATGTAAACAGAAATGAGATGGGGGAGAAGCAAGCTTGGGATAAGTGACTTCATTACCTGAAGCTGTAATTGGAAGATTAACCTCAGATATGCAAATGGACAAAATTTACAGAAGTATGAAAAACCCGTGACCCACGGTCCATTTTTGGGTGTAGCCCCTGGGTGGGCTTCATCTCCCTGAAGTATACCTGAAGGCACTTTAATAAATACAACCACTTTCATTCTCTTAGCTTTGCTTAGCCTTCATTTTTGGATAGTCCCAACAAGGCATCAACAGAAGCATTATGAATTTCTCTCTCTGCAAGCACAAATTCTGCCATAGAACAAGTCATTCTCTGTATCTCATTGTTTCAACAGCAAAAAAGCTGGCATCCTCTGGCTGTAATTTGACAATGAAGGTGTGGCTATGAACATCAAATATTCTTTGAAGGCTTTTCATGCTAGGCCATTTCATTCCCACTTTGGACACATAGACTGATAATTCATGGGAGCTCAAACCTTCTTCCACCTTCTACGTTAAGCAAGTAGTGTTGTGACATGCTTTCAATGGATACTGTTTGTGGAAATCAGGCTTTCCTCAGGTTTTCTGGTCAGGGAATGAGAAATGACAGAAAAGATAATTTTCAAAGCAAGCATTTCAGACTAAAGAGAATATAGAGGTGTTTCCTGAAAACAGACCTATACTATTCACTTTTGCTCGAAAAATTATTTTGCAGTATCTTATAAACATGAGGATGGTCCAGAAAAAAACAGAGGGAGTATTCTGAAATGCATTCTGTACTTTTCCAGCTAACAATATTTAGCAGTAGCGAAATAACAATATCTTTATTAATTCCTTATTTGTTTCCTAGTCCATGGAACCCACTTTCATGCCCTATAGTTTCTATAAATATAAAAATCAATATCAGAAAATTGAAATTAATTATGTTAGATATATTTTATCTATCTGAAAATAATAAAAAATAAGGATGTTACTCAAACGAATAATGTATTACAGATTTAACAATAACTCTGCATGTGTATATGCACATGATCTTGAGTGAGCAAGCAAGCAGACAATAGAATGTTGCTATGGTCTTCCTAGATGTTCCTGACACAAGGATACCTGAAAGTTAAATTTTAAAGCTCCAAATACCTTTGTTTTCTTGTTTGTCTTTGTCATTGGTGTTGTAATCTCTCTTTAGAGAAAGCCATTTTTATGTTGTGTTTTTTTGGTTGAATGTTTGGTTTGTTTGGCTTTGGGGTTTGAGGGTTTTTTTGTTTGACTTTCTTGTGGGTTTGTGGGGTTATTTAATTAAATTTAATTTAATTTTACTTTATTTCATTTCACTTCATTTCATTTCATTTCATTTCATTTCATTTCATTTCATTTTTTACTGATAAATTAAGAGGTCTTTAATGTCTATCTTTAGAAGTGGAAATCTTCAATTTCCAAGTAAAAGATTCTCCCATACAGCTCTAGGGAAACACCTGGTTCTGCACATCAAAAGAAAGTGATGGAGATGTCTTGTTAAATGTTTAACAAGCTTGTTGTCCACAGCTTAGAGTGTGAAAATGCGTCAAAACCATGACTGTAGCAGATACAGTCTCTAAGGGAGAGCAAGGTAAAATTGTTAGTGGATCCTTGATGATCCTAGGAGATCATAAGCAGCCCAAACATAACTTTGAATTCTCTACAGTCATCCGTGGCTGTCTGTATAGTTGAACAATCTCCACCAGAAAGTCTGCTACGAGATATTTGTAAGTAGGAACAACAAAGGGGAAAAAAAAGAACCTGACGTGGTGCCCTTGAAACAGGTCAATATTAAGTGGAGGAGTGGTGTGGCCAGCATTTGGGTCATAGTTTTATGTAATAGTGACAATATTTGATTGTTGATTTTGAGATATTCATACTGCTTTAAAAATATCCCTCCTGTAGGCCAATCCCTATGCAAATAGCCAATAAACTACAGATGCCTATATAATGTAATTTTTGTAGTAATCGTAGAATTGTAGAATGGTTTGTGTTGGAAGGGACCTTGAAGATCACCTCATTCCACCCCCTGTGCCTGCTTCTGTCATGAACAGGGACACCTCTCACTAGAGCAGGTTGTTCAAAACGCTGTCCAACCCGGCCATGAAGGGGTAGGGCATTCACAACTTTGTGCCAGTGCCTCACCACCCTCCCAGTAATTTGCTTCAGAATACTCTACACAGACACAGAACAAGGAATACATCTCTGAACAAAAGCATTCGGATTTTTTATCTAACGTAATGTTAGTACATGAGCAAATGGATTCATTGTCTCTGTTTAGGAAAAAAACCCATGTGTCTAAGACTCATCATTTTTTTTGTGGACCACAAGGAGGTGCAATTGATCTGGTTTTCTTTCTTTTTTTTTTTTTTTTTTAATTTGAACTTCCACGCTTTAATAACAATAAATTTCCTGTGAGATTTTATATTCTTCTTTGGTATTTCCTACTTGGCTTTAAATGAAAGCAGTGCATATCCCGTATTCCTGTTCTTCTGCTATTACCTAAAGCATGACCTCTTCTTTGGATAGAACAATTACAGTGTTTGTGTTTCCTTTCTAAACTCACATCCTATGTCCTGCTTGTGACGATGTAGGAAAAAGAATAGATCATGAGAAAATCCCCAAACTACTGTCATGATACTGAGATGTCTTTGACTTGCAGAAGGTGTGAAAGTTCCATTATGTTGGATTAGTAAACTTTAAGGATGAAGTTCATGAGATATTTCTGCACTATATGGAGAGAGTGCTAGTTCAGTGCAAAAAGCATATCTGGATGTTGGTTCTGTTGAAAATATTAATAAAAATCTCCAATGTATACTTTAGATCAATCATCAGCCATCTTCCTTTTTAATAAAAGAGAAGAAAAAATATCTAAAGAACCTATTTACTTGATCTTGGTAGTGTTTATCATCTACATTAGGCAATCAGTCACTGATCTGATTTAGCGCATTTGAACAGTACCTATATTTAAAAATCTTTTTGTAGCCTCCCAGACAAAATCAGTCATGTCAACTCACTTGCCATTTCTTCTCTCTGGAAAAGTAGTATTGCTTCCCTTCAACCTGAACAGTTACCTAATCCTCATGTTTCAGCAATTATTTGGTATTTTGCTCATGTTTCTCTGCAGATCGGAAACCTGAAGACAGAAAAAAGCAGGACTCCTACAAAGACATTCCTTGAGCATATCTACAAAAGCTGCATGGATGTGCTGATCCCCTTAGAATTTAACTAATTGTTCTTGTGCTCACAGTGCCTTCCGGCATTTGGTCAGCATTTTATCCTGGATCTCTTTTTTAGCCCTTCCTTTAAATGACATATTAACAAGACTAATCTGGCTGAGACGGTGTTATGTTTGCCCCAAAGCTCCCTTAAACAGTGCCTAGCCATTGCTTTTTTTTGTATCAGCATTTGGGTCACATCACTCAGTCTCCCCTCACACCTCTCTGCATGTTTGGTGTGTGTTGCTTCCATTGTTTCAGCTATCTGTTTCCACAACTGAGCTTTATTTTTTCTTCTGTTTACTCTGTTTGAAAAGGCATGATTGTATTAACCTGTGACTTATCACTCAGCCTTTCTATTCAATAAAGTTATATTTTCTTTTGCTCTTTTCCATTTACGTTAATTTGCTTATTCAAGAAGTTAATAGACTCTACTAATATCTCCTCCCATGATGGGAAGATACTTATGGTATCCTGCAGTTTTCAAATTTTATCTGCTGTTTAATAAAAAAAATACGTAAAGCTGGTTGCATTTTTCATTTTCTTACCCTTAAAAGACAAAAATGTATTTTGAAGAAGTGTGACTTCCTAATTTCATTTTTAAACAGTATGTTGAGATCCTGAATGTAAAAAAAAATCGTCATTTGTGTGGTAAAGCTGGGACAAGAACTGAACTATTTCCATCTTGGTGTAACATTTTGTTCCCTGTCCCTCCATGAGAAGTGCCACTCCAAAGACCACTCTTATGGATAACATTTATTTATTCATTCTATTTCTAGGTAGCAGTGCTGGATCCTAATTACCTGCGCTTGTATGAAAAGCTCAGTTGATTAATATGTCTTAAAAATCAGTGCAAACCTTATCTACTCCATAACAGTGACAACTTCTAGTAATCACTGTAGTGATCGCTTTGTCCTGCAAAGAAAGGACATCTCACCAGGTCTGTGTTCATTCAGTACTCCAGAAATGAAAATAGCAAGTTTTGCAGGATCTGGAGATTAATTTATGCTTGTACTCAGTATCTCAGCAATTGGATCATCACCACAAAACAGAGCATCTCCTACTTTCTTTCGGGAATTTTCTTTCAGTTCCTCCATTCAAAAGTGAACAACAAAAGCATCACCTTCAATGAGATATGTAGCACAAGTTCGTTCAAGTGTTGTGGGATTTTGGAGAATGCACATTCTGAATTACAGTCTGATTGTAAGCCTCTTCAAATGACCCAGAAGAAGAATGATTTCAAATGGGGCCCTGAGCAGTGACAAGCCTTTAAGCAAATCAAACGGGAGATTGTTCATGCTGTAGCCCTCTGGCCAGTCTGAGCCGGGCAAGATGTAGAAATTGTGCTTTATACTGCAGCGGAGGAAAATGGTCGTACCTGGAGGCTCTGGCAGAAAGCACCAAGGAACGCTCAAGGCTGACTTCTAGGTTTTTGGAGTCAGGCATACAGAAGATCTGAATTCCTTTGTACTCTAACTGAAAAGGAGATACTGGCAGCTTATGAAAATTTCTGAGCCACTTCAGAGGTGATTGGTACTGAAGTACAACTCCTCCTTGCACCCTGGTTATCCTTGTTGCATTGGATGTTCAAAGGGAAGATCTCCTCTACACATCATGCAACAGATGTTACATGAAGTAGGTCACACTGATCACACAACGAGCTTAGACAGTAAGCCCCAGTTCTCTAGGAATGTCCAATATTATCATGGACTGGCTAGAAGGCAAAGATTTTCTAATGTCACCAGAGAAGGTGGTAATATATGCTGAAGAGGCCCCATATGTTATAAATTACCAGAAAGTGAGAAGCAATATGCCTTGTTTACTAATGGGTCCTGCCGTCTTGAGGGAAAGCACTGGAGATGGAAAGCAGCTGTGTGTAGGAGTCCGTTATGACGCATCAAGAAACTGCTGAAGGAGAAGGTGAATTGAGTCAGGCTGCAGAGCTAAAAGCCATCCAGCTGGCCCTAGACATTGCTGAACGAGAGAAAGAACCAATTCTTTACACTGATTCATGGATGTTAGCAAACACCCCCAGGGCTGGTTGCAACAAAGCAAGCAGAATAACTGATAGCAGAGGGGTAAATCTGTCTGGGCTGCTGTGTTGTGGCAAAATACCACTGCCCGGGTAGAGAACCTGGCTATGGAGGTATGTTGTAGAGATGCTCATATAACCCAGAGTCAGGCCACTGAAGAATACTGGAACAACCAGCAGGTGAATTGGGATGCTAGGATGGAAGTGGCTCAGCTGGATTTGGACTGACAAATAAACATGAGTTATTCCTAGCTTGGTAGAAACCTTGGGACATCGAGGAGGAGATGCAAAATACAAATGGGGTCGTGATCAAGGGGTGGACCTAACCATGGACACTATGTCCCAGTTATGCACGATCATGAAATGTGCAGCGACCAAGCAGGGCCAAGTGGGTAAAGCCTCTGCGGTATGGAGAACAATGGCTGAAGTGAATAGAGCAGCCTGGCAGACTGTGTCATACACCCCCAAAACCATGATGGCAAGAGCTAGGTGCTCATGGTGGAGGAACCAAGCGCCTGATGGCTAGAAACGTGTCCTGTGCCTCACGCCACTACCCAGAGCCGTATCCTAGGCCATGAAAAGCAAGTCTTATGGCAACATGGTACTCCAGAAAGAATTGAATCAGACAATGGATCTCACTTGCGAAACCACCCCATAGACTTTTGGGCCAAAGAACATGGCACTGAGTGAATGTACCACATTCCCTATCATAGACTAGCCTCTAGCATGATCAAATGATATAATGGACTATTAAAGACTACACTGAGAGCAGTGGGTGGTGGGACATTCAAATGTTGGCGTACACATTTGGCAAAGGGCACCTGGTTTGTTAACACCAGAGGATCTGCCAGTCAGGTGGGCCCTGCCCAATCAAAACTTTTACATACTGTGGAAGGGGATAAAATTCTTGTATTACATATTAAAATCATGATGGGGAAAACTGTCTGCATTATTCCTGCCCCAGGCTAAGGCAGACCCATCTGTGGGATGGTGCTTTTGCTCAAGCACCCAGGTGCAGATTTGTGGGCAATACGGGACAATGAGGATGTCCAGGGTGTGCCCCAAGGGGATCTGATTTTGGGTGAGAATAGTCAATTAATTAAATTGCATTATGTTAAAGACTACAACACTGTGTATTACCACTTCTGTGATGGCTATATGTGCATCACCTCACTGAGCACCTCATGGTATCTCTCTTAGCCACAAGGGTTCTGGAGATCTGAGCCTGACTTCCCTCTGATCACACCAATGAAGAATTAACATTGATAAAACTGAACAAGCACAGCAGTATTGTAATCAGAAGTGACCTAAATGTGCAACCATCCAACACCTCACAACATTTTTACTGCTCAAAAGACTGATATCAAGAATGAAGGCCGAAGTCATGGGCTAAATGAATTCAACAAAATTTTGTGGGAGTTTTCGATTGGTGTTTATTGGGTTTTGTTGTGTTTTGTTGGGGTTTTTTTGTGTGGACACTTCATGAACGTTTGACAGAGGTATTCCACAGACTAAGAGAGTGATATTTATATGTATATCTGTCAAAACAGACGGGTGGAGAAGGTAATGGGATATTGAGGAGAGTGAAACTTGGCATGACACTTATGATATGGAATAAGGGGTGGCTCCCATCATTGCTGTCCTGGTTTCAAGTGGCGTAGAGTTTATTTCTTCTCAGTAGCTGTTACAGTGCTGTGTTTTAGATTCAGAAGGAGAATGCTGCAGATAATAGACCTTGTTTTTTGCTAAGTTGTGTTTATCCTAACTCAAGGACTTTTTTGCTTATCTGCCAGTAGGAGGAACACAAAAGAAACTGGGAGGGAGCATAGCTGGGAAAGCTGGCCCGAACCGACCAAAGGGGTATTTCACATCGCAGAACGTCATGCCCAGTACATAAACTGGAGGAGTTACCTGCAGGATAAGCTGATCTGGGTTCAGGTAAGTGGGTCTGGCATTGGTCAGTGGGTGGTGAGCAATTGCATTGTTCAGTACTTGCAGTTTTTCCCATTATTATTATTATTATTAATAATATTATTTACAATTATTATTATATTTTACTTTATTTTCAATTATTAAACTTTTCTTAACTCAACATACAAGTTTTACTTTGATTCTTCTCCCTGTTCTGCTGGGATGGGGAGGGAAGAGAGGAGGGTTTGAGCAAGTGGCTACATGACTTTTTATCTCTAGCTCAGTTTAAAATCACAACTATTACTTATGCAGGCACATTCTGAGGAAAGGGTTGGGAAAGTGGTACTTCTATCTCTTGCATTGGCCATTTGATCATTTTTTTCAGCTGGTTCAAATAGATACTAATTTCTTACTTCTCATTTAAAATTCAATGTGTGAGTGGCAATCAGTTTTTTTATAGACAACCAAAAACTAGAAAGATTATGAGATCATGAAAAGTCCAGCCATGAAGGAAAAATCATTCTGAAGCATGGGTTTAATATTTTGAAACAAATCCTTCTGTGTCATACAAAAAAAAAATTGGGTGAAAAATATGTGCTGAAGTAGGACACATATGAAGTTCATATTAAAGCAAATTTGGAAGTATCAGTGGTTCAGAAAGAAGGACAAGAAGCTGTCCATGAGCCAGCAGTGTGGCCTTCTGGCCAAGGCCAATGGAATCCTGGAGCCCATCAGGAAGGGCACTGCCAGCTGCTCGAGGGAGGTGGTCCTGCCCCTGAACTCAGCCCTGGTGAGGCACATCTGGGGTGCTGTGTCCAGCTCTGGGCTCCTCAGTGCAAGCGGGACATGGAGCTCCTGGAGCAAGTGGCTCCAGGGAAGGGGCGTGAAGATGGGTTAGGGACTGGAGCATCTCTCTTACGAGGTAAGGCTGAGGGAGTTGGGCCTGTTCACCCCCAAGACAATTGAGAGGGGCCTTGTCAATGTCTGTAAGTACGTGAAGGGAGGGTGCTGAGAGGATGGACCAGGCTCTTCTTAGTGGTGCTGAGCAACTGGCAACAGGTGGACGAGAGGCAATGGGCAGAAGCTGATGCAGAGAAAGTTCCACAAGAACATAAAGCAATAACTTGTGTAGGGGTCCATGCACTGGCACAGATTGCCTCGAGAGGCTGTGGAGTCTCCCTCATTTGAGATATTCAGGAACCATCTGGGCACAATCCTGTGCCATGTGCTCTGGGATGACCCTGCTTGAGCGTGGAGGTTGGACCAGAAGGCAGTCCCTTCCAGACTGACCCGTTCCATGATTCTGTCAAACTCTTTGGGCACAACTACCTTGCCAATGATCTCTCTCATTTGCTGAGAGATGCCAGGCCACTGTACTAGCTAAGTTTGTTTTCAGTGTCTCTTCTAAAGCAAATTATTGAGCTGCTTTTGACAAAAAAAAATCCAGCTGGGAATACATCCTTCTGAGGAAAACCTTGTGGACTTTTCAAGAAACTGTGCTTTCTGCAAAATTCTAGCAGGCTTCACTCATTCTTAGCAATTATCAGTGTTGCAGATACTCTAGAAGAGGAAAAAATCATCGCATTATTTCAAGAAGTTTAGATTGAAAGGGTATGCATAGAAAATGTCACCTTAAGGGCATGGGGGAACCAACCACAGGGCATCTCAAACACCTCTGGTCTTTAAAGGCTAATCTTAAGCAGTGTGGTCAAAACCCACTCTGTATCATTCGTTGCCAAGGACCAAGGTTCCTCTGGAACAGATAAATTAGGATGCCATGACATAGCATGGTGCTTAGGAAAAGGAGGCTTGACATTTTTTGGATTGTATAATTCAGAAATATAATGTGAATAACTCCATTCTGTCTTCAGCCAGAAAAAACAATAGACTACAAATAGTAGACAGCGGGAAAAGTAGAGGAAGGAGTGGGAATCCTTCAAATACTCTACAAAACATATTAGTTAAATAGACATACTAGCCTCCTGACTGAAATTTTAGACTGAAGTCACAAGAACTAGAGTTTCCAGATCATTTGCAACCTCATTTATTTTTTTTCTGCTTTTACAGGGGTTCTGGAGATTGAATCTATGGAGAAATTTCAGTACTCCAGAAAACTAGCAGTCAGGACTCCAGTCAGGATTTTCTTTTTCTTTTACCTTCTAAAAGAACATTTTGATTTACATTCCTTCTTTTAAAAAACTAAAACAAAATGGAACAAAACGAAACAAAAAAACCTTTAAAAAGTCCTTTTTAGGCCAGCGTAGTGCGGTGGCAACAACTCTCCAGCAGGAATTCCACCTCAGGCAAAATTCCACCCCCCCGAAGTGTAACTCTAATGCTTCCAAGGTCAGGGCATACTTCTTCCTGTGCATTCAAATAGCCTCATGTCAACGGTAACTCCTTTAGTCCTTACTCTACATCTTTAAATATTACTCTACTACTGTGAATGAATGCTGGAAATGTTAGTAAATGATTTCTACTTAATTCTACAGTCATCTTGGTAAAAAGGGAACAGTATGCTGTGTCACCTGGCCTTCACTGAGTTCTGCTCTAACACATCCTCTGTGAGTGCAACCCAAGGTGTTCTTGTCCTCTGACTAGTTCAAGTGTGTCTAGTCACACTGCAATTTTTCCTCACCTCAGTGCAATGTCAATCACTGAAATGAAGCATTTCTTGCTGTTATGTTCTGCTTACACTGAGCCACCGTGCAAGAAAGTATAAAAATTTCTTATAGCCCTCTTAGCGTCATTCCTGGAGAGAAGAAATAATCCAGCAGTCATTTTTTTTGCTTTGAAATCAGCCATTTAAAGTCACCAAAGTCACTCTATTTTGGCAATATTCACAGAACACACCTCAAGGTTGCATGGCTGCATGTTAAATAGTAGTAGATATTTAACTTTGGCTTTTAAGAACAGATTGTTTGAAATCTCTGGCAATGTCTTCGAAAAGACTGTGTTGCAGGACTCTCAGTTTTTATTGACTTCTATGTATCTCATTATCTTAGTTTCTTATTTGCTTTGCTCTGCCACAGATCTCATCTAAGGTTTTGACTCTCTAGAGTGTAACACTATTTTTTTGCTGAAGCCACCCCAAAAATGGGTAATGCAGTGATGCTATTAATTTATAATGAACTTTAAATTTTAAATAATTGAATAAGATTATTATCACGTCATTCAACACAAATAAAACATAAACATACAGACAAGCTTTATCCTGAGTTTGAGTCTGGAAATGCAACACCTTGTGAGCTGGAATTAGTGTAAAACTTTGTAACTGCTTCCTGTATAACAAAAAGCAGATACAGAACACAGTCCAGCAAGTCGACTAAATCATTAACAGTCTGTGAATTTCAAATCGCAAAGAATAAAGAACTTCCAGACACTGATGAAACAAAACACCAATACAATTTTACTCTTAGCAGATAAAGAACTAAGTTCATTTGTATTCATATTTCACCTGAGCTTAAAGTGCAATTAAATTCATCACACAACCACAACATCAGCATCGCTTCACTGATCTATTGTTTATGTAAAGGTCTGGCTAAGACCATGATTCCCAGATATCACTGCTAAATACAGGCAGTGTTTGAGCTACACATCAACACACTGAAGTAGCTTTGTAGTTTGTGATGTGGTTGTATAGTCTTGAATAGGGCTCTAGACATTTCTCATACAAATGTGATAAACACAGTAAGCAACTACGAATCAACAAAAAAACCCTGCTCAGATGAAGTGTCAAGGTAAAACTGACAGTAAAATAGACATTTTACAGAAAAGATTGAAAGTATTTTCAGTAGCTGACACCTGGTTCATCTCTGCTCTGAACTTCTAGGAAAGAGTGTTCCAACAGCTCAGAAGTACATTAATATTCCTAAGAGGATTGAGCAAATTGAATCTTATGAAAATTCCACAGTCTACCTTCTTTTTCTGGAGCATGCTTGATCTGGTGCCCATGAATTCAGAACCCAGACTGAACTTTTCCTTGGTTCTCTCTATTGCCTCCTTCATGGTTTCTGCTGCCATGACTCCTTAGAAAGGTAAGGATCTCATAAGAGTGAAAACCTGGCAGTTTTATGCAAATTTAAAAGCATAGGCACAAATATGAGAGGTGTGCTGCTCTGATGTGTAGGAACTTTAATCAACCGTGAGACAGTCCCCTTTCCTTCCTCTTGCAGTGAATTCTAGGAGCCAACAACAATCAGAAGCATTGCCGCAAGCAGTAGAGAAAGGCATCATAGGAGCACTTTTGACTGGAAAAATAGTAAATAGCATACACAGCCATAACTTGAAATCCCCAAATTACTCTTTATTTCTGTCATGTTTGATTGCAGATATTAATTTTCTCATTTAACTTTAATCTTCCATTTTGAGTAAAGAATGATTGTAAAAAACTTAAACAATAACCTTCTGAATCAATGGCAACAAAATATATGGCAATTTGACTTCAGACAATCTTCAGGACTTTATGAACTATCCTCCTTAACCAGTATACGTTTACGTTTCAGGCAGGAAATTGTGAAGAGAGACACCTGAATGCAGCAGAGATGTCAGGTTTCTCTACCCTAGAATTAAGGATTTCAGTATCTATAAGCTGAGGGTTGGGAGGAACAAGACCACCGTTCAATAGTGTCACTCCAGGGACTCAAGAATTATGGGGTTAGAAAAACTGAGAATATGTTATTCTTCAAGTTATAACAATGCCTGAGTGGGTGGAAACAGGAATTAGGAAACTGGTCCTTATCTTTTCTAACACTGTATGCCCCTGTCTCCCGGCCTTTGGTCATGAGAGCCAATACTCCCTTGTTTATTTACATATGTTCAGAAAACATGGACTTTCAGGCTAAATTAGTTTTGTCCTTGCTTTTTAATGAGATGGAAAGTCCATCAGTTATAGTGTATCACAGAGTACACAGCCTTAGACATAGGAAGCTCTGAAAACAGAAAATGGTTAAACTGGAAGTAGTGTGCCTTAAAACTTCATATGGATATACAAATTTCATAGAATGCAATAAACATTATAACAAAAGAATTCTTATTATGAATACAAAAATAGCCCCAAATGTGAATAAAAAGAAATTATAAGTAAAAGCACAAGACATTCTAATAACTAATTGTGAAAATAAAAGTACTCTCTCTGATAAAGCAATTACACTCTAATTACTACTTTTATGTGAAGGTTACAGTAGGAAGAAAGAAAAGAAGAGAACTCTGGTAGCACAAGCTACTCATTAAAGAGATAAATAATTTTAGGCTATATTGGAACTTAAAGAGAAATATTGTTTCTAGGAACTAACTCCAATGTCTTCTGGATTGTTTGAGCAGAAGAACAAGGAAGCAAAGTCAGTTAAAATAGGTGGTTTATTAATGTTTTTGCTACATTTTGCTGTAAGATTTTGTTTTGTAGTTAAACACTGTCCAACTTTTATCAAAAGTACCTCAATGTCTTACTAGTTAAAGAAGATATGAGCAAGCCTTGCTTAAGCATTATGTATAGTATAGAAACTGGAATAGCTCAAATCTTAAGTACAATATTAAACCTCACAGTAAGTCAAGCATTCTTAGTCTTTCTGCAATAGGTCTTACTCAAAATTATATTCTACACAACAGCAAATCGACCTCTAGGTCCTGCTATTGGATGTAAAAGAGAAGAACTTCTTTCAGGTTGTGTACATGCAACTGTTTTTCTATAATATAGTTAATTTCTACCTTGCCATAAGTTTATTTTATACTAACAATTCTAAAATAGCTATAGGATTTATCCTCCTGTACTGCTTTGGTGTCCTTTTTTCAATGCCTAGCCACAATTTGAAAACTCCTTGATCAGCCTCTTGGCATTAGAGGTGCACACACAGCTTTTGCTGTGCCTGTAACAGCACCAACAGCACCTTCAGGTCTCCCACAGTTTGACACTGTCACTGTTTTCACACTGGTTATTTACAGCTGGTTACGACTCAGTTTAAAACGCTAAAATGGAATGACAGACACTAAAAAGATGGAAAACACTACATGCTCCTCTTACTCCTATAAAAATAGTGGTTCTAAGTGCCTTTTTTTGTTTGGTTTTGTTTGGGGTTTTTTGTTTCGTTTTGTTTTGGTTTTGGTTTTTTGTTGGGGCAGCAAAAGTTAACTGGGAATTATCGCTGAACTTTCTTTTGTTGACCTACTGTTAGAATATCTGGACTGGTAATGAAAGTGAAAATACGTGATGTAAGGAAAATGGAAAGATTTTAGGACAGACAGATGAAAGCTCAGAAGAAAAACAGTTGCTACTACGGAGCAATAAAACAAATAATGATTATTTTGGATGGAGAAGTCACCTCAGATACCTTCTGAAAAGTGCTACTGATAACTGTTAAACAGAAAACTGAACTGCAGGAAGTTTCTCAGATAACAATAGAAAACCCTCAAAATAACTGATTTTTAGCAGCTGGGAATCAGACTAAAACAGTTTTGATAATGTAGCATAAAAGACACAACCACATCTCCTTTCCTTACCACAAAGCCTAAAAACTTAATCTTGATTACACGTGCTATAATTGTAAATTATTTCACTGTTAGTTGAGATTTGCTAAGTATGGATGTAAATTAAATGAGAACTGAGACCTAAATAGCTGTGTTTTCTGTTATTCCAAAAGAGATTGTATACAAATAATGCCTTATCAAATCCTAAGCACATGCACAGCATTCAAAATGTTGAAAGTACATTAAGAACAATAATGAATTGGCAGCATAACACTATTGCCACTGCAACCTTTTAAGCAACTTGAGTTCCCTCAGGTTTAAGGGATTTCAGCTGTGAAAGTTAGGTTTTGAAATCAAGAAATTCTTAAAAATGGGAATAGTGAATGGGTAAGAAATGAAAGACTTGTACTTTTGCTAAATGTTTTGTTATAATCTGTAGCTAGTGTTTCTAGTAAACACCATATTAACTTATCAGGTTGTCAGGAAGAAAAGTATTTCTATGAAAGATAAGCATAAGACTGCAAGATAATTCACTTGAACAATTCATACATCTGTATTGCAGTTTATTAACGTCACTTGAAAGAAAAAATTATGCAAGAAGTGTTGAGGATTAAGCATGTACACACCAAAATTCTTCTGTTGATACCTCAATCATTAATGAATTAATGTCAAGGAATCTCTATAGTATTTTTGAGAATATTTAATTATGAAGAAAAACATGTTAAAATTCTAAGCACAGAGAAGTCATGTCAGCTGAGTACACAGTGTTAAAATATCTTTGGGACTTAGCCAATATTAAATCAGTAATTCGGTTCCCCAGGAGCAGCAAAACTTTGAATACAATAGTTCTTTTAATATAGGAAATAGCTGGCTAGAGTAGTCACACTCAAGTAACATTTTACTGAGAAAACAGCTGTTTTTGGAAAAATATAAAACCCAGTAAAACTTGAGAGTTCATAAAGGTAATAAAATTCCACCTAAAAGTATGGTTAAAGAATGAGCTAAATTAAATCTCTTTGATCAGTATAATCTCGTCTTCGAATTTATTGCAGGTGGTCATCCACAGAAGTAAACAGCAACAGAAGAGATTTTTTTTATTCAGACCCATTTCTGTCTTCAAAGAAAAACAAGAACTAAAAGGCAGCCCCTGGGAAAAAAAAAATTTAAAAGTAGGAGGGCTTGTTTATGTGAAGAAATGGTACATAAAGCTTCATGTTACACGCCCTTTACACAGCTTGGTCAGCACCAATTCAAACTTACCATGACAAGGTGCAAATCGATCTCCTCACAGTTAACTACTCTTACACTAAAAAAATCAGAAAAAACAAACTCCAAGGTTTAAAGATTATTTTAAAACTGTAATTAACACAAACACTTCCAGGTTGAAGGACAGACGGATACCACTTCTCCTGAGCAATTCTGATTTTCCCATTCAGGAAACACTACTTAATCGCTTGTTGCAGAGCCAACATGTTGGCTCTCACACTACCACAGTGGGACTTTGTCTTCTCTTCCTTCAATGTGTAACACTTCATAAAGCTCCAGCATTTTCCTGACAGTTCCGGTACTGTCCTTTACAACTACAAGGCCACACGTTGTAAAAAGTAACACAATGACATCAAATTTTCTGCTGAAGTAGCTTTCCAACAGCTGTCAAAGGCTCATCCGTTGCATTTGTTTCGGGGAACAGTCCTCTAACTGAATTTTTTTATAGAAACATGACATGAGTTTTGGAGCTAGAGGTTTGTTGCTCTGTAACAAATTTAGTAGTGTTGTGCCTAGAATTCTAGTAGACGACTTCCTCTCAAAACCAGATATGCAAGGTTTCTGTAACAAATTGAACATTTAAACATTTTTGTCTTTCTGTGGAAATCTGGATTACAGTTAACACGGAACATGTGCTAAATATCTGTACTATTTCTCAGAATGGTGAATACTGTCTTTAGGGTGGCAGATATTTGCTGCTTACCTTAACTTCCAATAGATAGCAAGTTAAACTAAACTGTACTTTTTATGCTGCATTAAGGTGACACACTGAGGTGTATCAGATATCTAGTTCACCTCAAGAGTCTGTTTTGTCCTCAAAAAAGTTCAATAAAAGTAGTATACTTTATTACAAAATTTTTGAATTTCCTCCAAATGTAGAATACATTGTTTTTCTCTGGTGGACATAAAAATGCCTGAAATTAACCCATAAAAATTTCATTCAGTTTCATTCATTCTTCAGTTGAAGATTCAGTCGTGTCAGACCTTATTTTGGGGATAGAGTTGTCTGAATTCCCTAAGCTCCTGTTGACTTGGCGACTGTTAGTGCATTCTACAGCAGAACTAAGACAAAATCTGATGGACAGGAGCCAAAAACCGCTTATCCTCCACTTATCTGCAACTGATTGAATGAAAAAATTGTGAATAACATGGTAATTTCTCCATATGTTAACATATGGCTTCCCTTCTGAAGAGTGCATTATTATCTACTGGGTGATATTCAGCTTTCGTGAGCTCAGTGTTATACCACATTTATTTTTCTCAGGAATCCACGCTAGAACTGATGGACACACAATAGGTATAATATTTGCCAACTGTGGAAACACATCCCAGTAGTAAAAAACACAACTGAAATGTAAGTCACCTCTGGTTATATAGATCTGACCTTGTTTCTCTGCTGGAGTAGTTTGACAGTAGTGTGACTAAACTCAGTGAGTTGTGCTGATGTAAATTTAGTGTGACATTAGCTTCAGGCATAAGTCTACACTGAGTGCTGATAATTATTTTAGAGCTTCCAGTGCTCCAAGGCTAGAAAAAGAAAGATGTGGAAAGGGTTTACATGAAATGAACAGACTTTAAACTTGGGTAAGAGTTGCCAAATGCTGCATCATTCAGGTAATCAATGAATGTATGAGTGGGTAGGATTGTCGCAGTCCAGTCAGGTGCTGACAGAATTTATGCAGGTTGTACAGAATTCCTAAGAGACTGCTGACTGCTCTCGTGTGTTCACATCTCTCCGGGCACTAATGCCTGTGCTTGGCAACCTCATGTCACAAATTAATTGTTAGGCTGCTTAAAGAATTGTCATCAAATCTGCTGGCAAAAAAGCAGGTTTTAATATAACTTTGTGAAAGTGCAGTTTTAGCAGAGCTCAATGGCAAGGTTCACTCTATCACTTATGGATGAAGCATACATAAGGAAGTCAGGGTAGAGTCAATGTAGAGCGGTTTATGAGGAGACTGTAAAAGGATTAGAGTACAAAAGATATGGATGCAAAAAGTCAAGGGTTCAAAAGGGTATAGAAGCACTTAATCATTGACTAATTTAACAACCATTCAGTTATTCAAAACGATATTCTACAATTGAAGCAGTGACTTAATTATTGATTCAGGATAAGAACATTCATGCCATAATCAACTCTCACACACGCGCACAGGCAGGGTTGTATATGTCTACATCTGTGTGTTTAAAGGAACACATCAAGAACTCCCCTCGAGTTCAGTCAAATGTTCACATCAAATCCCCTAGCATCTCTTGATGGGCATGGCTGCACCTCGAGGAGTATGTGTGTTTTGGGGCAGTATCAGCTGAGGCCTCATCATCAGTGATAGTTTTACGAGTGTTGCACACTGCAGAGCTGGCAAGCTCCAGGAACCATCCCACTGGGAGAGGGTTGCTGGCACAGGTACTGCATCTCAGGAGAGCTCAGAGGGCTGCTCCCAGGGGAGACCTTGGACTGCTGGTAGATGACTTTGTTTAATCGCCTCTCAGTCTCCATGGTGGCCAAAACCCAAGCTGAGAGCTCCTGGGGTTTTTTCCCACACAGTCCAGTACCATTCCACCGTATAACACATTTTTTCAAAAGATCTCATAACACTGGCACCATTTCACTCGGGTTACAGTTAAGTTAGAGTACCAGGAAACTGACTTTGCTAAAGCAATTGCTTTAGGAAATTCCTGCTAGCACAGTGTGATAGAACACAAAATAGCAGCAGAATGGAAAATCTTGTGATCCAATAACTATTGCAAAATTGAAGGTACTGTTTTTCATGCAATCTTTATTTTAAAAGGAAAGGTTATATCTGTTATCTGCATATTCTCAGCATTTGTAAAATACCATATTGGAGAGGGTATACTTCAGATAATGTTTTTTCGTGCTCTCTGAAATCTCAGAGAGGTGCATACAGACTCACTGGGGTCCAGACTGCAGAGTTTTCAGAGCAATACTTTTTCTAGTAAAATGTCAAATCCAATGTCCACGTGGTTGCTGATGAAATAATATAGCTATGGGATATTTCTTACCATGCAGTAAGGTACACGTTGAAGGCATTTTTTTATTATGATGGGGGGAGGTTAAAAATAGATTTACATATAAACTTTTAATACAATTAGAATATTTGTTGTCATTTAAAAGCAAAATTTATTTCTGAACTTACTTGCCAGAGAAGTCTATCATAATTATTGTGCAGAAAACATTAATGGCTTGACTTTGCACCTGTCTTCCCAAAACAAATGTTGATTCAATAACTTGAAGATAACTACGGAAATTAAAAAGCAGTACTTTAATATGAATGAGAGGAATGAGAAATTCTATATTATTCAGTGGAAGTCAATCTGTAATGAAGGACTGCTACAGATAAGTGTGATACAAAGTTTTAATCTGGTGTAACTTCATTGATTCCAGAACATATTAGTAGTACGTAGTTTTTCATTATTTACACTGTGTGATATAAATATTTAGCTTTTTCTTTTATGTTAGGATTGCAACAGAAGCCTACATTTTCGTCTTTTTTTTCCCCTCTTTAGGTGTTGGGTGTTATTTTGTGTAAGTTGATATCTGAGGCTTGCACCTACATATAGTCTGGAAAACCTTTAATTCTCCAGGTAGTTGATTTTAATTTTTCTGCATCCATTCCTATTACTGTGTCAGTTTGGAAAAGGAAAGACTAATCTAACACCCCTTTTAGCAAGCCGACTGATAAAAGGTGTAAGTGGGAGCTG
This sequence comes from Oreocharis arfaki, assembly GCA_013398015.1. Classification (NCBI taxonomy): domain Eukaryota; kingdom Metazoa; phylum Chordata; class Aves; order Passeriformes; family Paramythiidae; genus Oreocharis; species Oreocharis arfaki. The sequence continues at coordinate 27,503 of VZRR01001001.1, forward strand.
TATCCCTTCCTTGTATTCTCAATCAATTTTCAGCCTTCCCAAGAGCTAGAGGGGTCAAATACTTGGTGCCTAATCCTATAGCAATCTAGTTTCCAACATCTCACAGCAGCTGAAAAACTCAGTTTCTGGCAGCTTTTTGTTCAAGGTTATCCGTGGTTAAAGCAGACTGTTACAGCTTCACTTAGCCAAAGAGAAATTATACGCTGGAGCAGTCTACTGAGACAGGCCTGTCTGCATTAGCTTTGTGTAAATATGTAGTATAATGTGTGTATGTAACAGGTTTAACATCAGTTCTCTACAGAGCTTTGACTATTTGTTCTGGGACTTCAACCAAATTGTCATCACCTTTCCCTTCTCTCCTGTTTTTTCATGAATGCAATTTTTCAACTGTCATAAAACATTCATCTGGGCTTGTGAATGAGTGCAAAAGTCTCTTTGATAAGGGGAAAAATGTGATTTACACTGTAGAAAGCCCATTTCAGAAAGATAAGTTAATTTAAATCTTTGTAAATTTGGTCTTTCTCATTTACCTATGAGTGCTCACAAGTGCAATACAGAAGTGCAATACAGTCAAATCTGGCAAAACCACAGACCCACTATTTTGGGGGTTTTGTGTGTTCTTAATAATTTGTAACCTGTGTATTTTCCAGTAAAAAAAGACAGGTTGGTGTCATGTATGCAGAAATATATTTTCTAAATAATAATGTCTAAAAATGGTAAAACAGTTGCTTTTTTGGCCTCCTGCACCCATCTGACTGTCTTTGACTACGATCAGCACTGTGTGTTAACCATGGTATGGCTTCTGTAAAATACTAATCCCAAGTGTGAGACTGCATGACAAAATTCTGCAGCCTGAACATACCCACTGCTACAGTTTATTCTTGTACTTTTGACATGTTTCTGCGAGATGAAAGTCAGACTCACAGAAGCACAGAAGGGGTTCCACTGGGTTGGAAGGGACCCACAAGGATCATTGAGTCCAACTCCTGGCCTTGCACAGGGCACCCCAAGAGCAACAGCATGAGCCTGAGAGCGTTATCAAAATGATTCTTGAACTCAGTCAGTCTTGCTGTTGTGACTACTTCCCTGGGGAGCGTGTTCCATTGCCTAACAGCCCTCTGGGTGAAGAACCTTTTATTTAAGATCCAGCCTAAACCTCCCCAATGCGATTTCATGCCATTCCATCAAGTCCTATCACTGGTCAACAAACAGAAGAGATCACAAGACATGATTGGCCTTCCTTGTTGCCAGGGCACTGCTGATTCACATCCAACTTTCCACTGACCAGGACCCCCACAGCACTGCTCTCCAGTACCTCATTCATTAGTTTATTAAACACAACCAGGGTTGCTCCATCTCAGGTGCAGAATTTTTCACTTTCTCCTGTTGAACTTCATTTGGCTAGTGATTGCCCAGCTCTCTAATTTTTGAGGTCTCTCTGCAGGGCGTCTCTGCCTTTGAGGGAGTCAACTGATCCTCCAAGTTTTGTATTTTCTGTGACCTTGCTTAGCATCCTTTCCACTCTTGAGTCCAAGTCATCCATGAAGAAAATGAAGAGCACAGGGACAAGGATGGAGCCCTCCAGAACCTAACCAGTGGCAGGTCACCAGTCTGGTGTCACCCCATTCACTGTAACGTTTTGTGCCCCACTGCTGAACAAGTTGTTCACCCCTCCTACGATGTGTTTATTCAGCTGTGTGCTGCACATTTTGTCCAGAAGGGCCCTGGGAGAGACAGCACTGAAAGCTTTACTGAAGTTTGAAAAGATAACACAAACGCTTTCCTTGATCAGCTGGGTGGTTTACCTCGTCATAAAAGGAAATCAGGTTTGATAAGCAGGACTTTGCTCTCATGAAGCCGTGCTGGCTGTGACCAATGACTGTATTGTCCTTTAGGTGTTTTTCAATACCTTCCAGAATAATCTTCTCCCTAAATTTACTGGGCACTGTTATAAACACTAACAAGCCTATCTCTTCCAAGGTCTTCCTTCTTCCCATTTTTGAAATTAAGACAAAATTATCCAGCTCCAGTCAACTGGGACCTCTCCTCTCTCTTAGGGTCAAATCTACCTTACTCAGCACAAAAGTGTAATCTACTGGTTTTGCATTACTAAGAGAAATAAACTAAGTAAATAGGCCTTTTTTTTCTCTTCAGTAATCATTCACAGAATGTTCTGAGTTGGAAGGGGCTCTCAAGGATCATCTTGGCATTATTAGTACCATACTCTAAATGAGTTAATCTGTTCTCTCATTATTTCATTTCTTTTTAGGAAATTATGATAGCAGGGAATGTAAAACACAATTGTTCTATACCTACACATGTATTCCTTCACATCTCTGCTGGCTAGCTTTTAAGCCTTGTAGCAGCACATCTGTAGTTCCCATGGGAGGAACAGTTTTAAGGTAACCAGGATTTTCCTTCCATTACTTTTGAATTTAAAACCGCAGTTCACAAGCTACTTTTTTATTTACTTTCTCAAACAGCTAGTGTTAGATGCAGGTTAAAATAGAACAGCTCTCAGCCTACTACAACAGCTTCTCCTAAAAGCCTTGAAGTGAGGTATATTGGTAGGTCAGCAAATTCTCTGGCCCATGTGGACCTGGACATATACACATATCTGCAAAAAGAATATTCCCACAACTGCACTGTCTGCAACATGTTTTCTTATGATTATTGAGGCCATACCTGTTCACTATTGCAGTATGTTAATTTCTATGTGTGTCCAAAGTCACTTAGTGATTGCAAGGATACAAGTGCTTACATTTGCAAGGCACGGAAATCAGGTTGTTTTATCATTTGCCTGTACTGCAGAATGTATTTCAAAAGCTAATTTTCGTATCTCTCTTATACAGGACCCACCCTGCTCCCAGGAAAAACACAAACTGAAAAAAGCCCAAAACAAAAACCCAAGCCAAAAAAACTCTTCTGTTGTTAATCAGACGAAGATGTTGGAATTTTTACAGTTAATTTTCCCTGTGTGAAAAAAATGTGACAAAAATTTCCTTCTAAAAAGAAGAATAAATCTAAGAAAACCTTGATGCAAACCTTGTCCTCCACTGGCTGAATTTGCAATTAAATTTGCATTTGTGTTCAGTCTGAAACAAGATGTTGTAGGACCCCCTTTCCCATCCTCCCTACCCAGCTCCTTCTCCCCAAGCCTAACCCAGCCTGTGTCCCAGCACCCTGTGCTCACACCGTCGCTCCCCTCGCTGTCCTGAGGATGTCCAGGGTGGTTAGGATTCGTCAGGTCACACCTCAGCCTGTCAGGACTTTGTGGCGCGTCCTTTGCCCTGCCGCAGCCCTTTGTTTCATTTCATCTGCGCAGAGCTGGGCAACAACCTGGCCTTGTTAGATGCAAATAACCACAGCCAGCCAAAACGAGCTGGCTATTTTCTTCTTGCTTACCTGTCACATCCCCATGGCTTTTGCTAAACTCATCAGTGCTGTTATTAGCCCCAGTCTGGGCCATGGTAAAGAAGCAAGCACTACACACATGCTTGTGCATGTGTGTGGGCAGGCACATGCAGGCATGGAGCCCAACAAGAGCTCTTGGTTCTGGGCTGCGTGGTGAGGGCTAGGCTACAACCCCAGACATTCCTGCTCCCACCTCTCTCTTTTCCCCTCTTCCTTTCCGCACAGCACACTGCCTACTAAAACTCCTCCTCAGCCAGCCCCTCACTGTTTTCATCCTCTCTCACTGCTTTCCCAGTGTTTCCCTCATTTTCTTAATGTGAAAGTTTGACTCACTTGATCTCTTCCTCTTCCTTGGTCTGACGACATATTTTCTTCATGGCACTTCTTTCTTTCAACCTGATCTCCAGTGACTCCCTCTGCCAGTGTGCTCACCTCCCTGTCATAATCTGCTCTCCCCTTCTACCTCTATTTCTCTCGTTGCTTTCCACCCCTCTTTTCTCTGGCCTGGCCTGAATGGATGGGCAGGGACCTCCATTGAGGAGGTCGGGTCCCACTCCAGGCAGTCCTACAGCCTCAGTCGCAACGACAGCAAACACCCTCCTGTCATCGTCTTTGCCTCCTGCAGGCTCCCATCCTCATCTTGGCCCCTGGGGTAAGGAGACCTCAGGCACAGAAATGTGAGAGCTTTGGCCAGAGTCTTCCTCTGGGCCTGGGGCAAAAACGTACCATTCTAAGCATGGCATTTCACACAGTACGTGCACATCTGAAAACTGATTTTACTCGCTTGATCCCAAAACTGGTTACATTACAGGCTGGGATATCAAGCCCAGCAACTAACCTACTGGTGATATGAGAGTGAGAGCAGGACCGGGACAGCAGTGGGTGATGAAGTAGTTCTAAAAAGAAGCAAGAATCTAACATCAGTGTGATATTGTATTTCTTATGTTTCTTTGGTGTTTTTGCAAGAGATCTTTGCCTTTTTTTTGAAAATAAAAGACAAATCTGTTCTCAGGCCGTTCTCTCCCCTACTTTTCAGCCTTAATGGTATTTGCATGTCCTCCCCTTTCTTCCTTTTTCTTTTCCTTTCTCCATCCCCTTTAAGTTGTAATTCAATCTCTTCCAACTCATGATCTCTTTTCTTATTTTGGCACTCCCTCCACCCGCTCTCTCATTAGTTTGAGTTAATTAGGAATAGTAGGCAGCCCTCAATCTGTTATGTGTTAAAACAGAACAATCCAAAACAGAGGCACAGACACAACTACATGATTTCATTGTTTAAGGGAGACAGAAAACCAGTGGGGATTCTCTTATCTAGACTAACATCTTCCCAATGGTTAATCTAACTGGATTTAAAATGTTCCACAAATGCAGACCCGGGATAACAATCTTTCCCTGTTTCCTTTCCTTTTTTTTCTTCTTTTTTTTTTCATTTCATCATTGGCAAGAATGAGTGAATTGAATTGACATGGAGGTGATAGAGGAAGAGAAATAGTCTACATGTCAAAATGACAATGTATATTACATGGTTAACAGAATGAGTGGTACGTGCAATGGCTGCGGGTATTTTCATCTGCTGTGTTGTACAATAAGGTCCTTTTTTTTTCTCCCAAGTGTATCATCAAGATCACTCCCAATTCAATGCAGATTGTTTGCTTGAAGGATCTCTTTCTAAGAGTAATATCATTTGATAAATGTCGAACTGAAACAAGAATCTAAGTACTCACTTGTTTCTATTACTGAACTGTGTATATATAGAGGTCATGCCTGCTACTTTGTCGGTAGTGCTGATCACAGACCTTAGGGCAGAGTGTGCTGTGGAAGTGAAATATAACACATCTAAGAAGTCAAGCCCCGACTCTGAAGGTAAGGCCTTGTATTTTTTGACTGACTATATACGGTGCTCTTTGGTTGAAACGCATGCTTAGGAAAGACAGGTGTGTCTGTGCAACAAATGCAAAAATACATGCCTGCATTAAACCTGTATGTGAGTGCTTTTGAGTGTTTATGAGGCTGTTTATATATGCATATGTTGATGCATAAATATGTGAAGTTTGAATCTTCAAAGCTTGTTGTGTAAGATTCATGAATTATCGACAACCACGTTTATAATAATTGTTACATTAAATTGCTAATTTGGTATGTATATGGCTGCATGTGTACAAAGTTGTGTGGCAGTAATTTGTGTTAATAATTTATCCATTAATTAGCAATGCTAATGCAATGAAGCTTTAAGGTTAAACAACTTTCTATGGTCTTTTTGAAATCTGATATCCAGGATACAGAATGAAAAATCTATTGGAAAAAAGGAAACAGAGACATTGAAAGTACTGCCATCAAAATGCCATTATACATCTTACGAAAAATTAATTTCCATTCTGCCAGAAACATCTCTTTATGACAGAGAAGGCATCAGACTAATGAGACACAAAAGGAATGCTTAATGAATGACAAAGTATAAGCTTGATTATCAGAACAAACCAGAGTGCTACAGCACTGAGGAAGATAGTATCCCTCAAAAAGACATTCTTGGAGGTTTTACTGGGGGATAGGGGAGCAAGGAATTTCTAGCTGGACATAGACAACATGCGGCCAAACATCTCCATAAGGAGATGTTCAAGAAAATTAGGAGGTTTTTTACAATTTTTTTTTAATATACTGTTTATTTATTTCCTCAGCTATCGGTACAGTTCTGTGCAAACAGCATTAAATGCAATGAGGAGACATATTTGTCCCTTCTAATGTTCCTCTGTTTGATCTTCTATTTCTATAGTAACAGTAGTGACTGTTGTGGGTCTACTTTACACCACAGATGAAAAATTGTTCTCTTTTCACCCACAGGATTAAAAGAATTTACAGTAACACCTCTATCTCAGTATTGATAATTAAGGCTGTTTAATTTATGCAATCTTTCACTTTCTACGTGTGTTTTAGATTACAACGTAAGAGTGGTATAAGAAAAAGGTATAAACATGTAGTTCAATAAAAATCCAGGACTTTAAAAATCTCTCTACTAGGTGACATAAATAGTTTTATGGAGTGATGACATTAATAATTTTTTGAAGTTTTGACAGCTGAGACTATATCCACTTCCAGTGCTACATGGAAGCCATAAAACTTGCATGACCTCATCTAAATCCCTTATTTAATCAGAAAGTAAAATATTAGGGGAAGGTAGTAAAAATAAATTAATCTGAAATCTATCAAGAAGGTGGCTAGGAAGTAAAAACTTTTAGAAAAGCAGGAAGTAATTTCTGCTTTATCACATATGTAGTAAAGATACTGGTGATTCTTCAAGAGTGAAGATATTTATCCCTTCACATGCTCAGATCAGAGCCATGGTTTCTACTATATCTTGTAGCTTTCCTAATGTCAAATTGATATGCCACGCCCTGAAATTGTTCCATGCCTAAAACTGCACAATTTTCTGTGCAATGTGCCCAAAACTCCTGTCTTCCATCAATATACAAACTGGTAAGTCAAGGGAAGGAGGAAGATAGCTTTGTGGTCTAAGAAGTTTACATTTTAGTATGTAATAAACCAGGGCAAGCATTTGTCACAAGCTGAAAGGAATGACTAGGAGATTGTTATGTAATGCAAAGCAGAATCTACGGTCCTGAGTGTTCTCAATCCACTGCTGTCTCTGAAGTTCAGTTCAGACACAGTTTCAACAGCAAGCTCAGTTCGAGCCACACTCAGTATGACGCTTTGTGAAAGCTTCAGAATGCAGGATAAGATAATAAACAGCTACAGAACCAAGAGAAATGTAACTTTAAAACTGCACAGGTAATGCAAAGGCATCTGTGTCCTGTAGGTGTTAGTGGCACATAGCAATTCATACATGTAATTGTCTAACCTGAGGTATTACAAAAGCATAAAGCCAGTTGTTTTATAAATTATCCTTTAAGAGATACTGCTTTAGAGGATTAATGACTTTAATGCTAAAAACTGCTCTAAATCAGTTTGGCATGATGATAGTTTATCATGTGCTGCCGATGGTTATGCTTCTATTGCACTTGATTTTGACTTATTTTTGAGACATATAGAGATAGATTCACAGAAATAAATATACTTGCAGGATGAAGCACTGGTATTTTGACACTTGAAACAATGGTCTTTTTGGATTTAACATAATACTTAAATTCACCTCAGAATTAAAACTCAGACTAAGAATTATTTTAAAATTAATTGCTTATATGTTTAGACAAATTGCTAAAAAGTACATAGCAGCAAATACTGTAAGCTAAACAAAAAAAATACAGGAAAACAGAAAAGAGATAATGAAAGCATAAAGGCGATGAAGATCATAATGTTCGAGCTGTAGCAATAGAATTTGTGTACTCAAAGAATTTGTTTAGGCTAAGTATAGAACAATACTAACTATGATCAACCAGAATCATCTTGTGCACAGGAACTTGCAGAATATTAATTGGATTGCTGATTTCCTCAGAAGCCAGAGGTTCAGTAGGAAATTTTGATGATTAATAAGCCTTAATCTGTTAATGGGGATGCTGGAAAAAGATAGTGATTATACAGAAAATTTTTCATCTTCATATAGCAGCATAAAAATCTATACAGAAACTTCTTTCATCTTTTATCAAGAGATATTTGAACGCTTTTCTGTTTTACTCATGGAGAGAGATAACTGAAATTATTAGCACAAAAGTAGGCATATTCTTGCTGTAATGGAGTTAACCACCCAAATATCCTTTCTGTTTTTGAACCCTGATGATTCCTTTTTACAAACACGTCCTTTTAAATCCACTGCATGGCGTTACACAGACTCCAGGCTTCTGCAAATGCTTACCATCAGCAAAGTAATTTCTATCATTAATATCAATGCTGAATTTTCTATACTGGCTGTACAGATACAGGCACAAACCTGTCTGAAAAAACGTCATAATACTCAGGTTAGTCTCTTTTCTTGGTTGCTAGAGTGATGCTTAAGCCTTAATTTGAGTCAATGAATTTAATTGGTCTTGTTTTTCAACTTCCATTAATTAGCATCAATATTTACTCCAAAATTAGTTAAGAAAATTTAGACCCCTGAGAAGTAATACATTTTTAGCACAAAGGAAGCAGCTTTTCTTATTTTGTGGTCAGATCTGGGGAAAAATGAAAAAAAACTCAGAGAACTTTCATTTGGAGGTATTTGTGAAGTTACGACATTCTTGTGCGTTTGAAATCATAAAGCTTTTTCTCAAACAAATTGCCATGACTAGCTTTAAGAACTATTCTTTGTGGTATTTGTATGAACTGAACAATGGAATATTGTACAAAAGTGCATAGCCTTCCGAATATGTTGTCAGTGTATATTATTTGACTAATTCTGTACTTTAGTTCATGGTGGAATTAGGGACTGGATAGGACAAAAGGGGATGGATTTGAAATGCCTTATTGAAACTTTACCCTTATTCACTCTTGCAGTTGCCACAGAGGTAGCATGGCAGGATAGCTATTTCTCTACCCTCATAAAAACAGTTAGTGGATTAGATGTTGCCTTGTATTGAAATGCTTTATTTGTACCGCTGTAGTTACACTAAAACAAGACAAGATTTTATAGTCCAATAGAATAAAATGTTCATATTGTTTTTACATGCTATCAGAAAAAGAAGAAATGGGAAAATAAATCAGGAGAAAAATACTGTCAAAGCAACTTTTGCACTTTGTCTTTCAGAACTTCTTAAACTGATTGTCCTTCCATCCAAAAACTGCTGCCTATTATTAAATAGTTGTGATTGTATTAAGTGAACTAAAAATGCAATTCCTCAAGCACTGAACATTTCTGAACTGTGAGTACTAAAAGTATTGGTAAATTTACTTCCATCCTGTGACAATTTAATAGTACCCTTTGACTTTACATAAACATACTTGACTTTTCTAGCTACATAAACTTGCACTCAATTTAAATTTGTTCTTCCTCTTCATTGCAAATTACAGCATTTGAATCCCACGTAATTTCTCCTCAGTGAACAGCCATTCTGTTGTTTTTCTCAGAACACTCCTGAGTAGTGTTTTGAGAAAAAGCTACTGAGTAGAAATTTTCTTCTCTTTTTGAAGAAATATGACAGTATTATATCCCATCACTAAGTGTCCTTGGCAATGAAGGACATTTTGCAAAGGAATGTTTAGAGAGGTTTGAGTTTCTAAGAACTTGCAGTGCTGGAAAATATTACACAGGTATTACACAGGTATCACACAGGTACTACATAATTATTGCAAGTACATTTTAATTTTTTTAAAATTTTGTTTCTCACAAGAAATCAGCCACGTGGTATTTGCTGAAAGGGTTATTATTGACGAAAGAATAAAAAAGGCAAGTTAATCTTGCAAAAAACAGACAAGAAATTGTAAGGATTCATAGACTCCAAACTGATACTGCTGTTTCATCAGTGCAACAGTTGTCTGTGAGAGAAGAACAAAATAGAACATATTCTCATGCACCAAGTATCTAAGTGTCAGCTTTACCACCGACACTTCTAGAGTACTGCAGTGATTTAAAACAAGACACAGGAAAAGCAAATTTGTCAAGGAATGGTGGATGAAAAAGTGAGACGTTTCGGTGTCAGAAAAGAGACTGAGTGCACCCTGGATGCCCCCAGCTACTGTGATTAAGGGACTAGAATACAACGTAAGAAAAGTTGTAATGCCCAGAAAAAAACCCTTGTTTCTGCATAGAAGAGTGGAACTGCAGTTGGAGCTCCAACTTCCAGCAGTTGAAAAATTGTACAATTGCTTTGGGAACATTTCTCTTCAAAAGGCACATCACAGAGGTGTGGATGTTTATCTACTGCAAGCAAACAATTTGTGTGCTCGTGCTCTCACTGAGGCAGCAAAAGGAGGATTTAGCCATCATTAAGCTAGAATGGGAAAATACTCAGAGTCCAAACTACGAAGCCAAAGTTTCCTGTTGTCGTCTTTCCTAATAAGTTTGCTTACATTCACACAGCTTGTTTAAGTAGATCAACAGATAAAATTCTTTTTTGTTCTAATTCGTATCTTAGCCCACAGAAGCTAAATCTTCATCTCACTAAAACTTTATTGATTTTCATTAGTGTTCTAAGTTTTAGCTTGTATGTAGAGAGTTTGGCAATCTCTCCTTCCTCTGCTGCTTCTCCCTTCAATCTCTCCTCTTTTGACCTTCTGGTTAGGTAAAAGTTTTCATACTTGCCAATACCAAATTAATACAAAATTTGAGGGGACATTTTGAGAAAACACCAGAATTTTACTTAGTTTTGAGACGAAATTTTAAATCTTTCTTGGGAACGATAGTAAAGGAGTAGTTTTATGTAAACCTTATCCTTAGAAAAACAGCTACCAAAGGAATATGCCAGAGAATGTGCATTTGGCAGGCTTCAGCAAGATGTTGAAAAATGCACTAAAGTGTTATCAACGTACTTATTTTTCTCAGGAATAAGAAACCTCGATGTTCTCAGCTCTCATAGTTTTTTCTTATACAAGTTAAAAGAAACAAGGAGGTTTTTAATTATTCTATTTCTCTGTAATTGTTGCAGTTAAATCAAAATAGATATAATTTAATTTATTTTTTAAAAACACATAAAATTTCTTAGAGATTTGCTTTAAAGGTCTGTTAACTTGAGTCTTTGCTAGGGACACTTCGTCAGCAGATGACGTTGCATAAAAATAATTTTAAAAAGAGGTGTACTTACATTCTTAATTACATGGATTACCGGGGCTGCATCCACAGATGATCAGAACACTAACTTAATGTTACAAAATATGGAACGAGAGGAAAAGTACTCTGAGACTGTAAGGTTTGATGTGTTTATGGAAAGAGAAGCAGAACACACCCCACGCTTCTTGGACAAAAAAAAAAATTTACTCCTGTTTTCTTGGAAATTCTGTAACAAACAGAAAATATTTGCAGGCATTTTTATTTTCCTCAGAATTACGATAAGCTAGCTAAGTACTGTAACATTTTATTGGACTGCAATGTTCCCACTTTAAACATTCTTTCTCCTTTGAGAAAGAGTTTTTCTTCTTTTTCTAATTTTCTTCTTAGAAGAGAAGTGAAGTATATTTATTGAATCAGTCCCAAAAAGTGAATATAGTTCTATCTATATCTGAAATAAAAAACAAATACGTACACAGGTAGCACATCCACAAAACATACTTTTAACTTTCGATGAAAAGTTAATAATGCCACATGCCAGATACAGGGATATGGTTTTTTTTGGCTCCTTCTGAGATTTACTGTTGTAGGGTTTGCATTTGTAATTCCGGTGGCTAGCACATTTCTGTAGCAAAGTAGAAGATTAGTTCCCAAAGTGTATGTTATTAACCTGATTTCCTGTAATAGATTGTTATCATCTATTTTCCATCCTGAAATGCATTCAAGGGATCATACAGAAAACACTAATATACTCCAAATTTGTCACATCTCATACTCCTTTTTAAATGCAACTATTTAATTAGATGATGACCAGGACTTAAAACTACTCCTTCCTAAGATTTGCAAGACAATGGGAAAGCTCTTGACAGAGTTCAGTAGATACTAGACTGATCGCACCATCTTTTTAAAAATTCTAGTCAACTCCTTTAAGCTGTTAATTCTCATTCACTAGTGATGCTAATGAGTAGCATACACACAGTAGTACAGTATTTCTACCAACACATGATAATTTGGCCATTAGGAAGAATTTCTTCACAGAAAGGGCGACTGGGCATTGGAATGGGCTGCCCAGGGAGGTGGTGGAGTCACCATTCCTGGAGGTGTTTAAGAAAAGCCTCGATGTGGCCATGGTCTGGTTGGCAAGGTGTTGTTAGGTCACAGGTTGGGCTTGATGATCTCAAAGGTCTTTTCCAGCCTAGCAGACTGTGATTCTGTAACCATGACAAAGTGGAGAAAAATGTGAATAACAAATGACAAGCTAATGTGGTCAACTCACTACATCAAAATGTGAAATTAAGATTTTAACTACAGAACAGTGATAACATAAATCTTACTAATTATCTTAAAAAGAGAGTAGATTCTATCAACGGAAAAACAGAGACTCTTCATAATGTGCTACAAAAGTTTTATTCTATATTGGAATTTGAATTCTGAGTCATAGCCCCCCAGACCAGAGATGCACAGTATTACGACCTGGTTAAAGTTCACTATTCATTACAAACAGCAATCTCTGACAGCACTCACAGAAACCTCCCTGAAATTTGCAAACAAAGGCAGGTCTTGCTTCATATAATTTGTTTGTTTGTTTAAGTTAAACTAAAAAGTGGGGAAACAGAGGACTTGGAAATCCATCAAAATCCTCCATTGACATTGCAATACAAGGAAAGTAGTTGAGTGTCACAGTCAATCTGAAAATGCTATGTGATTAATCACTGTGCCAAGTTTTTTATTCCTAATAAGTCACTTTCCTACTGCAAATATGGTTCTTTCTTAGCATGTCTCATTACACTTCAAGTGTTACAAAGGGGAGTTTTGACCTCAAGATTATTTATCTCATGCATGGCTTCTAGCCAGCTCTGTAGGAACTTCCTGGAAATAATAGCATAAATAATAAATAGCAAGTTAGAGTGGGGAGTGGGGGAGCAGGATGACAAAAACGAATAATCGTGGACTTCATACTAGTTTTACATCAGTTCAGTTGCAGCTTCAGTAGACATCGTTTTCATGCCTTCTATAAATTGCAAGTTTCAAATTCTGTTCTAGCAATTAACTACCATGATGTATGGAAAAGGCACTCAACTCTAGAAAAATGGTTTGGATTTTTTTCACTGCAGAGAACTCAGGACCCAATACATCTTATTGAAACACAGGAAAATAAACCTTTCAAAACCACTGTAGTTATGATGATGTTGATACTGAATATAATCACATTAAGATAATTAAAACTGATGCAAAGAATTTAAGGAATATTCATTCAGAGAATTTTTTCTAAGTATCAAAGAAAGAGGTAGATGTTAAATATACGTCTTACGTTTTTTCATTTTAGCTGTGTACAAACTTTTTTTAGATGCTCTTCAAAAACTTTTAAATCAGAAAGGGGGTTATTTTCACTTGTGAGTCTTTCATAGCTGAAGAACACAATTACTACACAGAGGCTTAAAAAGCACCCATTGCAATTATGTAAAATCATTTGAGGCTGTCTGAAACTTGGCTTTGAAACAAAGGTTCATGGAGGATATGCTGAAAATTACTTGGCAGTAATTGTTGCTAAAAATGTAGGTTAATAACTAGTGTTGGGTCTGATTCTGGTCTAACCCTGACCAGTTTCGCCTTTGCACTATATTGATTTGCATCAAATTATTCATGAAGTTCACTGATAAGAGCTTTTACTGTGACCTGTGTCATAAAATCTTTCTCCTTATTCATAAATAATTGTTTGAGAAGCCGTCAAACTGTTGCATCACTTATTACTTTCTCCCTCATTTGAACTGTGTACCAAAAAAAGGTTTAAAAAATTAGCTTAATTTTAACAGGAAAAGCAGGACTAAATTTTTTCTGGTTCACAAAAAGATACTCTAAATATAAGTCATTCTATGCTGCCAAGACTGAGAGTCTAGTCTGTAACAAAACTGTACGTATTCATTAACTAAAGTATTGTTGTGATAATACTATTCTATAAAGAGTTCTCATTTTCTGAGCCCAGATATTCTGTCTTGTATTGCAAAAGAGATATAAATGTTGAATAAATTTTACCATAAATTTAGAAAAACAGTTGATACTTATTAATTAAATATTGTCCTGTTGCCATGAAAACTGATTTAGCCTAATTGAAAAATCTACACTTTTGTCACATGATAACTTACTAATTTACTCTTTCCATGACCTTATGGCAAATATTTGATGTCAGGATTGAGTAATGAGTAGCAATTAGGAGAGTACAAAAAATTCTACTGATACAAGTACAATTGAATTACTTATATTCCATATTTTAGGGCCCATTTAGAGACAGACCTTTATGGTTTTTTACAGGTCTTATCCCAGTTTTGTGAGAATTTCCTTCCTTTTCTACAAATATAGATACATTTTTGTAGCATCAGATTGTACTGAGTTCTTTTTATTTGTTTTTTCTTTATTGTCTTCTTCACAAAAATTGTTACCTTTTACTTTTCTATGAATTTTTTATGATAAACTGAAGAAAAGGAACAAAATAATTACAATTTATTTCAATTTAAGGAAGAAAAATATGCCATACTCTACCAAATATTCCTGCAACTGTTAAGAAATGCTGAAATGATGAAATAGACTTCTAATTTATATTATGAAGAATATTACATCCTGTAACTGAAATGGGTCCTATAGAGAAATGCTTTTTTAAAATCGTGTCATAATTCCTGAACCACTACTCATTCTCTCATTGTCCCATAGTATATCCAGTTCCTTTTATTTTATTTTGATGATTTTATGATCACATTTTAAGCATTATTTTACATGTAGATTTTCCTATATACAAAAATAAAACGTTTCCAAAAATCAATATAAATGATGATTCATGATACAAAAAAAAATAGATTACAATGACCAGATGTTCAACTAGCAGAAAGAAAAATTAATAATTCGAAAAATGTATTTAGAATCATAGAATGATAGAATGATTTGGGTTGGAAGGGATCTTAAGTATCATCTAGTTCTAAGCCCCTGCCATGAGCAGGGACATTTCCCACTAGGTCAGGTTGCTCAGAGTCCCATCCAGCTGACTTTGAACACTTCCAGGGATGAGGATGAGGAAACCACATCTTCTGTGGGCAACTTGTTCCAGTGCCTCACCACCCTCACGGTAAAAAATTTTTCTTAATACCAAATCTAAACCTGCCCTTTTTCAGTTAAACCCATTACCTCTTGTCACTACGTGTCCTCATACAAATTCATTCCTCCAGCTTTCTTGTGCCAGGCCCCCTTTCCTGACAGCTGCTGTGAGGTCTCTCCAGAGCCTTCTTTTCTCCAACCCCAACAGCCCCTGGTCTCTCAGCCTGTTTTCATACAGGAGGTGCTCCAGCACCCTGAGCATCTCCATGGACTTGTTCCAACAAGTCCATGTCCTTCTTATGATGGGAACCCCAGAGCTGGATGCAATGCTTCAGGTGGGGTGTCATGAGTGCAGAGCAGAGGGGCAGAAATGCCTCCCTAGGCCTGATGGCCTCATTTTCAATTGTGCAGCCCAAGATACAGTTAACTTTCTGGGCTGCCAGGGCAAATTGTCGAAACTGTTGATATTCTCATCCATCAACATCCCCAATCCTTCTCCTTAGGGCTTCTCTCGACCTATTCTTTGCCAACACAGTTTTTCTGCTTTGGATTGCCCTAATCCAGATGCAGAACTGTTGAAGTTCCTGAGGCTCTCACAGGTCCACCTCTCAAGCCTGTCGGAGTCCCTCTGGATGGCATCTCTTTCTCTCAACTTGCATGACAAAACGCAGCAGCCTAAACCTACCAACTGTTACAGTTTATTCTTGTACTTTTGACATGTTACTGTGAGATGAAAGCCACAGAACCACAGAAGGGATTCCACTGAGTTGGAAGGGACCCACAAGGATCACTGAGTCCAGCTCCTGGCCCTGCACAGCACCATCCCTGAGAGTCACACCATGTGCCTGAGAGCATTGTCTAAACGATCCTTGAACTCTATCAGGCTTGGCACTGTGACCAGTTCCCTGGGGATCCTGTTCCAGTGCCCAACCACCCTCTGGGTGAAAAACCTTGTCCTGATATCCAGCCTAAACCTCCCCTGACTCAGCTTCATGTCATTTCCTTGAATCTTGTCACTTGTCACGAGAGTGAAGAGAATGGAGAAATGTATTCCAAGACATTTCTTCATACACAGTTATTGTCCATGTTGCAAAAGGGAAAGATTTTTCACTAACAGAGTTCAAATTTCAAACCCAAATAAATAGATATGCATCTGTCTACTGCCTCACTCCATGAGTATATATCTCACAGATATTTAATAATGACTGATGAACTGCTAGCTGTGCTCAGAAATACTGGTCATTATATTAAAGAAACACTTGGATTTTCAGAAATAATCAGCATGCTGCAAAAGCCAAAGGAATTTGCTCTGTAGCCTTGAAAATCTTGTCATTTTCATATCAGTGCTTTGCAATTAAAGTTATGATAACTTGCTCATCCCACCCAAACTTGGACTCTCAATTCAGATGGGAAAAAAGCATGAATTTCCCACTAGTTCTGCCTCATTTCTGATGTGTCTGCCTTTCCACATCAGTCTAAACAGTGACCACAGTTTCTGTTCTACTGCCCTTAATGTCATAAGGAAGATCACCAAAGAGAATAAAGAATCTCAGACCAAGAATCCAGTGATTTTGCAAGACTCAGTGATTTCCACTCTTAAACCATATACTGGTGTTTTTAACCCTTAGGTCTTCCATTTCTAACTTAATGCTCATTTCTGTCAGTACCAATAGGGGATCTGCTCAAATCGCTGGATAATTCCCTTTCTGAATTCCCTGTATATTCTGAATTTGGAAAACATGTTTCAGATAACCAAGACTTTTAGTAACAGTGGTATTGTCTAAGTGATATTCTCGAATTTCTTTTTTTTTAAATTGTGAGGTTTTACAAAGTGTAGGCATGTACTTAAGCATTCAAGACTCAGTCTAGATTCAGCACAGACGATAAAATACAGCTACCAAACAGCAGAGTGCAGCAGCATATCCTGTGCAGCTCCTACCCCAGAGAACTTTGGACAGTATGGTATTAGTCACCACGGAAAATTATTTACCTTCAGTGTTTTAAATTATAGCAACTTTGTAGAGGTTACTTAGGCTGTTATGTTCCCTTTTAGAGGGGTTAATAATAGTTGTGTAATTCAGGGTGTAATTCTGACTGATCATCACGTGAGAGAGATTTTCAATTTAAAATGTTTTCAGAGCTGTAAGTGACAAAACCCAAAGGTAGAGAACATCTACTGTCTGTTTACCTGCAATAGAATCGTTGTACTGTCTGACATTAGAGGTGGTTCAAGCTAAATGTATGCAATCTTATCTGATCTATGTAGCTTTGACCATGTCTACAACAAAATAAGAATTAGATTTCTTTAATGATCAAATATATGAAGGCAGAGGGTTTTTTTCCGTACAAACCTAAGGACCAGATTTTCTTACTGCTATGATTACAATTTCAGCTTTATAAAAAGATTAAAAGAGCCGTCCCTTGTTGCTGGCGAATGGAGGCACCCGGACTGTGGGAGCTTGGAAAATAATTTGGCATTCATTAAAAAAAAAAAAAGGAAAAAGGGTAATGAAACTCTTTAGGAAAAAGACAAGCCTGTGCTTACTTTCAGGGTGTAAAATCCCAAGAGTTTATGGCCTTTAGAAAAATTAAAGTAATTTCTGGATAAAAAAAATTCCCAGAATAATCTTCTTCTACAATATAAAGTAAATATTTCTGTGTTTAATGCTAGAAGGGCATAGAACAAAAGAATGACCTTCAGACAGTATTATCTCAGCATACACTGACATAAAAATGCCAAGTAGAATCGAAAGGTGCTCCTGGACCAATATCTCAAGGCAGCTAGGAAGGGCCAGGGCATTACAGATGGTACTAGCACTGTGTTTAGGGACAAGAATCCAGTCACAGATCACACCTGGCTTGTTCTTCTGACATTCTGGTTTTATTACTTGGATTGCCAGCTAGCCCAAATAGAAACTCTGCCTTTGTCTGTGCACTTCTGGTCCATAAATTACATCCTATATAATGAATGTGGGGCTGCAACAAACCTCAATATAAGCCCCATAGTTTGCTCACCTACACTACAACGAACTTGATAAAAATGTTACAACATTGTTGATATCCCACTGTATGGTCACATATGAGGAGAACTTGCAATATGGTATGCTGTGTTTGGTTATTAGTTATCTTTTTTAAATCTTTGAGAAGAGACACATAGACAAACTATTTACAACTTTTTTCTAGCATAAAACAGTTGCTTAGCTTCCTGGCACAGAGTGACATTGGTCAGACCTAAAGTTCATGCTGCCATTGCTCTTGTGTTTTATCACTGCCAGTGACATTCAGCAAGGTATATAACAGCTTAATCACAACTTGCATGGTGGACCTCTACTCTTGTGTCTCCCTGAACTTGTATTAAACAGGGGAACTCAGTAGTTTTGAAGTGGAGTAAGTGTTATGCTTTGGAGTATAGAAAGCACTATCACAAAATCACAAAATACGTCACATAGTTAGGGTGTGGAGTAACTAGAGTTCCTTCCTTCAGCGATGAAAAGATAAGTGAGAATCAAACCAGTGACCAAAAGAAAGGAAAAAATAAGATAGAATATAACATTTCTAGAAAACGTAATGTTTCTAAGAAAACATTAACAACAAAACTATGTAAGCTTCAATAGCTGTAATATCCAAGTGTTATATAATTTGCTACTTGAAATAATGGTACAATCCTATAAATAGTTATAGTTCTTGAATTGCACATCATTATTTAGGTGAAATGTGAAAGGATGTCACTCAGGATGGAGAAAAAAGTCCTAGAATGAAAATAGCAGAAAGCTACAATCAATAGGAACATGGCATATGAGGAAAATTAAATAATTTCTGCACTAGGCTAAAAGCATTCCTAGGCTGAAAATAAACAAGAAACTGAAAGTGAGTCATGAAATCTAAGGCTGAAAGAGGAAAACAGAAAGAGAAAAGAGAGGCTAAATTATGTCTTAAATGAAGAAATGGTGTGGAAAACCAAGCAGTGATTACCAGCATGTTTGGAAAAGTTGAAACTTTTCATCCAGGGCAGCATCTTTAAAGCCTGCCTACACAGATTTCAGGCTGCCCTTTATAGACATGGGAAGAAGATAAATGCTAACATTTTCATAAGAAGCTATAATAATTAACTTCTAGATTAAACAGGTTTTTTTAAAAATTGGGAATGTAGTGGTACTTATATATGAGAATGCATTTAGGGGAATAATTTTATTTTCTAGTACCACTGTTAAGTGGTATAATTTCTTTCTATTTCTATAGCATGGATCCACTGTGCATTTGTCAGATCTGTGGGAAAGGTCTTTTGCTTTACTTGAAAGCAGAGAAGTCCACTGATCTCTGTTTTGCATCTCCAGTTAGGCGAGTCTGAGCAATTGGTAGGTGAATTAACTAGAGACAAACTGATCATCATTAATAGAGAAATTAGTGGCAAGAAGATTGCTAAAGTGGACTTCAGTGTCTAAATCAGAAAATTACATGGAAAAGAAAAAAAAAAGAAAAAAAATTGCTACACAAGGATAGTTGAAAAAGTTATATTCCAAAGAAAACTGAAAAAACCCTATTTAGATGTTCTTTGGTTTGCATGAGACATGGGACTCAAAGGCATTCTTTAAGGCAGGCAAATACTTTAACCCAAAATGTTAAAGTCTGAAAATGCTGCTCAAAAATCTTTCAAATGTACTGTTCTGTGTTCAGATGGCTTCAGCCAGACAGCTGGCAGCTAAGGCAAAAAAGCAGACAGATGCATCCGAGAGTACATAAGTGAGCAGGTAACGTCCAATATCACAGGGTTTTTAGCAGTGGGAATGGGTTCCCTTCATTCACAGGACAAGGTGAACGGCTGAAAATTTTTTCAGTCCGCATAGCTCTTTACGTCTCACTGAGAGGTGGCTATTGTGGGAATGGAATCCTCTGTTATACAGAAATGACTTGACCTTTCCTAAATTTCAGAAACTCTTGCTCAAACCCTGTGTCCAAACACAAAGATCATCATAATAATTACGGCATGCACTTTAATTCAGAAAGCACGTGAAAAATAATTAATGCATGGTAAGATTAAGCTCGTAATATGTCCTGTGTCATCTGTCAGTTAAAGGTCCTCTGTTGACAGGTGGTTTAGATGATGCCTGATACAAGAATTAACTGTGAGCGGTGAGTTCTCCGATAATTCATGTAGTCTCAATGAAAGCAACAAGATAATTTCCTTCTATTTCTATGGCATGGATCCACTGTGCATTTGTCAGAAGTCTAGAATATAAAAACAAGTTCTGTGAGACCACAAATCAGAAAAGGTAGGACTTAACAAAGGAGTTTCTTGAATCTTATAAAATTATTTTCCTGTGTAAGATACACATTTTTCATTGAATAATCAAAACAGGAAAGTGGGTTCCACCCAGGGTAGAAAACCTTTGTCTACTGAACACTTTATTTTGGGCTCAGATATTCCAATGGATGCTGTGGTAAAAACATTCAGTACTCTGAATGTATTAAAATGAAACCTAAGGTGGCTTATTTTTTAATGAATAGCTTCTTGCTCTGGTAATTATTCTCATCAACCTTCCAGTAAGAAGGGCTTAGTTTGTTTTCAGAGCTAATGAGTCTGTCTTTACCTTCAGACCTGCCTTCAAGTACTTGAAGAACTTCCTTTAGGATTTAGACACCTTCCTGCTGAGAGAAAGCGATTTTACAGGTAAGGTGAGGAGGTCTTAAACTTTGTTCCCCAGTGAGGAATTCATAGTGTCTGCCTCAGCAGCTTGTTTCAGCAGCATGTGCTTCATCAAGGTCTCAGCTCACTGAAAAGGCTGTTGCTTTTTGGTCATAAAAATAAGCAGTGTCATTTTTCCTTTGTGATAAACTCTTTCATCCAATCGTATTCCTGTATGCAAATATACCGTGGCTGGTTCAGATAAAAAGCACAAATAAAGCCAAGAGCTCAGTCAGGGCAAAAATCACTGTATTCTCTTTATACCTTATTTCACCTGTGTTTCAGGAACATCCTCAAACTTCTGAACTGAAAACATGGAGAAGCACGGCTCAGACAGCAATCCTGCCCCAGTTACGCCAGAGCTGCCAGAACCATTGAAAGATCTGAAAATTAAGTACACTAAGGTTAGTAGGATTTGCTTTTCTTAATCTTTGTTATGCATTCATTTTAGAAAGCAGGATGTGCTCATTTTAACCTTATATGAACCATGGAAGCCACTGTAAATCAGTGCTTAAGATGTTTATTCTGGCTGAATTCTGATTTTACACATATTAGCAAGTGATCTTCAGTGATCCTTTTAACCTGAGTTAAAGCACTTACTTGAGCAAGCACAAAAGAATCGTTCCATATTTCGTGTGATGTGGGTGTTGTTTTTCTCCTGAAACAAATTTTCAGCAGTGATAAGTTTACCAGAAATTATAAATGGAGCAAAGAAGCAAAAGTTTCTACTATATTATTTTTCAGAACAGTGACGACAAATTAGTGTTAGCATATTGCATTGTGCTATAACCAGATTCAAATAATTATACCACTCAAGCTTACAAGGAAACGGATGTGTGAAAGTGAAACTAAAATAAAATTAATTCTGGTCACGTATTTACATTACAGAAAATGAATCTGCTTTTGAATTTGTTTTTCAGCTAAACAAGTTGCTAATAGACTGGATATAGTCTACCAAACTAACTATGCATTATTACCACAAACTTCTTGAAGCAGAAAATTCTTTCCATATAGAGTTAGAAATATACACATAAAGAAGGTCTGAATCCAGACTTGTGTTTCCAGCTTTAAAAGACTCTTTGCCAGTTTTATATCATAATATTATATTGCAACACACAGATATCTGCTAGAACTTCTTCGGTGGCAGAAAATTTGCTCTGTGAAACATCCAGATAGAGCTATTGATCAGAAAGGATCTCTTATCTTAGGAGATTCTTGGTTACTGTTCTTTTCCTTTTTTCTTGATACCATTGCTAGGGAAATAATTTTATTTTCTAGTACCACTGTTAAGTTTCTGCTCTAAAAGCAGGTGTTCATCTAAATTAGTAATTTTGCACTCCATTCTATCCTCTTTTTCTAATGGAAAAAACTTAAACCATGTTCCAGTACATGTCTGTCTTGAATAAATCACACAGGGCCTTACTTTGTAAATATTTAACAGGAAAGATATGTAGTTCTTCTATGTGATTGCCTGCCACTGTTCTTCCTGTCTCAACAAAAAAAATATTTTACTATTTGATTTTTTTTAGTTTTCCAAAGGAAAACAACTGCTATGAGAAAAACCTAAATCCTTCTAAAGTGTTTCATTAGTAAAAATCTATTCTGTTAGTAAAAAAGGCAACCATGGGACAGTCAGCATCGTTGAAAAGTCTAGTTTGTGGTTTGCAATCAAGAAGAGTGACATGTAGCAAGTGTTTCTTTTGCCTTGACAATAGATACCATTTTCTTAAAAGCTGCTTAATAATTCTAACTGTGTAGAAATGCAATGCACTTGTTTACAAAA
Source organism: Oreocharis arfaki (assembly GCA_013398015.1). Lineage (NCBI taxonomy): Eukaryota > Metazoa > Chordata > Aves > Passeriformes > Paramythiidae > Oreocharis > Oreocharis arfaki. Next base: position 50,096 of record VZRR01001001.1, read on the forward strand.
TCCAGCACACTTTTTGTGGAGGCTTGATTTCTGCAACACTTTACTCTTCTCCTCAAATATCACATAGGATTGTCTGAAAGCCCCTGCAGTGTACTGAAGGAGTTGGGATAATAGAAATGTCACCCCATACACAACACTCATCCCACAATTTAATAAAGCCCTTGCACTCTTGTGTTCTTACCCACCCCATTCCTCTCCTGTCCCATACGAGTTAGAACATTGGGTGTGAGCGACTAGTTACACTGGAAGATGAGGGAAGCACTAATTTCTGCTGATGTATTAACCTTTCTGTCTAAAGCACCTAGAACCAGATCCTTCATATTTGTAAACTCCAATTTCTCTTTTTCTACCATTGCATAATACCAACACTCACCACAAAAGGATCAGAAGAGAGATCTGCAGAAGAGGTTCCAAGGGCTCTCTGTACTTAACAGTCTCTCTGTTTTATTTTCTATGAGTGGGATCATTGTGGCTTTTCGCAATTCACTTAGCTAAATGATCTATAGATTAGTATAGCTACATTTCAGAGTAAACCTTTTACATATAGTATAACACTAAACACTCTTCATGAAATTTGACTTTCAGCTATCAAATCAAATGTATTTTAAACACTGTAATTGGCTTGGATTTTGAACCATTGAGTAATCTTGAATTGGTTTCATATATGAATCTCCTTTAAAGATATTTCCATGAACCCAGTGAGTTTTGGTAGCTAGTCAAAAATGTGCTAGTAAATATTTTACTTAGTCAATGATGAAGAATTAGACAATGATTGCTTGACAAATGCTTTCTGTCACGATGCTTTCACATACACTAAGCCCTATGGTACTCCTTTAATCAGAGAAACTCAGATTAGTTAATTATTAGGTTGTCGAATTACACAAGGAGGAGAAAAGGGCTGAACGCTTTCTTGCTCAGCTGCGTGTGGAATATCAGAAAGTGTAGAAAGGTAAGACACTCTGAGTAAAGAGAAATTATAGCTGAGCATTAAAATGTTGCACTGACTAGCTTCAAAAACAAAGGTGAGGCATAAAATGTAATAGGAATAGCTGGAGAAAGCTAGAAAGGTACTCTAAAACTTGCTCTTTCTAAGATCAGCTCACATTGTGGACACAGAGTAACAGAAAAATAATTTTAAAAATTGCGTAAATACCTAATAGAAAGAGTATGTTCTCTGATTATTAGCCTACAGAAGTAGTAAAATGTAATTCCTACACCAGTAATAGCATATAAGTCCAAAGGAGAGAAAAAGAGTTACATGAAATATTAGCCATATATAAACTTCTTGTAAAGAAAAACCTGAGGGTGAGAAAAGAAAAAGATTTCACAGCAGTATCTATACTGACGTATTTGTTTAAAGCTTACATTTTCATTCTTTAGTAGTTTCTTCAGAAATGTCACATATTTTAATTTTATTCCTCGAAGAATATAGTGAGATTCCATGACATACTTTGTGACTAGTAAATTAGAACTTACAGCACCTGAAATGAGCCTCCTCCTGGGCCACAGCATTTTAAGGCTTAGATGTATCCGTAAAATTTTCTGCCAATTAAAATTTTTCAGTGAATTACTGTACTCAAGGATACCTGAATGGCTGTCACAGCCTACATAAGCAGGTGTGAGGAGGTGCAGCAGTCGCTCAGCACTCTGCAGCGCCTCACGCGAGTTACGCTGAGCTGCCCCCAGCACGCACCCAGCCTCGGCCCTGGTGTCTCTGCATTGTTCCTGGCCTGTAAAAGCATGCTGTTTGTGTAATTTCCTGCTTCATAGTCCACACATGAAAGCTTGAGACCAGTCAGATGAGCAAGGGTTCAAGTCTGGTGATCACTTTTATCTCTGTGAAACAGGAAGCTGGGCTCATTTGAAAAGTATTGTCAAGGAAAACTTTGTTAAGCAAGAGGCAGATTTAAGGTGGGAAGAGGATTTGCTTTTTCTTATACTGTAAGTTTGGAAGACTTTCTGATATCTAAACAGAAGATAGCTTAGACCTTTACTTCTGTGTTTAGAAAGCTATCCTCGGTAGCTAAGTTTGGGAAGGTCCACATTTTAGTTAGTTCCATTACATTTCTTGACTACTTCTCTGTATGAATTATAACATAAATCAATAACAGTGAATTATATAAAAATTCTGCCCTAACAAACAGTAAGTTTATAGGCAGATGCTGAATATGGGATCAATACAACAGCAGAAATTTTCTTTTTAAGCTAGCGTTTTAAGTTATTTTGCAGAAGCACTGAAGCCTGAAACCCTGTACAGATCGCACAGTATTGAGCCCAAAAAGAAGGGGATCCTTATTCTAAGGAAGATTAACCAAAAAGTTATGTTTCATAAGGAGATGATACCTAATGTAAAGACCCTAAAATTTCTTTCAGCAGAGCTATGGTGTTGTTCATCTGAGACAGAGCTGTACAGAGTCAAATGCTTTCTTCCCTCATGCAGGACAGACACAAATATGACACTTCCCATCTAGCAGATGCTTCAAAATGAATTCCCAATTCTTTCGAAATACTCCAGGAGTCAAGGAAAAGAAACCACTGGGATGGTAGGAAAAAAAAGGCAGCGTTCAGGTTTTGTCTCTCCATTCCCTGCTCAGGTCACCTGAATGATTAAATCAGCTGTGTAAACACGGACAGAAATACTGTTGTCTTGCAGGTAACTTCAACACCAAATGGTGGATAGTATTAGATCATTTGAACTGGAATCAATCACTTCAGAGAAGCAAGCTTTTATTACACTATAGCATTGGGGAATAAAGACAATCCGATGGTTTTTGACTGCCTGCTGCCTGGGCTTTATTTAAAACACTAAGCTTTAACAGTGTACAGTTTCATCCACTGGAAATCTGCATTTCCAGCCCTACTGCAAAGAAATCTGAAAAATCACTAATTCTTTGGGTTGTTGAAATTAAAAAAAAATATATTCTCTCCTAAAATTCTAGTGAAGTAACAGTTAAAAACACCTGTAAACATATTTCTAAATTTTTGCAAAATAAACTTGTAGCCCTAAACCTCATGGGGCCTAGTGAGTCACCACAGACAACCTACTACACAGCGCTTGCCATAGAGGTAGGTGCTTTGCATTTGTGTCTGAAGAGCTGTCAGGAGAGTTTTGACCCACTGACAAAACACTGTAACTTATTGCAAGATGATGCCAAGCATTCTTTTCCTCAGCATATTGAGGCTGTTGCTAGAGGCTGCTGTTAGCTGGCACTTCAGTGCTGCCTGGATGTAGAGATCCTCATCCTGTTTGTTGCAAGTAGTCCACAGCATTTTATGAGCATGGCTGCACGGGCATTAATGAGTACAGCTGCCTGAAATGTGTTAATACAGCTTACACGGAGAGTTTCAACTTTTTCCTTTCCTGTCTTTCTTACTTCCATTTGCAAGGCTGCTATCTAGCTTATGAAAGACATCTGGTTAGTTTGATTTATACAACTCTGATACAATATTGTAAATACATTTAATATAATGAAGTTATGTTTTAAACAGGAATGGTATTAGAAACATTAATAAAAAATATATTCTAAACTAATATTATGGGTGATATTGAGTGGTGCAATAAATGTAGTTTTTAAACAACTACTTTAAATATTTCCAAAAATGGTATGTTTTTCTATTATTCCTTTCACAGACTGATACGAATTTGGCATACTGTAACATCATAGCAGTGTTATGTTAATATTTACCTTTTACTTTGTCTCTTTTCTTGGCAATGGCTTTTTCATATTAACCATTTAACTGCTGTCTTTGACCTTTCACCACTGTTGGAATTTTGTGTATATGTTCTTATAACTTGCTTTGTCACCTATAAGAAGTTTCCATGGACTCAGATATTTATTTCACAGACAGCTTTGTCTGTGAGGAGTTTGGTGTTCAGTCCTGATGGTTAGAGGTGGCAGTGACACTCTGTATAAGGCACCCAGGTAAAGACAAGCAAAAACATACAGAACTGTATTAATCTAACACAGGAATATGTTAATATACTAACAGATTGTTGCCATAGCCATTTTGAGATAATAATTTTATCAATCTTGATGGTTATTCATAAACTATTCACCAGTCATTACCAACTATTCAACCATTTTTAATACTATGCAGAAAATATATTCCCTGAAATGTGTCACATTTTCATAGCATATGTGGTTGAGGTGGAAGGATTTAGTTCTTCGGTTTCTGTGATAAAAAGCAATTATCCTGCCGTTCTGGTGTCTCAATGTTGTCTTGACCTGAGTCAACCGTTGACTACTTCACCAACTGCAAAGTATTTTCTAGTTTTCTATTTCAAAATTCCGGCCAATCTAAGCAGCAACAGTAGGTTCTTTGTCTTAATGGAGAGGAAGCAGGAATCACGTATTTCCTGCTAGCTAGTCTCACAGCTAGACTCCAGTGAATAATGGTGGGGCAAGATGCCTTGGCTCTAGAAATAAGCACAATTTGAGTTCAAAATACCTGGTATCGTCATTCAGAGCCTGACATGGCCTCGGAGGTGAGTACTGAGGTGATCTCACACGCATGCCTGCAAAGCAGTGGCACTGGAAGACAGTGAGAAGGGAGGGCACCAGCCCCCCAGCATCAGGAATGCAGGCTCAGGTGCAGGGAGGACAGCTTAGCATGGCACCCTCATTTCAGCACTGACCTGAACCCAGAGAGCACAGAGAGGGTCAGGCAGGGAAGGCAAGGTACTGTAAACTTTGGACGGCGTACCTTATCATGCCCACTTCAAGAAGCAACCTACAAAACACTTATTAGCAACTAATCCTCCTCTTTTCAACAGCTGTGCATTTATCAGGTCTTTCCAATGAGAATTTCCTTCCTGTTTCAAGGTTAACCTACAGTTAAAATTAAACCACTGACCATTTTACCAACAGTGCCTCAGAGACGGCAGGCTCTAGACTAGCACAGATCTTGTGCACCCACAGGGAAGACCCAGGATCTGTTTTGCATTGAACAGAGATGAGTGCCTCAAATTTCATGCAGAGGTCCTTATGCCTGTCCAAAGCACACAGAACCACCTGGGTACAATTCTGTGCAACGTGCTCTAGTATAAGGCTACTTGAGCTGGGAGATTGGACCATATGACCCCACTGTGGTCCCTTCCAACCTCATCCATTCTGTGATTCTGTAATTCATTCAACTGACTACGGAAGGGGTTTTTTTCAGGCTCATATTCAATTTCAAAAGACCCTATTATTGATTCTGTTTGTTTGGGGATTTTATTTTGGTTTAGTTCTGGTTGGGGTTCTCTTTACTTGGCAGAAGGCAATGAAGAGAAATCAAACCAAAGCTAAATACAGCAGTGGTCTCCAAGATATTCTTAATATCCTATACTGGCTAAATCCAGGGACTGGGCTTTGTTCGGTCAGGCTGTGTAACCGAAAGGCCCTTCATTGTTACCAACCCTGTGAGCACAGGGAACTCAGGTAGTTTTCCGTAGGTCATGTAGGTCTGTACCTCCCTTTTACTTCACAGAGAGGAAGCACCCCTTTGTAACAGTGTATTTTTATGACATGAAACAAAGTAAAAATACAATGTAGAGAAAGTTTGCCTCTCCAAAGGAAGTCAATTTTAAAAAGGTGATCCTGCTTTTTTTTATATGTGATTACTCACCTCTTTAGAATAATGTAGAAACAGCTACCCGCTTTTAGTTCAGACATCTCTCAATCTGGCTGCTCTCACTTATGAAAGATATGCTTATTCACTAAAACATGTAAGACACAACAGCTATGTATGCATTACTAACATTGTTGCACTCTTTTTTCCCCTGCAGATATTTATAAACAATGAATGGCATGATTCGGTCAGTGGTAAAAAATTTGCAGTCTTTAACCCCGCAACTGAAGAGAAAATCTGTGAGGTTGAAGAAGGCGACAAGGTAGGGTTTTCCTTCTTGACCTTAACTGTAGCTTTAATTTCAGTGGATCCTAAAAGCAGGAAGGAAAGCAGCCATTTGTGCGATGTAGAACATCACTCAGATGTACTTACTTCATCTTGTGTAACTTCTTCCACAAATATAATTCTTAGCACTTTTTTACTAAGTCTTTTTTTTTTTATTTATTTTTTTTTTAAAGAGGTGCTGAAAAGGATTCTTTGACCTTGGGCTCATATGGGGAAAGTTCTGAAGAAATAATTTTTGATGGTTTGTTTTACTAATATGATTGATTCTTTTCCTTATCTGTCATCAGCAACATCTAAAAATTTAGTTGGGATTTTATTTTATTTTTTCTGTTACCTTTTCTTTCATTACAGGTAATATAATCTTGTTCCTCACACAATTATAAAAGGCTTTTCCTTACAGACAATATAAAGAGAACAAATACTTGTAATTTCCCACAGACTTTGTGAAGATGATCACTAGCATATTTTTAGCTACAGGCCTTCTCAGTACTGCTCTCTTCAAATATTTTGTTTTGTGAGAAACATATTGCAACATAGTCCTAAAAATTACTCTGAAGCTGAAGGTGGCCTATCAAATAGTCACTAATTCCTCCAAAATTGACCAGCTTAAAGCATGCTGAATCAATTAGTTTAAGCAGAAGACTAAAAAACTTGTGGAAAACTGTAAAGAAACATGTTCTTTTTATATATTTATGAAATTCTGTAGTGGAAAGTTTCAGATAGATGCCATGTAATCAAAGATATAATGAAAACCTAAGTCCTAATGTCTGTATTTTTGTCACATTATGTGTTTTTCTTATGAAGAGGATTTGTCTAGTGCCTATGGTTTAAATGTAAGTAAGGGGGTAGTTTTTTCGAATGCGACAGGCAATGTGCTTAACAGAATTAAAAGTGCTGACCAAAGAAAGGGGTTTTTTATAAATTCTTAGAAAGTAAATACAAGAAGTGAAGGTTTTATTTCTTCTTCAAAAGATGGCTGTAACTGGAAATAAAACTGGCTTTATAACCACTGGCTTGTTTCTTGCTCATATTTATTTAATTTTCTATAATTCCTCGTCAAAGTAAATCTTGCATCCAAAAGGGAATTTTTTTTCACTCTTCTTACAAAATGATACATTAATTTAATTGAGAAATATGCATATCTAGAACGTTTTGCATAACAAGCATTTTTTAAAGTTTAGAATAAAAATGTTAATCAAACACCTTTTTATCCTGTAGAAAATGTAAAACTTGGAAGTTTGTCTGTGGTAATAGTCAACCAAAAATTTATTGCCAACATAATAAGCACGTACTTTCTCAGAATTTATTTATTTACTGTACAGAAATTCGCACTGAAATAACATTCTGTTTTGGGACATACATTCAGAATCATCTTTTCTGTAAATCTTTGTTACTCTGGTCTGTAATTTCATCATGAACCTCCTAATAATCTTTGTCTCTAGTGTTGTCTAGCCCTTGAACAATAGTGACCACAGATTACTCAGAAGGTCATAGTGAAGACACATTTTAAACATTTTCTTAGAAAAGCATGGCTGGGAAAGTCTGGCTTTTAATTATTTCATATATTTAACCTGGAGTTTTTCAAAGGTTTTGGTTTTCTTTAATACCAGCTACCTATACATAGTGCTGAGACACTGATATTTGATCGCCTTCAAATTAAATTACTTATAACCTGCAACTGTTCACTTATCATTCAAAATTTTTGTAGCTTTCTTTCCTTACAAGCTCTCTAACAACTCATTAAATAAAGAGATAATACTATTCAACACACAGGTTTGCTTTCTCTTCAATAATTTTGCGAACTAATGTGTAATGACAACTGCTATTAACTAAATTGCCTAGTGAATTGTACGGATCTAGTAAATTGCACAGCCATTATGAACCTAATATGCAAGAGGCTAGACTTCAGATAATGAGCCAAGAGATTTTAGGAATTTAATTTGCGCATACAATAGCGTTGACAAAGGCCTGTCCACTGCCTTGCAGTGGTATTTTAGAAAACAAGAGGAGATTACAGAGCACAGACATATATGTGGGTGGGAACTGTTTTCTTCCAGTTTGATGGCTCTTTCAAGCTACATCCTGAATCCTAAAGGCCCCTAGTAATAATAAAGCAGCTCACCAAATTGTCGTTATACTTAAAGTAAATGTAAAAAGGTAAAAAAGATTTTTCTGTAAAAATGTCTGAACCGGATCAGAAAGGAGTCTTCATACTCACAGTGTAGATTTATGTAATGAAATTGAATTTCATAGAGGTGAAGAACAATCTTTTTTTGTTAGTTTTCATGCACAGCCCTAAATTTTTCTCATATGATTTTTCTCGGTTTTAATTACTTCTGCACTTCCAGTAGAAAGAACACTGGGCAATGTAGTTTTAATTTACGTGATTCATATCCATATGACTTTTTTTCTCCCCTTCTTCTTTTCCACTTAAGGCCAAGCCACAGAGCTCGAGTCCTATTGCAAAGATGTAGAAAATTTATGATAAGGGTCACAGGTAGCGATGAGCTGTTTGACAGCATGCTGACAGATTCTGAAGAAAAGCAATTCTTCTTAATGTGGTAGATTTCAGCTACCTGGTGTAGGTGACTAGTCAGTATTAGCCTATAGCAATGGCTACGTGATTCATACAGTTCCTTCCTATCTTTTCCAAAATTTCCTGGAAAAAACTTTTGGAAGTTCTGTGGCCTTCTGCCTAACAGGTCTGTGCTGGGCTTTCCAAGCCACTAACATACTTCACTCACAGTTTCTTAAAATTAGTTGATGGCTACCAACAATAGTTAAATATTCGAGATCTCATTCACGTTTAAAACAATTGACTTTTGTGTTGACTTATTTGAATTTGCTGACTTAGTCAACCTTGATAATGATTTCCTTGAATGAGGTTTTAGCAAAGAGCAGAACAAAAAATGTTTGAAAGAAATCCTTCAAACATTGTATGCAAATTGCTCTGGGAAATGTGGAATATATCAAAACTCTTTTTTTTTTCTTTTTTTTCTCAAAATTTTTCATTTCTGACAAAAAACCTAGAATAAACCTCCTTTGTATGTCACTGTTTTCATTGGCAAATTTTAAAAGAAGAATTCCAAGTACTAAAAGGCTTTTTTCAAGAGATTGTAGTTGGGGTTTTTTTAAATCCTGGAACACCTGTTGCCCAGAATAGTTTCATTGTAGATTTTTCTTCTACAGGGAAAGCCAAATGATAAGTTATTAAATATGCCATAAAAAACATTAATGGACTGACAAATTAGCTGGTATATGCAAAGACAGTGCTTAGACTTTAAAATATTAAGGCTTAGCATTTTAAACCTGGCTTATTTTTCATTTTAAAAATAATTTTATACATAAATACTTCTTGAAAATTTCAAAAATAAATTTATTGATTTGTCTTCCTTAATACTAAATCTGTGTTCATCTTATGAAACATCCTAAGGAACAGGTTTTTCTAACCTGGTCTTCATTACACTGGAAGACAATTTCAGATGATGAGTATTTAAGCTTTTAGCTTACAGACTTGGGCATCTCTTTGTAAATAAATGAGATTTGATCATATAATCAGTGTAAGTGCTTGGTGTAGAGAAAGGGCTTAAAAATCTAAATTTTAAAAATACAGTTCTTTTATATATTTTTATTTTAGAAGCCTGGAGAACCCATCTGTTTCTCATATAATTTCACATTGCTGAAATAGCAAGGGAAGTGTTTGAAAGAAAATAACCCATGAATTTAACATTACTGTTATTAATTTTGATTATATTGGGGTTGTTTCTCATACATAAACTTTATATTAAACTTATGCTAAACTTTACGTGTTTAACAGCAAAAAAGGATGGTGGCAGAACCAATCATTGATAACATAAGGTTTTTTGTTTTCCCTGCAGGCAGATGTAGACAAGGCAGTTAAAGCAGCTAGAAAGGCTTTTGAGTTCGGGTCAGCCTGGCGTACGATGGATGCTTCAGAGCGAGGAAGGCTCTTGAATAAACTAGCTGACTTAATGGAAAGAGATCGTCTGATTTTGGCTGTGAGTATGCTATGTGAACAAAAAGACAAGGAGAAAAGTCCTGATTTTTAAAGAATGATAGAAGCAAGTTTAACATGCCTACTCTTTGGAAAGCCAGGCTGTCTCAATACATGGTTTGCTTCTCTGTCACAAATGGACTTCACAAAGCTGGCTTGCACTCTGGTCTATTGACACCCTGTATCCACAAAATACTTGAGTATTTGATTAGCTTTGAAGTGATACTTAAACTACCTACAGTCACGGAAATCTGAATTGCTGACTCTTAAGGACACACTAACATAGATCACATGATTAATGCTTCTCTAAACCAGTCTGAATTGAGGCCTAAACTCAAATCTAAGCCTGAATCACGGCCTAAACTCAAAGCCCGGCTCAGTGTTTACAGATGATACAAGTCAGAACTGGGAGAAACTTTAAATTTCATGGCTCTATATTTTCTTATCATTGGTTCTTCATTAACTCCAGCTGGCAATTACTAATGAGTGATAAAGCTTAACCAGAATCAAAGGCAGCAATGGATTATTTTAAAAAGAACAATAACATGAGCGCTGGGTAATGATGTCCTCTCTTTACGAGCTACTTTGTGTTGGCTATTTTACCATACTTAACAGAAGGCACATAACTTGCAATGCTCTCACCTAGAGATTGTGCACTGAGGAAAGAAATGACATGTAAAATAGAAATGCACCACCAATTTGACAAAGGCAAGCATCATCTCCTCCTTGTTTTAAACTCCATATATGGTACTATTATTAAGGTGGTTTCTCTGCTGTTTCACGCACATTCTGGAACTAAAATTTAGATGGGGTAATTGTTTGTTCTGAGGATGAATCCTGGTTTTCTGCCAACAGCGTAAAAAAATTTAAAGAGGAGGAGTATCCAACTTTCAAGATCATCACTCAGGCTGATCTAGTTACAGTTTAAAGTATTTAGCCATTAGCCACAAAACACATTTTAGATAAGCTCATGAAATTTAAATCTTTAAATACATAAAATCTGCAAAGCGTCTGCTGCCCATTATATGTTCTTACGACTATAGTAGAGTTTCTCATCAGAAACCTTGGGCGGGTGGAACTTATATCCTTTAAAATGCTAGATTTGAGTTGAGAGAGACAAAATTTTAAGGGAGGTATATTTTTGATACAGAAGTATGCTCTCTTGTCCATTAAATAAGTGGATAAGCTGGCATTTATTTCTTTATTGTGCAGTCTAAGGCATTACGAATGCAAAGAGGATGAAGAAACAAATTTTTTTCCACAGGAAAGATGAAACATTGAATTAGCTTCGTTCCCATTTGCCATTTTCATAATATGAAAGAATTTATTTCCTCTGAGTCCCCATCTATTTTACTGATTTTATATATATTTCCTACAGCTTAGTCACATTATTAACTACTTCCCTTTTCAGAAAAGGTATATGTGAGTGAAGTGCTTTCCAGACTTTGACGGAGACTTTCTCCACTCCCAGTTTATCCTACCTGTAAAATGACTACTATAGAGTAACACAGACTCCTGTGCACTAGACATCAAAATAGATGTCCAAAGCTCATTGCAAAGTCATTTTCCTGTGTTCATGCATTTGACCAGGATGAAAATTATTCTATTTCAGTGCTTTATTTGATGATAAGATGCTTCAGAGCTCAGCAGACCTATAGACAGGCAACTGAAAGAATAAGTCAAAGCAAGGTACTGAAAGAGCCACTGAGAATAGTGTTTCTTAGGTTTTGATCTTTTGTGACGTTGAAAGCTAAAGAATTCATAAGTTTGAGATGAGGGAAGAATTTTCTCCCATGTCCAAGCAGAACAAAACAGCTCCAGATACACCAGTTCCTTGTTGCTAAGACCCATCGAGCATTGCTGTCTGCTCTGTTTGTTCTGTTCTCTTCCCAAGTATGATATCTGAAATGTGCCCAGTTAACTATAATTGTGGACTTCACAGTGGAGTTGTTGGTGAAAAACTCTTCTTGAAGGATCAGTCTATTGATCCAACCTGAAATGCTAAAGAGCGCCAATCTGATTACATGTTGAAACTATAGTTTAGATCTCAAAACTATAGTTTGGGCTCTTCCTGCTGAATATTGTAACAGGATTGCTCATAAAGTTGAAGGTCCTTGATCTCTCTGTTTTGGAAAGCTCGAGAAAAATATTCTTGAAGTGTCAAAAATATGCTGACACTATTTAAGAATTGCTCATGGTCTTTATGTCCTAGTAGTAAAGGACATGGAAATTATTCCAAACCACACTCCTTAGATTTGGCTGGAAAGCAACCCTCTTTTAGAGCTGGTGTCTCTGTGGGTGGAACTGAGTTGGTCAGCCAAAAAGTTGTAGATGTTGAATGAATATTTACACATCGTTAAAAGTTTATATCTACCTGGAATGGAGGGTCAGCCCTAGCTTCAAATAAGACAGTTAGTTCACTCAGTTACTAGTTAGCTGATAAAAGAGAGTCTCTGCTCTATCAACATTTATTCTTCATGCTGATTTTTTTCTCACTCAAGAGTTCTAGATGGGTCAGTTCTTTCCTTCGCACATCAAACACTCAAAGTGTATTTAGGGTATTTTATTACAAGATTTGAGTCTTCTTGCTGATATTTGAGGAAAACCACTCATTTTATTTGCATCAGTTATTTGCACAGTCTCCTACCTGATCTCTTGATCTGTGCTTGCAGAATATTTAGTATAAACTAGAAGTCTGTAACTGATTCATACGGGAGAGATGTGTTCTGAGTAAATCTCACCATTACAAATGTGTCGTGATCATCCCATCTGCATAGCTCGATACAAATAAACCATCATGAAAATTTCTCACTTGTAAGTTGCTACATTCAGTTTTTCAAAATGCGTCCTTCAAGGGGGAATTCATCTGAACGCTTGTTCTAAAGCTGAAATCCTCAGAGTTAACTACCAAAAGCTAAATTACAAAGTATAAGCAGAAGAACCATTATCAGTATTTGATATTTTTTTGAATTGCTGTTGTCTGCAGACATTGGAAGCCATTGATGGTGGGAAGCTCTTTTCCACGGCCTATGAAATGGACTTGGGTGCCTGTCTGAGAACTTTACGCTACTGTGCAGGCTGGGCTGATAAAATCCAGGGGCGTACTGTTCCAGTGGGTGAGTAGTTCCGAGATAACAAAACTACGGAACTGAGGCCAACACAAACTGTAAATAACTGACTTTTCTAAAAGTTGTGCAACACAGAAAATATCTCAGATGGAAAATATTTTAGGAAGGTTTTAAGATAGGTTATTAAAGATTTATTATAGCTCTCAGTTTAAACATTTAGTGTAGGTCTTCACATTTATTTCTTGTGCTATACACTACTAACAAGAATTGTTTATGGACCAAAAAAATTAAGCTGTATGTACATCTAAGAAATGTGGTAGGCTACTTTTGCATACATTGTATAGTTTATATGAGACTAAAGTAGTGGGACTTGGGTGTATGAGTATTTAAGCAAAGATTAGCACGAAGCAGAAATATTTATTTCAGTGATTGGATAATGTATTAGGAAGAGTAAGTACTAAGAGATAGGAATGAGGAAAGAGTATTTGCTAAAATTTCATTCCATTCCCTTTCCCGTTAAGCAGCTCTATGAAAACATTGTCTCTCTAGCTACCTTCTCCCAGAAAGAAAAAGAAAAGAATGGTAATAAAGAAGGAATTAAGGAAAAGGTAATAAAGAAGGAGTTAAGGAAAACTAGAGTGATAAATTCTTCCAACTTTTCTGCTTCATGTAGACCTCTATACTAGGTTTAATGGAACACATATTTATTTGAATCAAAGAGAATTTTATATATAATGGATTTGATTTAAGCTAAGATCTAATATTAAAAAATGTCTGATATGTACCCAGGATTTAAAAGATAACTTTCTGAAAGGAAAAAAAAAAAGGTGATAAAAGAAATGAGGAGTGCTTGTTGCTATGCTTTGCATACCATATTCAGAAGCAGTGTTATCACTGCAAAAAGTCAGTCAGACTGGAAAAATCAAACCTTGGAGCAATGAAGAAAGTAGACATTGAATCCAGATGTACTTCATGGCTTTTTGCATAGTTAAGATTTTGAAAATATCATTTTATAAGTAGAATTGTATCCAGCTAAGTTTGGTACCCAACTTTATCATCTTTCTGATTTAACTGTTTCTCATAAATGCTTTGTCTGAATGCCTAAATTATTTCTTTTTTCCACAGATGGAAACTTTTTTACATTTACAAGACATGAGCCTATTGGTGTTTGTGGCCAAATTATTCCTGTAAGTTGGAACCATTTATGCAAAACACAAATGGTCCTTGCTACAAATGAAAATGCTTTTGAAAGTTTTCCTCTGCAAGTGCATTTGTGAAACAATACTAACCAAAAATTTTCAGGTCCTGAAAGATAGAGACCATCCTGAGTACCATAATTCTGATTCATCAGTTTGTGATAAGTCAGTTTGCCCCAACCTTGCCCCTCTCCTTGCTGTTTATGGAGAGAAAATAAATCTCAAAACTTTGACTTATGAAATAATTTGAAACATGTAATTGTGTTTTGTAGAAACTGAAAAATTAGAAACAAACATGTAGGAGAGTGTAATATTTACAGTCTATAATGTTTAAGCCTATAAGCCTATAAACAATAAGCTCTTTAAGACCTAGAATATCTGCTCTGCTCCGTACAGCATTCAGACAGATGGATCTTTGTTTATGGCTATGACTCATTCACCTTGATGGTGGTACAAGTTACAACACTAAGAATGTGTCCAATAAAGCTCCTGTTTGGCACCTCTAAATTCCCAGTATTGAAGTCGCTCATTTTAACTCAAGTTTCAAAAGGCCTACCTGAGTCTGATCGTTCAAAACACTTGACAAGCTCAAGTTCGAAATTTATTTGTGAAGTCTGCATGGTTTTGGTGGGCACCTGTAAAAATAGTTGTATGCACTAGGCACTCCTAATCCAACCATCCCTTGCACATGGTAGTTACAAACAGCCACACCTGACCTGCTTGACAACTCAAGAGATTCTGTAAAAGTCATCTTTTCTACAAGGTCTGCTCAGACATGTGGGTCCTGCTCATGTTCCCAATGTCTTCAAGCTGATCTTGAAGATTTGCTGTATCTTTAGACCACCACAATGATTTGAAGAACATTTCTTGAATACATTTGTATCCAGCCTCTAGGAGAGCTTGGGAAACTGCTGGTTTAGATCCTCCTGTAGATCAGACACAAGACATTTCACAAGTAGAACACTCAGTCGAGATATGCTAAAGAGCTAGAAACACTAGATCTGGCTATTTAAAATGTAATTATCTCCTGGAAGTACAAACAGCTGTTAGTACGAACACTGACTTCCCGTACAAAATGTTAAGTATTTCTGAATACATCTTCATTTTCTCTCCATCGAAATATGAACCAAACTGGAGGTTTCTACATAAACCAAAATTGTGAGGACTATGTGTATGTTACAAACCACTTTTGATAGCTCATCATTTCCATCTCCTTTCATTTAAGCATTCCACTTTAATAACGAATATGCAGAAAACCCTGTAATCCTTCACTTTATGTTATTTATTTTTGGGGTTAGGGTGAGACTGAAAGGAGACAATGAGAGAAACGAAGAAGTGTTGCATGTGTATTCCTCCTAGCCTTTCTGACATAATAAGGTGACTCCTTACTGCCTTTTTTCCCACTTCTAAAAATGTGTCTGTTGAGCTGAGGCTCATGGCCTCAATGCTTCCCAAACTATTGTAAATATAGCAAAGCTGTTTTCCCCTGGTCATGTGGTCCCTCATACTGCAGAACGTGAGATCCACAGCAGTCAGCTGCCCTTCAGTCTGTCTGACCTGCCCACAACAGACAGCTGGTGGTGAAACCTCCAGGGGAGAGGGCAGCATTATGTGTTAATACCTTTTCTCCCTTAGAAAATTGAATTGATGATGGATGTGACCATTTAAGACAGCAAAATTCACAATTGCACCACTAATCCAGCAACTCTCTGTACTAATTTGCCAAAGGGGTACACTTATTGTCTCTTGAGCTTTTAACTAAAACCTTGAATCCCCTGGACTTACAGATAGACAAAAATCTCCAGTCTTCGTATTACATGGCTTGCCAGCGGTTTTTTCAAAACACCTCCATTCTGAAAGGAATTCAACAAGAAGTGCAACCACCCAGTTGACAATTTGCACTATTATAATAGAAAAAGCTGAGACATTTTGATGATGAATCAGAAATAGAGTAGTACACTTTCTGGTCTGTCTTTCAGTGGAACTTCCCATTGATTATGTTCATCTGGAAGATTGCTGCTGCCCTTTGTTGTGGAAACACGGTGATTGTCAAGCCAGCTGAACAAACTCCACTCAGTGCCCTTTACATGGGATCCTTAATTAAAGAGGTAAGTCACCAACAACAGAGTTATTTGCTCCTCTCGGAAATGTAAGAGTATACTGCAGCTGAAATGCCACAAAGGTAATGTAAGCCAGGCTCATTGCATGCTAAGCCTTGCACTATGAAACTTACCTCGCTGTAAACCAGTGAAGACAAACCAGGGCAAAAGCATGCATACCTTTCACCCTAGTACACACACATAAAACCCAACTACGAGAAGTTAGTAAACTCCATTCTTTAGCAAATATAGTTTTATTACAAAAGCACAGTACCTTTCAAAGTCAAAAGCAAACAAGGAGTCAAGTGCAGAGTACTTGGAGGTGGGTGGCAATGACTTTATTAGCATAGTTATCTCAGAAAAGAACTGTTTGTACAGCTTTTTTTTTTTTTTTTTAAACTGAACAAAGTTTTCATCCACCTGAGTTTATTAACAGGGAGCTGTGAAATCAAACTGGTGGCTGCTGCCAAACCTGTGAATTCTATTCACACAGAAACTGTAAGAAGACATTCTGTACTCCTGAAAAAGGAGTGTTCCAGTTTCTTCAGAAAGTTAGTACCTCCAAAGCTTACTATTACGCCCAGTTGAGAAGACACCCAAAGACAACAGTAAAATAGTTCAGCTTTCTTCTTAATAAAATCAACAAATATATTCTAGGATGTTTCAAAAGTTGGCATAGACGTCAATAATCGCCAGTTCAGTAACCCTGCAGAGTTTTAATGGGAATGACTTAGCACATTTTATTACTCTGCTTGAAAACAGTGATTCAGCAGAGTAAACTGACTGGTTGTGTGTTAATATTACACAGAAAATAAATACTTATCAGGGTGGAGCCAAGACCTGCTGTTATTGCATCACATAGTAAATGCTATTAGATAACAATGGGGAGGAGGAATAGCTTTAAAAATTATCAGAGAAACCTTCTCTATTAATTTTTAACAATAAGTATCAGAAAGTTTATTTCCCTGAAAAAAGTAACTTTACAGAGAAGGTAACTCAATTCTGCTATGCTCTAAAGAAACATCTATTCTCATGTTCTGATTTCCTGAAAGGAAAGTTTGTAAGTGGGAATGTGATCAGTATCCAGAATATCCAAAGATTGTTGGAACCCAAATCCCTGCCAGTGATTACTTCAATAGCTGCTTTAGACTTGCGAAACTATCTGAACTTCTAATTCAACTTTCTAGTTCCCAAATGTCCACATTAAAAAAAAAAAAAATATACATATAGTCACTTCTGGTAACCTTCACTATCCTTCTTAACAGCACTCACAAGGCTCACTTGCTAATAGAGAAGAGCTCCTAAAACAAACATGGAAATTAAATGCTCAAAGTGAGTCTTTTCTATACAAATTAAGTGTGCAATGCTAAGAAAATGGGAAAAACCTCATTGTCTCATCAATTTCAGGGTAAATGTTTATCTGTAAAATTAAATGAGCATAACAAGCACTGACAGACTCTATCTGAGCATGAGGAGGAATAAAAGGAATAAAAGGAATAAAAATAAAGGAATAAAAGTTGCTTGAACAAACAACCTGGTATCCAAAATGCAGGACATGAGTTTTAGGAGCTCTAACTCACCACCTGAAATTCACAATTTTCCAAATAAAAATAGAACTTTGCATGTAATTCCAAAGCCCTTTAAGGCTATAAAGAAACTTATTAAAATGATAACGCAGGATATGAATCTTTTTGGTATTTTAATTCAATGTTTGCTCTGCAAGTGCCATTGAGATTGCACAACTGCTTCATAAACCAACAAAAATTCCACCTACTCTTCACATATCCTTGGAGTTTGCCTGACAACCTGCTGGAAGAGAATAGCTTATTTTGCAGTGAATGGAACATATCTAATACAGGATTTATTGGAAACAATACATTTGGTTTGAGCCATAGAAAAATCTTATTTGCATAAAAAAATGTGCAAGATATTAAAACAGTTCATGTCTCAGCCAGCTTTTTCATGCTTGGTAGCTGATCTACCTCTTTCTTGCTGTAAACGCCCATGTTGTCTACTGTACTTTCAACCTACATCCGAGTTCCATCATTTTTCTTACTAGAATTTCAGTCAGCAGATATTAATTAAATTCCATCTAGCATGGTTAATAATACGCTCAAGCCAGCAAGCACATATGTTGATTCAAACTGCTTTAATGAAGCAGATATGAAAGTAAGCAATATTTCTTTATACATCTGAGTGAGAAAATAAATAAAAATATTTCTTTGGAAATGGCACTGACGAAGAAATAAAGTAATATGTTCTTAAAAAAAAAAAAAAAAAGAGGTAGTTCAATAACCTAAAAGACAGGTGAAAGAAAGTGTAAATCATGTGAGAATGAAATCTTTTGGGGCTCTAGGGCTGAGAAAAAGTGTATGGCTGGAGAACTGAAAGGGGAGGTAAGACTATGTGACACACGTTCTTCTAGCCATTATCCTTCCTCAAATTTACAGGTTCTTTTTTCCAATTCAGGCAGGATTTCCACCTGGAGTTGTGAACATTGTGCCAGGCTTTGGACCCACCGCTGGAGCAGCAATTTCTCACCACATGGATATAGATAAAGTAGCTTTCACAGGCTCCACAGAGGTACTGTAATGAATGCAAGAAAATATAAGCAGGAAATGTGCCCCTCTGTTTCCCAGCAATGATTTAATGTCTAACTTATTCTATGTAATTATTTTAACTCTCTTCTTTCTTATGGCTGCAGGTTTGCTAAACAATGTCTGTTTAATGATTTGTTGGTTATTATTAACTTTAAACATATTTAAACAAAGTTTGTATTGCTGGAAAGCCCTTCAAACAAAGGCAGTCCATGAGATACAGTAGGTTCTAGTATACCAAGGCTATTTTAAATCTTACTCATTCAAACCAAAACTTTTTCTTAACATTGTTTACATTTTTTTTAAGAAGTTCTGTTATCTTTAAGTTTAATAACAACAAGATGGCAGGAAGGTACCTAAAAAATCTCATTCTTTGGTCTGCACATGCTTAGGTGAAGTGACAGCTTTTTGGTATTTCAGTGATACCTAGGACTGTCTGTGTGGTCTTAGAAGAGTGTTTGAATATGTATCTGTTTAAAAGGAAGGTCGTTGTTAATTTTCCCTAACCATCACTCTGAAGAACTGCGAGAGTTGTAATTGAAGATTTCTCATTGCAGGCCATATCTAGGATTAAGATTTAGCAATATCCTTGATACAGTTCATTATGTTGTCTGTCTGCATGCATGCTGAATGGAAAAGCTGCCATCTGGTCTCTTAACTTCTTGGATGTAGACTGTGAAGATAAATATCATTGGCTCATGTCAGGGATCAGTACACACTGAGTGCAAGAGCTGTGTCTACTCTCAGAAACCTTCAGCTCTACAGTAATGGCAAAAGAAAACAACCCAAAACCCTGACATCTGAGAAATATCTCACAGATATTACCAATAGGCAGTAACAACTACAGTTCCCAGTGCCCAGTGACCCTCCAAAGGCAGATGGACCAGAGGGCGTGATCGTAGGATTTGCTGGCAGTTCTCTTCTAGCAGTGTAATTCAGCAATGAGAAATGATGGCGGGAAGGCTGACAGAGGGACAAAGTCTTCCTGATGGTTGCTACACACAGGCAGTTATAGACCAAAGCCACAAGAGCTACAAGCAGATTTTTCCTTCAGAGTTTTTCCAGGGCAGTTCATAGTAAGCAGTTCCTCTAATTATGTCATCAGTAGAAAAAAACATGGTAGGGGTTCTGCCTTGCAGTGTCCATTTCTTCATCTTCATTCATCTAAGGGAGAAATTGAAATAAGGAAGAGTGTCCATGAAGCCAATGTAGATTGTACCATAAACTTTGTGCACTAAAGAGCTTTCTCCTGCATAAAACAGCTGAATTTTAACCTAATGGGAGTAACTGGTGGAGCAGCAAACCGTGCCTGCAATAGATTACAGATACATGCAAGTAGAGTGGTGGTAATCGAAAAACCACCATGTGTCTTCGGCGGTTAACATGAATGTGTACAGGGCGAAACTCTTCTAGAAAACATTTCTAGGTCATAGGGTACAAGTTCCCTGCACCCTGACTCTTTTCAGTTGTTTTACTTTAACTTATTTTTCATTTTAGGACTGAGATAGTAGACACCTCCGAACTGATTTTCACTTTTGAGGCAATGAGAAAAGTATTATAGAGGTCATTACCATTTTTTTGACTTGAAATTGTGCTCTCCCTACCTTTTAGGTTGGCAAATTGATTAAACAAGCAGCAGGGAAGACCAACCTGAAGAGAGTTACCTTGGAACTTGGAGGAAAAAGTCCTAGCATTATATTTGCAGATGCAGACTGTTAGTAACGATTTTATTCTATAAACTACTATTATTGTTAATCCAACACTCTTTTTCTTTTCTCGTCAGTAAATTATTTGAACCTTTTCAATAAAGGAATAATTTTTAATGTTTTCTGGTCATGCCATGATTTTAAGTTAGACCGCCACCAAAACCGGTGGCTCCTAAGTAGATATGGGCCCCTGATAACCTGTTCACTCTTAGCGTAATTAATGATCATCCTAACAAAACAAGAACGCAGAATGAAAAGCAGATAGAAGGGTCTTATACAGGTTTGTTAACTTTCTGTCTGAATACTCTTCGTTGTTCTCCTGACAGGGCAAATAATGTTAAATCTAAATTTCCCATAGAACATCTGAATGTGTGTTCAGCTAGGTGTACCATTATGCTCTTGATAAGGGCAGTTTGGACATAAGTAAACGGTTTTATATCTCTGTTTTAGAGGGCCATAAAAATAAAAAGTGCTAGAAAGGGAAATAAGATGGGTGACAAAGGTTAGTAAAGATTTTATGATGTGACAATTCAGGTTTATGATCTGATGAACCCCACATTTCTTTGCAGTGGACGCTGCTGTGGAATTCGCCCATGTTGGTCTGTTCTATCACCAGGGACAGTGTTGTATAGCAGCATCCAGGGTTTTTGTGGAAGAGCCTATCTATGATGAGTTTGTTCGCCGGAGTGTTGAAAGAGCAAAGAAGTACACTCTTGGGGATCCTTTGAAGCCTGGTGTACAGCAGGGCCCTCAAGTGAGTAATATTATGTGTTTCCAGAGTAATTCTGTCATGACATCATAATTTAATATATTTCTAAACCTGCAGTTGCAGTAGTTTCAAGGCTAAGTACAGTTTTCTGGTGGTTGGTTAGTCTGGAGTACAAGGAGGAAGAAATTGCAGTGATTTTTGTTTGTGCCAATATCACAGGCCTAAGGTGTCTTTCTCTTACCTAGCTCTTTTTCTGTTGAAGGGGAAAATTGAAAAAAACTGAAATGTTTTCAAAAAGCTCCAATGCAACAGCTGTAAAAGTGAAAGTACGATTACCCATGTCATGTTAGCTTGCTAACTTTACATTCAAATAGTGCCACAATAAGAGACTATCTTGAAATAGTAATAGTTTTAATATCTTTTCCCCTTTTTCAAGGTTCTAGACTTTTATTATGCTGCTCTCAGTTTTAGAATACGACACAATTAAAATGCGAGAGTTTTTTATTTTTTCCTGCATTTGTTAAAAGATTGTGCCAACAGCTTTCCCATCAAATGAAAGTTAAAATGCAGCATTTAGAAGTATAACTATCACAAATCTGTGAGTCCAATGGATCACATGAGAGTGTTGTTACAATCGTTCTCATCTAGTCTTGTTACCACATCAGCTTATACTGAAGGATATGGAAAAAAAAGCATGGAATAAAAGCACTGTAGTAGAAACAAAGAAAAAGTAGGAGACAAAATCACTCCTATGCATTTGATAGAGTAACATGTTCTTTATTGGTTGTCACAGCGACTTTGTGTAATAAAAGACACCCAGTAAATTGGAAAATTGTCACTCCAAGCCACACAAGACTTGGGAAATTTAAAATATAATTGGACATCCTGGAACATGTCTTGATACAAGATAATAAATTCAGCTGAATAAATTTAAAAGCCAAAGGGCAGGAAGATTCAGAAAAGTAAACTCCAGGCGTCTGCTGTACAGCCAATACAAAACTAACAGAAATCCTCTCTCATGCTATTGTGGCTTTACTGAGTTTGAATTTCATGCTAAAAACTTAAATGAGAGAAGTAAATACACTCCTACTAAAAAAATAAGGATGTTAAATGTGAAAAAAGCAATAATGAAAATATTTGAATGAGCATAAACACTCTTTTCTCCTCTAGTTTCATAATTTGCCTTTTTTGACTTATTTTTTCTCTTTAGCAAGCTTTAGCCAAAGTTTAACTATTTTACAGATTAGCAAAGTTACTCATTTTAGAACTGGAATGATCCCATTTAAGGGAAAATTGTAATCACAGGGTGTAGCTGCATTTCTTTTGGGGTAATTATGTTAAATATCTCTCTTTCTCTTGAAATTCCTTGTTATGCTTTGAGTAATTTTTTCTAGAAACAAAAAATGGTAGCCTGTATCATGTGCATTCCCTGTGGTCAATTGCCACAGAAAAAAGACATATTTTTCTCCAGCTCAAAGGGCCACAGGTTTAGGTTGATAAGCTAGAAGACCAACTGTTATCAGTGTGTGTTGTTTTCACCCTTGAAATATCTTTCCATTTAGATTGATAAGGAGCAGTTTAATAAAATACTGGAACTAATAGAGAGTGGGAAAAAAGAAGGAGCCAAACTGGAATGCGGAGGAGGTCCATGGGGAGACAAGGGTTACTTCATCCAGCCCACAGTTTTTTCTAATGTCACAGATGATATGCGCATCGCCAAAGAAGAGGTAAATAAATTTTCAGCAGTCACTTCTCTCACTGAAAGCTGTCTGTGTAAATGTCTGTACAAAATATCCAGCCAGAAGGTCAAGTGACTAAAGGAAAATTCCCCCAGTAAACCCATAGTTCCATCCTGGTGGTGTTTAAAGTGCTTTTGTTGGTTTCTGGTGCCCATTTCACCTTCTTGCTCAAGGAGGGAGAGGATTATGAGGGTGCCCTGCCAACAAAGGTTCCTACAGTAAATAAATGCTGAGGTTTGGATTGTTTTCATTGCTCCATGCTGTCCATGTCTCACATATCAAAGTCACAGTGACCTGTGACAGAGATGCAAACCTTGGAGGCACAACTTGTGAACATTTTGCACTGCCTCAGGAGCCACTTAACTTGGTGCTTGTATGCACCAGGCAGCTATTTTGCAATATGAGAAACTGGCTGGATTGTGCTTCCAGAGGTATTTTGTTGGTGGCATTTCATTTTGTCTCTGTGGGGTTTTTTAACTTAGATCAGTTTGCTCATGTGCACATCATTGAAGAATCTGCTACCGTCCCAACTAAGATGAAAATGCTAGGGCATCAGTGATTGTCTGCAAGGAACCAGAGACATTCAGGAGTGCTGAGCTGCCATGTCAGACAGTTCTCTAAGCAAAGACTCAAAGTCATGACCTCTTCACTGTGGTTTTTCACATTTATCTTAATTAAGTTATTAATTAATAACTGCTGCAATTGGTGTCCATTATACTTCTTCATACTAAAAAGCTAATGCAGTCTGCTAAACATACTTACTGCATCCAGTAGGAGTCAACAGCCTGAGTTAAAATGAACACCATAGCGTTTAGAACTAGTTGTGACAGGGAGAGAGATGTAAAATACGATAGAGCTGTACAAGACAGAATTTGGATTGTTTCCACCATTGTATTAGTCAGGCAGGAAACAGCACAGAGTTATTTGTTTTTCACAGTTCTGTTACTTACATGTTGGTCAGCAGTACAAGAACTGCTCCTCACATAATTTTAAGCGTAATGAACAATGAAGCCCCAGATAGCCAAGACAGCTTAAAGAACGTCCAAGTTTTGAAGCCCACATCTTGAACAGTGGGGGAATGTTCAGTGTTTTCTGATCTATGTAAACCAATCTTTACAACTCTATTTACAAACTAGCACTAAACACTCAGTCAAGTAGAAGGCTCACAGCCTACGGAAATAGAATTAGTTAGATGTTGTAATGCCCCCCTCTCCCCCGCCTTCTGCACAGTCTTGGTATTGAGTGACAGGCATGGGTACCTCTGGCTGAGAACATTGGACAATGGCAGCAGGAAAGCCAGATCTGAGGGACTGTTCTCTTACCTGACACCCATACGGAAAGCAGAATTTGTTGTTTCACCTGGAGAGCATTCTCAGTTGTGCAGCTACCTGCAGGGATAAAAGTCTGATAGAAAATGAAGGTAAAAGAAAAATTTAATGTCTTTCTTGACTTTAAAAATGGAGCTTGTCCAGAAAACACAGGTTTTTTGTATCCAGTATAGATAGGTAGCACACTGTGATGTCATGTTAACTACCTTAATGGTGAGTGCCTTTTAATTGTTATTTATTTGTTTTCATTATTTATTTATTGTTTATTAATTATTTACAATAGGCTATCTTGACTTAATTCATATTACAAAAATCTTTATGTGAATTGATAGTATTTTTTAGAACTTTATTCACTGTTGGCTGAATGGATTCTAGTATAAGGCCATCTGACAGAAGTTAACTTAAAATATATAGATTACTTCAAATAGTAAGTTGTTCTAGTTCACTTCATATGTTTACATGTGTTTGATACAGATATTTGGACCTGTTCAACAAATCATGAAGTTTAAAACCGTAGATGAAGCTATTAAGAGGGCAAATGATACTACCTATGGCTTAGCAGCAGCCGTTTTTACCAAAGACATGGATAAAGCACTGACATTTGCAGCTGCTCTTCAGGCTGGAACAGTATGGTAAGTAATGTTTTTTTTAATCCTTTCTTTATATCTGCAGGTGTCAATGATGCTAATTGTAAGACATATTCACAGTATTTTGGGTGATCTTTTAAAAATATTTATTCCTTGTCATCTTTATAGAGGTCTCTTCTGTTTATATTTCCCGTATGTTTCCCTATTTAATATGTTACTAAATAATTACTTCTTTTAAGTCTCCACACAATTTTCTCATAAACTTAGTCTAAAAAACGGAAATTTACATGCTAAAAAGAAAAGGAAACAGAAAAAAATGTGGTGAGAGTGCCCTTTTCCTTTACTTCAGGATCTGGGGACAGCCCAATACATAATTTATGAGATTAGTTTGGGGTTTTTTTAAAGAAATTAATTATCCAAAATTCGGTGGCCATTACCCTGGGCAGAACACCCAACTGTATTGGGAAAGATTGCTAAAACGTTATTGAATAAAGAAATACAAGCTGTGAGAATGACTACAGGACCAACCATTTCCAGCAACGGAAAAGAAGAGGCAACCTACATGGAGCTGGAAAAGAAAAAGCTAAGAGTTCCAAGAGTGAAAGCTTGGAGGCATTGCAGGGTCTAATGGCTATCACTGCCAAAGACCCACATTTCCCTACAGTTATTTCAATGCATTAGAAGGAGAACAACCAATTTTACCTGGACACAAAACCTGCATCCAATTTACATTTTATCAGAAAACATTCACAACCAGCTCAAATTCTTGCCCAGGTCCTGTGATCAAAGAACATATACTTTCCAAAAACAGGTTATCTGTCTTGACTTAAGAGTTGGTATTCTTTATATGGAAGAAAGTTTAGAACAGAAGTTGAGTATTTGGGATTTCCTCTTACATGGTTGGTGGTCTAGGAATCCTTAACTATGAACAGAACGTCTGTTGTTGAAACCAGTAGACTAGAAGGAGGATAGATCATAAGTTATGAAAATAGAGAATATTTGATTTGACAAGGTTGTAAGACAAAAAGAGCTTCTCTGCTAGGAGGCAGGATGCACATTCTGCCAATATTTTTCACATCTAAAAATCTGCCTGCGAAATTCCTTTCTCACTCGTTACTGTGTCTTTGTTCTCAACAATAATGCAGAAAAAGGTTTAACTGAGTAGAACCAAGCAAAACTTCCTAAATATGTAGTGAAGTTATCCTGAGGTTATCTATTAGAAGTGTACCTGCAGAACACCTAGCTGTGGATAATCTTTCACACAAGAGCTTATGTACAAGTTAGGAATTTTATTGCACCTGTCAGAGAAAGATATGACTGCCTCTCCTCTTGCAGACCCTTGCAGAGTGTTAGTAACCTGATAATAACTGTAGTTGCTTTCGATGCTTCATTTCTGTGAACTTCAAACTACATATATTTTTGCAAATACATTACTCAGATACTGTTTGTGACTATCACCATAGGCTTTTTAGAGGTGACAGAAAACCACTGATTTTTCAGAAGTGAAAAAGTTGTTTCACACTGTCAAAAGTAATTTTCCTGTTCTTCCAGGGTTAATTGCTATAGTGCATTATCTGTTCAGAGTCCCTTTGGAGGTTTTAAGATGTCAGGAAATGGACGAGAAATGTAAGTAAATACTTTCAAAACTGTACATTCACAGGAAATTCAAACTGAAATTCCAAACCTTGACTTTAAGTATGCGTAACTACGATACCCAGTTTGAGATTCTGTCAGATTAGTCTCTGGAGTGCTTAGAGGCTTCATGTTGCCAGAGGCAATGTCAAACAACAATTCCTCTACAAAATAAATAAGAAAATTGCTTAGAGGCACACTTTTTCAATTTGACCAGTTTGAGGTCTACTGTGGTTACAGTATACTGGTGAGCAAAAATGACCACTGTGTTTATGGTTTACAGGTTTGCATATATGGAGAAACTGTCATTTTCTTGGAGATAAATCTGTGGATAGTTCATGAAATCCCCTTTAAATGCTAGGTTTTGAAAACACGAGACTTTTCGAAATCTTTGATTTAAGCAAGATTTTTCAGTTTAAACATTTGTGAAACCAATGTTTTTACAGTATATGCCAACTAGGTCAAAAGTTACGATGAAAATAATCCTCTGTAGTCTTTGGACCTTTTTTTTTCCCAAACTAGAAGCAGAGTAACATACAAATATTGCAAACTAATCAATTTTTTTCAAACTTCTAGGTTTTAATCCAGTTTCACTTGAATCATATCCTGTCTTTACTTCATTCTTCGTTTAAAATGCCATATATATGAGAACAAACTATTTTTAAAGCAATGACTAAAAATCAGTGCATGTAGGCCTTCTTTTTTATTAAGACAGATACATAACACTTCTAATGAAAATGGAAGTGATTGAAAAATGGATGTGTAGGTGAAGTGCTTCAGAGTTTCTTTTAATGTAGTTTTTTCAGAGATAAAGACTCATCACTGCACACAATCTGCTTCTGGTGGCAAAGCTCCCACTGACTTCAAAGGAAATAGCCAAGCCAATGCTGAGAGCTTTAGAAAACCGGAAGCTGAAATCCCCCAAAAATTAAGGCCATTATAAGCAAAGACAACTTTGCCTTTGCTGGATGCCAAAAATTGGGTGATAATCAATTCTGAATTACAGCCTTTTTCAGAAATATTTTTTTGATTTATTTTCTGGAAATTACAGACCATCAGAAATGTTCTCTGTAACAGTGCATTTTGAAGGAGTTAAGCTTTTGTGCTAAGAAAGTTTTCTAGTTCAAAGTCACAACTATCAGACCAATAAAAATATTCCCACAAAAGAAAAAGGAAAGAATCATCCCCAGATAGATGTCTGTCATGAGAAAATTTGCAAATATATTACAATCATTTTTAGGAGAAGTGGAAATATGTGTGAAAAACCTGCACTGAAACAATTAGGATGTGTTTGTGTTAAGCCACTGAGTTCCTTGGACCCCAGGAAAAAGGTCTCTGTATAATTCTTGGAGTGATAACACCATTATGAATTAAACTACCAAATGTCATACACTGACAAAATGCCTCTCCAAAAATGAAGGGAATCAGTAAACATTCTCACCCAGCACAAGTGTCCTGAGCACAAATTTCTCTTTTGCTTACATACCTATCTAATGGGACAGTAGTGAGAACTGTGTAATATTATACTGCAGCAAACCCTTGATCCATAGAACAATCGGATATGCCATAAGTAGTTTCATTGCATTGGAAATCAAATATTTAGGGACACAAACAAGCTTCATCTCATCACTGAAAACATAAAGGTGAAACGTGCTCATAACACATCAAAGATTTTAACTCTTTTTCACTGTCTGGGAGTTTTCATCACAGAATAATTTTGTCCCCCATTTACTTGGGATGAAGTGTCTGTTCTCTGACTCTGGAGAAAACTCTAGACATCAGAAGAAGACCTTTACAAATAATTTGCTGAACATGCTCGTGAAGATCTAACATGTTCTTGATCTGCTGTACAGAAATCCAGTTTAGAAATGCTCTGAATTAAACACCACTCTTTTGCACAGAACTAAAATTACCTTCTGTCCCATTTTTCTCAGGCCACTGTTGCTGTAGCTTTTCAAAAGGTTTCCAGCAGCAGTCTAGCTGCACAGCTGTCTTCCAAATATGTCCAGTGTACTTGTTATGTATCTGGCCAATTGCACAGTACCACTGAAAACCACATCCAGAACAAACCTCATATAAAAAGCATTAGCATAAATATTGCTCTTGGTTGTCTTTTATCTAGGGGAGAATATGGACTTCATGAGTACACAGAAGTAAAGACCGTCACAATCAAAATCCCTCAGAAGAACTCGTAATGCTGTTAGAGGAGCAGAATTTAACATCTTCGAATGAATCTGAAGAGGCTATCTGAATTCTTAAGTGTTTTGTTGTCCAAGTGATTCATTAACCTTTCTGCTTTCTGACTGTATAAGAGGTACCTTCTTACACTAACAATATAAGGAATAGCGTAGAAAAAGTTAATGTGATTAATTATGAAAATAAATCTTTAATATCTGGTTCACAGCTAACTCATTTTAAAATTCATGTTCAAAAAGATCTACTCTCATTTGAAGTTGTAGTTCTCTGTAGTGTTATGAAAATTTTCCTTTTTCAGTATATTCTACAAGTACAATCTGAATTTATGGGCTCTTGTAAGTGTTAGATAGCAAGTTCTCCCTGCATTTTCTCTGAGGCCTTAACAAAAGCACTTACGAGTAGTTAGCAGATACTCTTCTCTGTGTTTCTCTAGATATATTTCTTAGACTATTAAAGTTGTTCATCATGCTACATGAATGTAATCTGTACAAAGTTAAAAAATATTAAAATTCACCTACAAAACTCAGGACTCCTCCCTTCATCAGTCTTTTCTGTAACACCGGTTTACCACTGGGCAATATGTACTACAGGAGCACCACCAGTGTGTTCGGGTCATCAGAAGTAAACTACATCTGCTATAGGGAGGCTAAAGCCCCCAACGTTTTGCCAGTACTTTTTAACTGGAAAAATGTGAACACACATAACAGTAGACAATTTGCAAAGAGCCAGCTCTTGGCTTTGCAGTGGTGAGTGCGTAACAAATCTTAACAGACTTATGAGCAAGAAATACTGAAGAGAAAGAAGGGGAGTGGAGGGAAGGCAATCTCCTTTGTAATTTATACCTGCTACATTTTTCCTGTACTCACGTAGCCTCATGTAACTTGCTTGTTTTTCTCCCTCCTCTTTCCTCATCTAATCCATTGTCTCTTTTCATCTTTTTTCCTTATCTTTTTCATATAGGTGCTTATTCTCATTAAGGTCCTCTTAAAACACATGTGTCCCAAGTTGATCACAAGCTCAGCTCTGGCATTTCACAACTCCCTAGCAGCTCAGCTGCCAGCACCCTCTGATGGCTGCTCAGCACCAGCAGCCGCCAGATAAGCTCTGGCACAGTGGCCTACAGGCAGCCAGTATATAGCCTGCTACTGGCAGGCCCATATTTTCTCAGGACTGAATCCACAGCCACAATTCAACTCTTTCTAGACAGGCTCAGCCTTACAAACAACCTTGTACATAGTACAAGCCCTGCCCACTAACAAGAACATGGCACACGGAAAATTTTTAAGCAGCAAGTAGGAGAATTTGGACAGTATTGAAAGAAAAGAGGGTTCTGTTTGTTTGGATACACTTGTCACTTTTAAATTATCTTTATTTATAATAAGATAGTTAAAACAAAATACAGATCAGACTTCCACCGTATTAGTCTTAGGATGCCTTTTTCCATGAAGAACTGGACATAAAATTTGTGGCATAGGTATTTCTCTCCACAGGCCCTACATTATCTGTTCTTAAAAGGTTATCCATTCCAAATCCCATATTTATGCCTCTAAAATATCTTCATTAGACATAGTTTTCAAACAAATTGAATTCTGGTCCCATATAAGAAACAAGCAAAAGACTAGTAGAAGAAGTAGAAGAAGGAAGAGTGAATCAGAAGTTATAGTGTGCTGTGAAATAATTGCCAGAGATCTTTCTGCAGAAGATAGTAGACAGGAGAAAGCAGAGAAATAAAAATAAATGCCAAATAAAGGCAAAAGAAAAAATTGTTAAAAAATAATCTGCAGATAAGAAAAGAATGGCATAACTACCTGAAAATCTTTAAAAGTGGCAGTGAACATAGTATTAGTGAAAATATAGATACAATGGATTTTATATTTTAAATGAAAAGCCATTTGTAGAGTTGGTGTAGGTCTTCAAAAATCTCTACCATCCAAATTCTGCTTTTGCATTCAAGAGTAGAAGTCTCAAAGAACAAGTAAGTCAAATTACACTAAGCCTACATTTGCATTTTGTTTTCAATCGAGGGGGGCTGTGGCGCTGTACCCCCTCTTACTGATCCCTTCCTGCCCTCTCCATGGGGTCTCTCTCCTTCCCCTACCCCTAGTCCTGGCCACTCCTCGAGTTCTCCCTATTGGTTCCTGTATCCCAACACCGCCCATGTACCACCCCTGTGCCCTGAAACCATTTGCCCATGTGCTCTCCCCGCCCCCCTGGGACCCAGGTAAACTGAGGCTCCAGGCCATGTGACNAGGGAAAGCTGCAGCAGGTAAGCAACACCAGGCACTGCAACAGGGGGCAATTCTGATATATTCCTGATCTTCCCCATTTACCTTCTTTATCCGGCAGACGGATACAAGGGAGCAAAATGAGGTTCCTTTTGGGTGACATTAAGCCAGAAGGCTCACACATAGCCTGTTTCTGGTGTGGCCCAACCACTGCAGCCATTCAGGTTTTAGAAGCAGACTAGGGCTAGTCTGAAGCAACTCTCCTCTGGATGAGCACTGTGTAGGCAGTAGGTTCCCTTCTCTTCACTGTGTCCTTTGGCAGCATAGGACTGCAAATCCAGTCCTACCCATGGTGCCTGCAACTGCAAGCCCAAGCAAAGAATGACTTTGAAATTCAGCACAAAGAAAGAGAAAACACCGCATAATACAGGGGTATAGGAGAAGGACCAGCTCAACCCTTGTATGCACATACATATTTTCTCCTTAGAATGTCTGAAATATTTTAATACTATTCCCAACAATACTGTAAATGTATATTTTAGTTCCTGTTTGACAGTCTTGGTGGGCAAAAGAAAGCTGGTAATGGTCTTGTTCTGTCAATTTTAATTTTTCAATGTGATCAAAATGTAACATCTAGTAGTGACTTCAAGTTCTCATATTTCAAATGCCTTGAGTCGGAGAAGTGTCTTTCATGTGTATATTACATATGGGTTGGGGTTGGGGGGCAAGGGAGGAGGAAGAGAGAGGGAGAAAGGGACAGAGGCAAAGACTGTCAGTCAGCCAAGTTTAAACACCCAAAGTTTTCATCAGAGCCAAGTACAGGTTAGGATTGATCTGATGACACACAGAAGCTGTTCCCATGAGATACCAGTTTAAAGAGATACACTCTTTGGCATCTAGTAAGTTTAAGGAATTCAGTATGTGTGTGTTTCCCTTAAACACTTGAGATATGTCTGAAGGAGACAAACAAGGTCTCAAAAAATTTCATAGTCCAATTTGACTCACATGAGCACATTACATGAGCATGACGATGTCCAAGCCAGAACAAAAGAAGAATATGGTCCCATTTGTTCCTCAGCTGCCAGTTTACTGACCCAAAGGTCAGGAGTGCATTTCTCTCAAAAATGCACACACCGTTAGTAATAATGACTCTGTCAATAAAAGAAATGTCCTTTCAAAATTAGGTGTGGTTGTAACTATCTTCATAGTATCAGAGTCTCCATCTGATGGCGAAACGTCTTTGCTATGTCTTTGCATTACAGCTGTACATGGGTAAAGTGACTTGTGATCTGAAATGAGGACTTAAACTCTGTAAATATTACACAGGAGATTAAGGAGGCACTTTCTTTCTGGGATTAAATCATTATCCTGTTACTCCCCTTACATGCCAAAACAGCACCATTGAAATTTACTGGAATGAAACACGAGAAGAGCACTAGTTGATCTGTATGTAAATACTGCTCATAATGTTAGTGAAATTGTAGTTAGTGTTTCATAGAGGATGAAATTCAACAAGAGAAGTGAGCTTGTTGCATGTCCTTTCAAGGCCCCTGAAAACTGACTGCTAGTGTCAGCAACAGTTTTTACATTTTTATTTTATTTTTAAAACTATTGTACTTTTCATATGGTTCTTGAAAGCAATGGCTATCTAGGTAAATAATGTAGAGCAACATTCCAGCAGATTTAAGTAAGACTATTTCTTTTTCTAGTAAACTCTGTTTCTATCCCCGTAACACTACTAAAGGCACACCTTTTATATTCATGGAAGTATGACCAAGGACTTGATTTTCCAGTTTTATTGGGAAGTTATCTGTTTCAAGCAGTTTTATACCACACAGAAAAGCAAGCCCTAGAAACCTGGAGTCCTTAGGGCCATTGTCTTGCCTTTAGTGAGGTGATCCGTGATCCCTTCCCTGCCTCTGACACACCATTTTTTTTAAGAGAGAGGGAGTTTTTGAATGGCAACAGAAGGATAGAGGAACCCTTAGGCTATTTCAGTCAAAACAGTGAATTTGTAAGGAATTCTCATTCTGTTTCAAGAAAGAAAATTACTGGTAATCCTTGACTACCAGGTATGCGGGTCTTAAGACAAAAAAGAAAAGATATGGAAAAAGTATTCAGAGCAAGAAAGGCATCTGGCTTGGATAAAAAGTGAAAATTCCCTGATGAAGTAGGTTTTAGGGAGGAATTTGAAAGATGTGAACTTGGCAGCCAAAAGGTTTTTTAGGGAGAAGAGTAGGCTATTTCATCTGGGACACAAAAGATGAATGCAGAAAAGACAAGTGCAAGACAGAGGGAGAAAGGAGGGGAGCAGTAACAGGAGTATGAGGAGTCTGATGAGGAACAAAAGCAAATGATCACCCTGAAATTCTGATCTCACTGTAAGATCTCACTATAATTTTGAAAGATTAAACATTAATTTTAATAGACGAAGTGTTCTTCCCCAGTCCCTCCATCACTATATTTGCTGTCAGATTGGTTTTTAACTTCCTGATCCTTCTGCTCTCCCTCTTTTCATTCAAGTCATGGTACAGTTCTGTAGATCTTAATGTTGTCTTCCACATATTCCCATACTGAAAGGTGAGATTTAGATAACTCCTTATTATGAAAAGTCCACTGTAAAATAAAGTAGTAAAAAGAATTCTCTAAAAATTTGGGAAAATAGTTCCCTGTGAACTTAGTTGGAGGTCCAAAGGACTGAACTATATCCTTTGTTATGCTGAGAGAAAAACAGTAACTTGATTAATACAGTGCTCTGGAAACAAAAGCAAAAAATCTGGAAGCACAATATAAACTGAGTCAGTCAGAGAAGCAGCAAAGATGATACATACATAGTATAACAAACTGGCCACGCAAGAGGAAGAGACCATAGCTGCTTTTACACATTACTAGCAGGCAAAGCAGAGAGATTTGGCAGAAGCATTAACCAAAAGGTTGTCCTCGATGGAAGCAGAATAGAAGTAGCCAGCTCTCCCAAGAAAAATGGTTATTACTGAGGATTTTTCAGAAGGAAGAAAGCTAGAACAGATAGCAGCAATGGGAGGGTTTGTTTTATTGTTTTATTTTATATTTGCATGTTGCTTATAGTTCTATATAGACTAAATAATAGTTTGACAATCACAAATTATGAATACACCCCAATCCGAGATGTCTCTGGACGTAAAGAGCAATTTGACACGCTCTAGCAAGCATTCAAGTTATTAAACAAAGCACTGCACCTGGCCCCTTCCTCTCAGTATCAGAGCAGAAAAATCCATTACTTTTTCACATACCTTATGGGTACAATTTCATATACTGCTAAAAAGTTTTGATCATACAGCATGGTCCATACAGCACAAACCCTGCTGCAGCAAACAAAACAGTGCCTTTGATCATCAAACCTTGCCAAATGGTTCCAGCTGTCAAGGCCTCACCAATGGCCTTCTTGCAATTTGGTGACCCCTG
This sequence comes from Oreocharis arfaki, assembly GCA_013398015.1. Taxonomy (NCBI): domain Eukaryota; kingdom Metazoa; phylum Chordata; class Aves; order Passeriformes; family Paramythiidae; genus Oreocharis; species Oreocharis arfaki. Next base: position 84,532 of record VZRR01001001.1, read on the forward strand.
TAACATGGATTCTACCTCCATTCTGAATATAGCTCCGTAGCGTATGTAGTGCCTATGTTTGTGACTAAGGAATACACTGCGGTGACAGCGAATGAGACTGGCAAAATCTGAGCAATACTAGAGATGTATTGCCCTTAGAAGTGAAAAATGTCTGACAGGCAAATAAGTGAACCAAGTGAGAACAAGCAGCACTGTCCACAATTACCTGTATTCAAGAGCAAGAAAGACTTTGTAGGAGTGTGATGAAACAAAAGTGTCATGTGAACCTTCTATTTGGAGCATAAATATGCCCCATGCATAGACATCTTAGCACCTATTTTAGAACTCATACTATAGACAAACATGGTGTATTGATAAGCACTATGTGTGTTAGGGAGTTGACTCTTACATAAAGGATCTTTGGCCCTTATTATTCACTGTGTTGATGGCAGTCTTTAAAAAGAATACATTCATGTAAACAAGCAATCATGGTCAAAGTAATAGTAAGGAGGTAGAGAAGAGAACCACTCCCAGCACACAAAAACAAATTCCATGTAAGAAAAAACACCCAAACATGCAGCTTTTTTGTTAGTCTCCTCTTAACATGATTGAGAAATTAAATTTTGGAGTTACTTACATGCAAATTAGCCATTATGGAAAGAGTCCCCCCTACAGACCTAAAGATACCTTGCAGTCTGAAAAACATGTTGTTTCATGTCTTATATTTTGCTAATTTTCTAATGGAAATATTAGATTTCCTCATGTTTCCCTCTAGACCTCAGCAAACAAATAGAAGCAGACAATTGAACTTGATGATCTTAGAGGTCTTTTCCAACATTAATGGTTTTATTCTACCTTTAAATAAAGGGTGTCATTAAGCCTAAAGAGAGGTCCAGCTCTTTTCTATGAGAAAATATCCTAGGAGCCTAAACCTTACACTCAGCAAAGCAGGATATGTGCTCTCCTCACAATTGGTTTCCTCAGTCTGCAGTGTGTCATTGCACTCCTCTTCAGAGAGGTTTACATTATCTTAACAAAATTATACCTAAAGGAAAAATGTCTGTGCATTCACTGATACAAAATAGATCATGTCTGACAATTTGTCACTACCTCAGCAACCACCTAGATTTGTTCCTTTCCCATATGTGATGTACTAGCCACCACTAATTAAGACAGCCCTTGTAAAATCTTCAACATGTTATCTCTCATTTTTTCCTACCTCTGAGAACATATAGGCTTTATAGCTAACCTCCACCGGCCTTTTTACTGCTAGAAATTGGGCTGTATAAGTTTATGGCTTTATGGACACTGGAAGACACTTTTTAAACTTTATTTATCCAAATGAATACATTTTTATGAGATGTGTTTGTTGCACATGCTATTTTTTTTTTCTGTTTATCCTTTACTGACAGAAAAACCTATATTTAAGTACTAGTCCTGTGCAACTGATACATAAATATAAGGTCCTTTGTAAGTCATTTTATTAATGAGTATATTTATAAGAACAGAACATGACAAAATTTTATTTCATAAAAGGGGATTATAAAAATTAAAAACTTTGACAGACTAGACAAATAGGAAGAAAGAGACATATGCCTTCTCTGTCTCACCAAACTTACCTGTCCAGGCCAAGGTCACAGTGGTTTCATTGCCTCTTTCTGTGCCTACCTCCCTAGCATGCAGGCAAATGGTTTTGTTTGAAAGATGCACTTTAACTCTTTTATACTGAAAGAAAATGTACATCTTTAAAACTAACTGTTGTGTTGAACGATTCATGGAAGAAATTATTTTGAAGGCTAGACTGATAACAATGGTATTCAGCCAGGAAAATGTAAAAGAAATGTAGTAACTGAAAAAAGAGCACATCAGTTTAGAGAATCCAGAAATAAGTTAAATATTTGAAACTGAAATTCTTACTGTATAAATAAGACACCACATAATTACACCAAAATAATCTGTTTACTTTTTTGTCATTGTTCTCTCTGTGAGAAATTTTACTTCTTTAAAGTACTGATGCACAAACCTGTGAACGTGTGCGACAATGAACTAAAATCACCTGATAAAATCCACAACTGCAAGGCCAAATCTTGTTCATAATAATCAGATGAAGGCAGAGGTACTCCACGGAAGAAGGACAAGATTTCACCTCTCAAAACGCTACTGACTTAAAAAAACAAAGCTTGAAAAAGAAATCAGGAGAAAAGACATAAAATAAATCAAGAATCCTTACTGAGGAGGGAGAACATATTTCTATGTCAAGAGAAAAGTTATGCTGTCGATATGGGTTTGATGCAGAAAACCACTCTGAAACTTTTGCAGAGGTAGAAATAAAATGTCACATATTATTTAACAGGCAGAAAAATTTGGTCAATTGTGAAGTTTAGCATTTGTAAGAATGCATTTTTGGTTACAATGTTTGGAAGCAAAAATAAATTAAACATTCCATCCCCATTATATTTTTAAACCATCACCTAAAAAGTCCAGGTCCTAAGAATTTGGCTCTTCCTTATGTATTTCCTTAAGGAGTACATTTCCAGTAAGACTAGAGGTCAGCATATACATACAAAGAATATAGATCTGAGGAAAAAACTTACATAGAACACACTTGGCATAATGAACAGATTCAGAGAATTCATAGTTAATGTTAGACTTAAAGAAATGCAAGTCCGTAAGGCTGAAATGCCTGCAGGCATCAGTAACATTGACAGTGATACTCCGTAGCTAGCAACGGAGAAGAAGCCATTTGTGAACCTATGCAGCAAGGGAGAGCAAACAGTTTATTCAACTTATGTGTTATTTTATATTACATTCCCTTTTCTTGCCAATACTTATAGAACAGATGCATAAAAGAGCAGAATTGTCCGCAAATAACCTACTAATGGGTAGGATGTTGATCAGCTCAGTCAGCTCAATCTTTGATGCAGTTATTAATGTGGATTTCAAGAACGTTTTGAACATCTGTGAAATCTGTTTCTACTGCTACGACATTTTTGATAGATGGGTCTTATTTTCTCTTCACGGTAAATATATTTTTCCTCTGCCATAATGCAATGCAAACACTTCCTCAACAACAGCCGCCACAAAAAATCCATAGATTAAGACAAATAATCTGTCAAAAGAGTACCTGCAGAAGGATTTATATAGACGAAATATTTCTAGGCCCAAGGACATGATGGCACAACAGTAGTTTAGCTTGCCTTGTCTTTCAGTACAATGAGAAACACATGAATGAAAATGATATAATTACTGCAGAACGAGAAAGGATCCCTTTTTAACCTAGGATTGAAATACTCTTTATTTCATAATCTGCCTGGGAAAAAATCATATATTTTTATGTGACAATCCCATATAAATTATGTGCAGAGCTACAGTAAAAATTACTTTTGGTTTCTGTTTTGTTTTGGTTTGGTTTTTTTACTCTTCATTGGAATCTCTCCTAGAACACACCTGTGATTTCCTAGGAGACTGACAAAATAACATAAATGTAGCATATCCTTGCCATCTGCAAAAATTTTCAGGAAGCACCCTGAAATCTCAATATCCAAGTGAGCATTTTAAGAACGTTGAAAAGAAATCTGAAAAATCTCGCATGCTAAGCACCAAGCTAACAATTGCAAAACAATTGATGAGTAATAGGCAACTAAACATAGCACACAGGTTAGCAGGGAGTTTCCTGCATTTTCAGGGAATAACGCCTATAATCTCTGTGCTCTGCAGTCTATCTCTGGCACAAGGATGCTTTGCTGCTAGCGAAACAGGAGAAAAGGAGAAAGTGCCATCTACAGAGCAGGTTGCTGTAGCAACATTTCCTGGAGAGGCAAAAGACATTGAGAAAAATCTGGTGTCAGAGATTCGACGCTGGAGTCCTGCACAACAAAATCCATTTGCCACCAGGACCCTAGGACAGGAAAACAGGAGCACTAGCCTGACTGTCCACACTGTGGTCTGAGAAGCTTGCAGCTGACAGGATTTCAGCTTGAAATTGAGTTTGTTACTCCTTGTACGGTTTAGGCATGTGTTGGGTAGCCTGGCTTTTGGCACTTGAAACAACCAAGTTTTAAGCACATCTAGGAATACTCTAGGAGACATATTGGTACCAAAGTAATTTTGCTAGTGGAAAGACATGTTCACAGAAACATCACTTCATTTCAGATGAGGTAGCCAGAAGAGGAAAAATTTTACTCTGTTATTCCAAATGCAAGCCATGGAAGCGGGAGTTAAACACTTGTGTTTTGTGTTTTTGGGTACTGCCCTTCAGTTGTATCTCTCAGCTAGGTAGAGATGACACAGTAAAAGTATCCACCAGTTCCTTGACCCTCTAACAGAGAGGTCTCAACTGAGTCACTTTGGATGGCCATGTATTTGTTTGTAGACCAACCCTCGCAAGAGAAGCCAAACTAAAAGAGCAGATTTGAGCAGCCCTGCTGGAATGTAACCAAAGTTTATCACAGGTGCAGAGATTATACCATCCCTTGAAATGTAAAATGCGTGATTCTGCTATGTATCTTTGGCACACCAATAAAGAGTACAGACATACAATCCTACATAAGTAGTAAAACACTGCTAGCAAAGATGCTGTGAAAAAAAATCATCCTGCTGATGGCAATGAGATGGATGGAGAACTGAACGAATGGCAGATATCCAAAGGTTGGTAATCAGTGGCATAAGGAATAATTGGAGGGCTTTTATTGTAGGTATCAGTCAAAGTTCAATATTGGGCCCAGTAACAATATCTCCAATGAAGGGGCAGATGCCTCCTCAGCAAGTTCACTGACGACACAAATCTGGGAGGAGCAGTCGATACCCAGGTCCTGTGCAGCCCTTCAGAGGGACCTCAGCAGGCTGGAGAGGTGGGCAGAGAGGAACCTCCTGAAATTCAGCAAGGGCGAAGTCAGGGTCCTGCACCTGAGGAGGCACCACTCCACGCACCAGCACAGGCTGGGGTGACCTGCTGGAGAGCAGCTCTGTGGAGAAGGATCTAGGGATCCTGGTGGATAACAAGGTGTCCATGAGTCAGTGGCATGTCCTTGTGGCCAAGAAGGCCAATGGTGTCCTGGGGTGCACCAAGAAGAGCACTGCCAGCTTGAGGGAGGTGATCCTGTCCCTCTACTCAGCCCTGGTGAGGCACATCCGGAGTGCTGTGTCCTGCTCCGGGCTCCTCAGTACAACAGTGACATGGAGCTCCTGCAGCAAGTAGGTCCAGCAGAGGGCAACAAAGATGATTTAAGGACTGGAGCATCTCTTTTATGAGGAAAGGCTGAGGGAGTCGGGTCTGTTCAGCCTCAAGAAAAGACAGTTGAGAGGGCATTTCATCACTGTATCTGCAGGGAGGGTGCCAAGAGGATGGACCAGGCTCCTCTTGGTGGTGCAGAGCAATAGAACAAGGGACAGTGGGAAGAAACTGATACACAGGAAGCTCCACCTGAACATGAGGAAGAGCTTCTTTACTGCATGGATGACCATTCACTGGAACAGATTGGCTGGAGAGGTTGTGGAGTCTCCCTCACTGGAGATATTTAAGAGCAATCTGGACACAATCCTGTGCAATGTGCTCTGGGATGACCCTGCTTAAGCAGGGAGGTTGGACCAGATGACCCATGGTGCTCGCTTCCAGCTTTACCCATTCTGTGATTCTATGATCCTGTGATTCTATTATGATGTGGGTTTTGTATTCACACTCTCCTGGAATTCGTTTTCCTCATTTTTTGCTCCAAGATTCCCATAATATTTTAATTTTCTTGTGACTTACAAGAGACAAATCAAACTTACTCCATGATGTATAGTGATAGCTAGACCCCAGGTGACTTGGGCTTCTTCTGGTGCAGAAATTGCCTGGAGGAAGTATTGTTTCCTGGGGTACATTTATTTGTTGTAGTCAACTGAAATACAAAGTGGGAACTGGATATACCGTTGCTGTGCGTGCATGCAACCTGGCTGTTCTGCCTCAGATTGAGTTGAGAACAGAATCCTTTCTGCATTTTCATACTTGTTTGGTGCTAGGGAATAGAAATCTGAAGTCTGAACTATTCTTGAACTTTTTCCCTCATAATATGGAAAATGAAGAGATACATGCCTGTACCTCCTGAAACAGATGTCTCAGCTTTTTAAAAGTGTTGTATTTACCTACATAGGCAGTTCACAGGAGGCAGGACAATCCCTCTGCCCTGTTCTGCCATAGTTTATGAAGGCTGTGGATTTTTCTTTAATCATATCTTTGTATGTAGCCTCTCATTACTGTGGTGTTTGGGCCATTACAGACTCACAATAACACTAATTCCTTACAGAGCTGTTTGCTACCTCTATTGAAGTAGCTACAATTTGCTGTTTATCTGGGCACCTTTGCTGTGCAAAAATGTTTCCCAAATTATTCTCCATAAGACTTATCTATCTGAATATTACTACACATCTATGCATTTATCCAGGAAAATGAAAATCAGTATATAATCAACACTTAGTTATTTTAAACAAGACATTTAAGACAGAAGGCTTTTTTTTTTTTCTGACCAAATAGAAGCTCCAGAAGTGAAAACTTTCTTTGGTGAGTTTGCAGTTTGCCTTCTCTGTATACTCATAAATAATGTTTAAAACTGGATTTTTGAATGAGCATTACCTTTTGTCGTATTTGAGGTGAGAGAACAGATGGACTATCTTGGTCTGTGAAGCATAGGTTGGATTATATGATTCAGCAATGTTGCTTTAAAAGCAGAAACCAAAAGACTGATTCCCAAGCAGTTACACCACCAGTTACTATCTCTATAAAACACATAAATGTTGGAAAGGATTTTTTCCCCTGAATTTTCCCATGCACTATTTCAGACGGCCTATTAAACTATTTGTTTCTTTTAGATAGTCACACAACAGCAAACTTGTACCACTCTAAGGCAGCTACTCACACAGATGCTGAAAAGTATCTTATGTTGTTCTGACCTCTACTGGAGACAAGCCCAAGGCACACGTAATTTTTCTTTTTTTCTTTCTTTCTTCTTCTTTCTTTTTTTTTTTTTTTTAGGCAGTTGGAAGGGAAAGGCACGTTTTACTTCACTACAAGCTTTATAACCATTTCTTATTATGCATACAGGTAATAGATTAATACATATCTGATGGCCTTTATCAGTGTGAAACTAATGGTTAGGGACTCACACACCTGGATGCTCACTTATTAGTAGCTCTCGAAGATCCTAGTTAGATTTGGAGCAGTGGGAGCCTCACAAACAGATAATAAGGCTGAGCTACCACAAAATGCCCACGTAGAGTTCAGGACATGATGTAGTCAGTAAATTTTACAAAGTAAAATAGTTAGAAATAAAAAAGTGACTAGGAAGATGAAGGTAATTTTTTTTTTTAATAAGTTACATTCAACTTAAATTCATCAATTAACAAAATGAGAACACCAGGCAACCTTCTGCAGTCAATGAACATAAATGCTGGATTATGATCTCTCTATTTTTATTTTGAAGTGATAGAGTAAATACGGTAGAAGCTAAACTAAAAGTGATGCCCACAGCTGGCAAGGAAGAAAGGGAGACTTCAGAAGAGAGAGAAAGACAAGGAAGAACTAAGGGACAATTTCATTAAACTCAGATACTGACGAGAAAAATATGACATATTTGTCCTTCTTCAGTTTAAACTGGTGAACTACTGAAACAAACTATTTCCTAGTTCAAACACTCTGGAATAAAAAACACAGAAAAGATTTTACCAACCAAATTTAATTGGGGTGAGAGGCACCTTCAAATAAAGCTAAAGGTGGGATTCGAAGAGTTAATGAGTGCCTTTTAGAACGCGTTAAAGTCATGTCAGAGATACCACACAACCTTTAAAAGTAAACATATGCAGCCTGGGTTCACTCAGGTTAAGGCCTAAATAACCATACATATCACCAGTGGCATTCTAGTGTAAATTTGCATATGGAAAATTTGAAAAATCTGAAAAATTGCATATGGAGCTGAGTATAGGGCAGTGAGGTAAAATCATACATTAAGTAAGCAAATATTATTTTAGCCTCTGACTCAATGAAATGCGAGAGGAAGAGTACTGGGACTGCTCTCATCTATATATCAGAACAGGAATGGAGTGATGTATCCCATGAGTAAAAGAAGAAGTCTTGCAATCAGAAAAGGACTGTCTGGCCAGTTTGCACTTTCAACAGCACTGGTGAAAACACTCAGAGCACCCCTCCTCCTGCCTCAGCCATGGCGTGGCCGTCCCAGCGCAGCGCCTCTAGTGTAGTATGCATTCCTAACACACAGGGATTGCCAGTTCCACAGACAGCACATGGATGTGTTTCATGAACAGAGAGGATACAGACGTCCTGTGCCTTTTCTGTCCCCGGTATGGGGCATAAAGGAGCAGCAGCTGCAGGTCTGGAAAAGGGTGAGAAGGTTACACTGAAGCAAACAGGTAGGATGGCAGCTCAGGAAAAAAATAGATCCTACTTCTGCTATGTCAGATTGGGCCCATGGGGCATGGCTGGACCAGCTTGTCACCAGCGTAGTGGAAATACAGCCACCACCACAGTGCTGCACAGACAAGGGAAAGAAAGTCACTTCCCTCCTCTCGTCAGTATCTGCCTGCGCTTCACTGATCCTGCTCCAACATTCCATGGAAGTATTAGCAAAAGCCCGGTGCGAAGGGAAACCAAACCAGAGAGCAAGCCAAGGTCAGAGGCAGCTCTGTGCTGACAATGATACTTTTGTATCTCTGCTGAAGGAATCTGCAGGAGGCAGCCCAGCGATTTAAGCCCTCCCTGATTTTAGGCAATGTTTAGAACATGGGGGCCCACAGGTTGTTGATCAGGACTCCCAGAGTCTTCAGCAAACTGATGTGGAGAGAATGGCTGGGGTGGAGGGGATGATGCCTAAAGAATCTTTTTCTTTTTATATATATTTTTATATATTTGTATTTTTTTTGCTTTTTTTATAT